>OY776668.1:17066781-17478853 GCA_963675795.1 Crossocerus cetratus | reverse complement strand
CCAGGCTGCCGGCTCGCGTGCAGGTTAACAGGTGCGGGGAGAGCAGAGCGCGTATAGCCCACGCCGCCGGTCACTGCTCTAACTCGCGTCTACGAGATCCTTAGATATGTGTCGAGCGTGCACGACGCGCGAGTCCCGCGAGCATCGCCGGCGATGATGTTGTGACGGGCGAGAGGGACCGAGAGCACGCGCTCATTCAGCGGTGCAAGTGAAATAGGATAGTGGTGGTCGGACCGAGTCTCTCGCGGGGCTGCGGCCGGTGCCGATCGCCGTTCGCGCTTTCGGTACGCCAGAGTTGCACTCGAGGGTGGCCTGGTGTGGACGTGGACGCCGCTCCTGGCGCACCCGAGGAAGCTCTCCTCTCTCTTGCGGAACCTCGCTGCGACGCTGGGATGCGCGCCTTTTCGAGGCCGATGACCCCGTGCGCCTTGCTTCCTTTCGAGGTCGTCTAGTGAGCCGCCTAGCCTTGTTAACCATTTACACTCTTTCCCCTGCTTAAATAGCCGCCGTTCCACCCGCACTCTCGTCTACCTCGCTGCCCTTCGTTCGCCAGGATTATTCCCTTATCTCGCGGGACCTACGCGTTCCCCCGCTCGCTAGCTATTATTAATAGCCGCTGTAACTCGTACGCGTGTATTTTTTCGCTCTCGCCGATAGCGCTCGACTTGGCCTGTTATCGCAATCGAGATGGATATAGTTTAGATACGCCATCGGTGCCAGTGGTTTGGCGCGTGTATCGCCGGAACCTTTGGGCTTTGCGAATGATTCGCAACGCGGCTTCGGTAACGGTAACCCCTTAACGATTTAGTGCTATCGTTATGAGTATTTCGGGTGATTTATGAGTCGTAATACCTCGGAATCTTTCCGGGCTTTAAATTCCCTGGAAATGGCTTTGCTACCCCGAGAATTAGAGCCACTGAACCGACCGGCGAGTGCGAATATAGGGAACACCATCAGTGTTGAAATACGATTCCCCAGTTTCGGACGAGCGTTATCTCACGCGCCGCAACAATCCTGGATAAACCTAGGAGTTAATTCCTTTTTAGACCCAACCAGCTTACCAATGCTTTAGTGTTATCCTCGCGCGTACATCGCCGTCGGCCGATTGAGTAATGGGAATCGCCGGGAGCAGTTTCACGCGTCGGGAAGACGGAAAAGTAGAATGGCACCGCGTCGAATTTCGTCGGCCCATTCCGCATTCCCGTAATCAGCGCGGCTCATTATGGTTGCTGACGATGCGCCTTTATTGCAATCCTACTGATCTTAATCGTTGCTTCTCGAGCTGAATTCCTCCTATTTATGTGAGACCATTGGTAATTGGGGCCCAAGTAGACGATACAGCGACCCTTCGTCATAACTTTCCATTCCTATCCAATTCTAGTGGCTTGTGCGATTCTCCTGCTTAACTCGAGAGCAATTCTCCGCGCACGTCCAACTAATAACTCATCCCAAACTTATGTAAGGTGAGAACCAGGCGCCTCAAACCTAACGAGATGAAACATTCTCGCTCTTCTTTTTCTTTTGTCGCCGGCCTAATTGCACCGCGTCCCCTTTGATCAACTTGGTTCACAGCTCAATAGATATAGCTTCCCTCTATCTCTTCTTCGAGAATGAAATATATGATTTCGGGAGGCGACCCCTTCGAAATTCGGTCAGGGTATCTCCGCGTTAGTGATCGCACGGTTGTTTTGTTGTCGTGGCAGTGAATTAATGAAAGGGGATTGGCGCGATCTCTATATTATTTCTCATTCACACAGGATGTTTTATTTAGGCTCTGCGTCCCGGATAATGGCCGTGTATTCAGGGCATTTCGCCGCTATATGTGGGAATCATGCTGTTGGGTTTTGCGAAGGCGACCGGTGGGGGCCTGTCAATAGGCGAGTCTAGCAGCTTCCGAGATCAATGATTCTCATGAATCATTCTCTTTGTGAAACGGACGGTAATTGATCTAGCTGACAACAATTACAGAGATCCATTAAGGATTGACAGATGTATAAGAGAGATCGCGTTGATTATATCGTTGGAAATGTGCAACTTTCCCGTGGGATAGTTGAGAGTTTAATTTCACTTTCGCCTAAACATTTTTCAGAACTTGCGCCACCTCGTGCTCTGTCGCGCGGCGTAGATTGGCAGGTACTCGAAATAGTTTCGGGACGTTTTGAACTTTGTGCACTTTGGTATATCAATCCCCCGGCAAAGCGAGGTCTCTCTGGTATTTCCATTATGGAGGTAGGATTACTTAAGAGGAAAGAATTCCGCCTGCGAAACAATTTATCCCACTTAGAGTTATCTTTTAATGCATAAGGAGTTGGGGGGAAGTCGCTCCGTTCCTAGATGAGTCTCGTGCAGAAATTTAAAAACACTCATCCCTCGTCTGTCTCTCTCACTGGTCTCTCTTTAAAATGTAACTCTCTCCGGCGGAAACTCGGGAGAATAATACGAGCTCTGATGTATTAAGCAGATAATACTAGCCCGCGATCAGAGCGCGCGGTGCAATTTCTCCGAGAATATAGATAATGAGATTCGCCGCTCGCGTCGTTCGCCGGTATAAAGGTCTGTTCTAAAAGTTGACGGTGGATTTTCGCGCTCGCGGTGAAAGGAATGATTTTTCCATCGGTTGAATGTCTCGCGGCGAGGGAAGCTGGGGCGCGAAGGGTAGAAGGGGACTCTTTGAACTCTCGGCGACGATATATCCAATGTTATCTTGACTCGCGTGATTCGCAAGTGATCCTCGCTGCGAACTCGATTTGGAGTTTTATTGGCAAGTAGAAGCGGCGAGCGGGGGCGCGTGTCGAAACTGGAATAGTGCCGGTAATAAACGGGGTGTGTGTGTATAAAGCGACGCTGTCCCTCAGGAAATATATGTAGCTTTGGAAACGTGCGCTCGTGAAAGTCGCCGGCGAGGGAGAGAGAGAGAGTTCCGGGAGACTGTTAGGCTAGTTGAGGCGCGCGTGATCGCGTGGACACGGCAGTAAAGAGAGTTACGAAAGACTAATAAAGTCGAAAAATGAGATCGGAGGAAGGCGCGCGCCGACGACAAGCTCCACCGTGAGAGGAGGCGCTCGCTCTCGTTTCCGGGTTTCCGAAGTCCCAGTCACTCGTTGGAGTAAGGTCGATATCTTGTTATTGGAAAGCAGTGCTCATACTGATAAAACGCTGCCGCTCATGCCCGGATAAATTACAGGAACAATCCCGGCCTCCCCCGGCTTCTTCTCTGACAGGCCTTTCCCCAATGGCAAGTCGTAAAGCGTATGCCAACAATATCGCCGAAGGACCGTAAAATTCCCCGGGCGCGGGCTTGATATGCCGACTTCACTAAAAGTCCAGTTCACCTAAACAGCAAAACTCCCCGCACGCGCGGTTACACACGTACAGCCGCGGCCGGGTATTTTATTTTAAATTTGGACTAGCCCGCTAAAAGAGATTGACACACATTTCACGGCCCCACTTTTCCGGTTCCCTCGAAAAAGTAGCTTTGTCTCTCGCCTCGCCCTCGAGAGCGTTCGCCAGCGCGCTGTTTTTATCGTTTTCTCCGGCCGAGGCGGCTGCTGCGCCCAAATTCCGCGAGGTCCGACGGATGATTTGAAAATGCAATGCCGAGCAGCAGCAGCCAGCCAGCGAGGGAGAGCTAGTCCGCGGCAAAGGCGCGGCTGAAAGGAGCCCCCGAAAAATGAGCTTGACGAAGCGGAAATGCTTTCGCCCGGGAAATTCACTTTTTCCTCGGCCTCCCTTACACATCTCGCCCGCGTTCTCCTCGCACTCCGCCTCCGCCCCCAGCTATCTCCCTCGACCAGGGAACCTCAGGTGTCAACTCTCATCCGGCGGCTTCGCGCTAAAACCACCCCGCGTAGATTTCAGCCGCCGAGAGCCCATCAGGCTGTTTCGCTCGCAGCAACTCTCCCGAGCGAGTTCTGCTTTTCACTGAATTTCAATTTAATGATCGATCGAGTGCTCTCGAGGTCCCGTCAAAAAGCGCGCCAAGGATCGTTTGACATTTTCTCGGAGCTTGTAATCAAACGGCATTAAATTCCTCGAGGGGCTTCGCTCAGTGAGTGTATGGACCATTAAGTATCTTGGCCAAGAGAGAGAGGGAGAGAGGGGGAGGGAGGGAATGAGGGGTTTAACAAGCTCGCGCGAAGGTCGTACATAAGATTCAGGGGAAGGTTCGCGTAGTTAAATGTGCAGGGATGCTGGGCGCATACTAGGTTCCGCGCACTTAGCAGCCGCTGTAAAAGGCTGCTTCTCATTTTGCACATTGTAGACGGTGCTCTCCGAGCCGGGGAAGATTGGACCGGGCTAATCCTTGATATTCGTGGCCGTCGCCGGAAGAAGGGCCAACAATGGCCCGTTCTCGCTACGATGTGTTCGAATCTCATCGGGAGGACGAGCATCCCGCGGCCAACTAAAAGAGTCGCAGCCTTGACAATCCTCCTCTCCCTGACAAACTGCTCCGCCACTCTGTAATAAGAGGTTCCCGTGCGATCGATGCCGCACCAGTAATGAACATTGGCACTAAATGCGCCTTCTAACCGTAAATCGAGAACTGTTCGCCGGGGCTTCGCGATGGATAAAGGGGATAGGGTGATTGTGACGGGTACCGGCGCCGATGGAAGATCGTGTTCCTCTGACGATGCTAGTGCTTCCTAGAGATTTCCAAACTAAAGCACTACCTCCGCCGTTCATGAAAGGGACACCATTTTGATCTACGACTTGCGAAACCTCCATTAAGCAGAATCATGCCCGTTCACCCGGAATCAGTGTCGAAGCGTCCAAGGTGGTGAATCTCCAGTGAAATCATCGGGAGAATCCACTTTACACTGACATCGCCGCCCTCGAATTTCGGATCAAGATCTCGGTGAGAGGAAACTCCCGCGGTTCATTACTTGGAGAACAATTCGATTGACTGGTAGAAAGGAAGCATTGCACTGTGTCAGCAAGATAATATCCTTTCTAGGACGATTACGCTTGCTGATGACGGTTTCTTGAAACACCGCGAAATGGATATCGCTGGAAGTTTGCATCGACGGGTGTGGAACGAACGCCAGAAGCATCAGGTGAGAACGGAAATGATTGATCATTAGAATTGACTGATGCATTTTATACTCAACCATTGTGCTTTATTTTATACGTTTTCTCTTAATGGTTGTCGATTGTTCGAAAATAAGGAAAATGGTGTGAAACCTTCTTTACCTTGATTTTGATACATCAATATCTATAATAGGGGGGGGGGGGGGGGGGTGGAGGGGGGACACTGAGAATTTGATTATGGACTTAGAGGCAAGTTAAGTACCAACCGCAAATAGCTATGTTCGATATAATCAGTGTGGCGCACCTCGACGGACAGCTGCTTTAATTATAATAAAGCTGATTACCGAATCACGGTGGAGTGGGTTCTTGCACAAGCTGACAGCGATTATCTTGGGTGGCGAAAAAGGAGCTGCGAACACCGCCTTGACCCCGTTCCACTTTTTGTCATCCGCGGTGCGCGCGGAGCTTCTTTGCGAGCGGCGGCTTTCCAGCGGAGACTAACCCCTCGGCCCAGTCGTCTCCTTGCATCTTCTTCCTCTTCTTCCTCTTCTTCCTCTTCTTCCTCTTCTTCTGGGCTTCCCCCTTTTTCCCGAAAGCTTTGTCAACCTCACGAGGGCGACGGCCTGGTTATCTATTAAGCTGCAAACTTACTCGCCAGCGCCGCCGAGCGCACCCTCATTCCAGATCACAGGCAAACGCAGACTCACGCGAATGAAAGTATCGCCTTTGTGGATTGGAAAATAATACTGTTGCTCTCTGGGTCCGCGCCGGCCCCTGCTTTGCCACTCTAGTCGACGGAGCACATCTCTCTTTCTCCCTCAAGTTTTTCCTCCAGCTCTTTTCTTCGAGCGCAGCAGCGTAATCGCGAGCGTTTCTGGATTCGGAGCGCGCGTTAGTTATTTCGTGGGGAGTTTTATATTCCGTGGACGGAAAGTTGGAGGGTCCTCGGGGCATCGGGAATTAGAGGGGCCCCCTTGATTATTCCCCCAGAGG
The DNA here is from genome assembly GCA_963675795.1 of Crossocerus cetratus. Classification (NCBI taxonomy): domain Eukaryota; kingdom Metazoa; phylum Arthropoda; class Insecta; order Hymenoptera; family Crabronidae; genus Crossocerus; species Crossocerus cetratus. The sequence continues at coordinate 17,472,832 of OY776668.1, read as the reverse complement.
GACCGGACCGGACCTCTAATTACGCGAGGACATCTTCCAACTTGGATGCGAGCTTTGCTAAGTTGGCCGGAGGACGCGGATATTGTATTAGCTTCTCGACTAGAGGAGTGGAGGAGTAGAGGGCCAGTCGCGGTGGCGAACCACCGCTGAATTCCAATTACACGGCCAACTGCTGGAATTCATGAGTGACTAATATTATGAGAGCAATTAGAAAGAGGATCCGGAGAATGCGCGCACGCGCACCCTCGGCATTAATATCGCCAGAAGCGGCGCGCTCGCTTCTTTAATGATCGTTATATCGTGCTCTAGCATAGAGCGGAAGGCATTTTTCCATCTGGGCACGCCTTGAGCACCATTGTGCTCCGTGGCCTGGCTGCGGTTCGTTATATTTACGGTTCTGTCGAGAGTAACAGGGAACCGCGCGCCGCGCGTCGCGTCGGCCCTCTCTGACCCAATTTTCCCCAATTGCTCCTCTATCGATGACGATCCTCTCTCTGCCGCGCATCATTTCCACTCAAGCGCCCTTGACATCCCGATTTTTCGACTTGCTCCATTCAGCCCGGCAAATCACTGCCTCTCTCAGGACAATGATGCCAGCGTGCCGATCGGCTTTCAAACGCAAAACATCATCGCAACATATTTCTCGCGATAGCTTCCCGACAAAACTCTGCAAATCGAGCGCAGAGTGAAAGAGGATTTCTCATATCATGCGAGGACTCTGAAAAATCGACGTTGGTTTGATGCAGGTGAGCAGCAAGTCGGTATCTTTGTTGATGGTACGCTGCGAATTCCAGAGACGAAAACATTTGCCACGGCTGGTGGGTTAATAACCCTCGGGGTATGTAACTCTAAAAAGAAGAGGTTCCCTTATTCAAGCACGCTCGTATGCATGTGCTCCGCCTCTGACTCGTATGTACACCTAGCATACATCCAGGAGCAATCTCATTAACGGAACCAATTGTTCCCGAGCGACATTCAGACTCGCGAGCAGACACACTCACTAGAATGCACGATAGTTTTCCGTTCTATGCCCGTCAAACCTCTCTCCATACCTGTGAAAATGAATGGGAGAATTATCCTTGCCCATGGAGAGCCTTTTTCTCCATGGAAATTTAGGCAGAGCCTGCCAGCCGCTCACTATTTTAGTTCAGTTCACCGCAAGGCTATTAGTAGCGTTGAGAGCGACCGCAGATTTTCCGCTCAGCCTTAACTCTTCCTATTGCGGTTTGCTCGGATATCGGCCCGATACCCAACTGATCGACTATTCCACAGTAATTAACGGTCTGAATGATTTTTGACCGCCACATGCTCAGACGTGTGCGGGCTCTCGATGGATTTTCGGGATACGCCGTCCAATGTATTGGGATTATTTAAATAACAATACACGTCATGGAAAGTCAGAAGGAAAACAGTTCGGTCAATACCTTTTGGAATGAATTAATAATACAGCTGTTTTGTTTGGTGATGTATGGAAGTAAATGAATGCAAGTGCCCGAGTGGTAGTACCAATTGTGATTCTTCTTTATTCTCGGCTGCTAAATACTCGAGAACTCACCGGGACTCTACGATCGGCGTTCACGCCTGGCGAAATTCCAATTTATTCGGAAACGTCATTTCTCACGATTCATCCTCTTCTGCGAACGCTGCCGCCACTACCGCGCCGATTGCAATTGCGCGATTCGCCGCCCTGTCTGCTTTTCAGTGGTCCCGTCAATCGATAGCTTTTTCCACGGTACAATGCTTACGCCGGCATTTAGAAAAGTTCGTCGACATTTCGAGAGTGCTGCTCGCCCGACATTTGCGCTGCTGCGAGTTTATGAGTCTCGAGAGTCATCTCTCGATAAATACTTACAGCATTATCTTCAACGAGTTGAAAGGATTGGATTGTGTGCGATTGCTTTTTAAAAAAGTACTTGACTAGTGCAAGATAAAACAAAGTATTGTAATTTTCTATTGGATTCCTTAACTCACACACGCGCCAGTATGATTAGACATTGTCTTTCACTTCACTTACATTTCTCATTTACCTTTCATGATCCCGTAAGTTTTCCGCACGGAATCTCCGGGCGGCGCGCACGGAATTCCGTCCCCGAGGGCTCCAGAATTGTCAAGTAGTTTGGTAGCTCTTGGCCGTATCTCAACGTGACGCGACGTGTCTGTCGCTTCGCCGTAGTGCGATCCCGGAATTATCAGTAGCAACAAACTTCAGTCCCACTGCCAGTCCCGGCGTGCGCGCTGCGGATAATAATTTGGCATTGCGTGGCACAATTATCGGCGAATTATTCATGACCTCATGCCCAAAGGAGCCGACATACTGTCCCGTCCAGGCGGACCTTCATCCTCAATCCGGACATGCAATTTCAGTTACATACATCCCCACCGGTTTTCTTCGCCCGCTATCTCTGCCCCTTGATAACCGCAACCTCCTAACAGATGCTTATTAAATTTGGGAGCTTACCGAACTCAACAGAAATACACGGAATAACGAAACAAGTCGGAAAACCCCACGACATATTAATTTACAAAAAGTCGATATATTTAATACATCACACGAGCTGCATTAACATACTCCAAGCACAGAAGAGATCTGTACTTGTCGAGAGAACTCGCTGAAAATGTGGAAATGGCCGTCGGAACTTTTCATTTTGCGTGTACCGCTGAAATGCGCACAAGTGTTATCCGGTTGTAGTTGGGGAGCGATATGTTGGGCTGGCGTGTATGCCAGGTTTAATCTGATTCTTCGGGGAGGTTCTCTCGGGGGAAGTGTGAGGCGAGGTGAGGAAGGGCCGCGAAGGATTGATGTCGCCTTTCTTGGCTTACACTTTATGTATGCCCGGTCTGACACACCCAGAGAGGGTCAGGCCTCGGCTCCCACTCCTAAGCTGAATGATGTTTCATCATACGCGCGGGCCTTTGCATTATGGCTGTTTTATATCTCGCGCATTTCTCCCTCATTCTTCATCGGCTGGGAACGTGTTTGCAATAGGCCGGCGAGCCCCGGAATAATAAGGGACTCATCACTGTCAAGGAAATCCGCTCGGGAACCGCACGTATCTCCTCGGCCCGCTTGAACTTTTCGTTTAATTACTTGCGCTTCACGTGTATCGCCGTTATCGATTCGTATTCTATTTACTCGGCTGGCGTGCATGTGTATGCTTCAACGCGATTATTAATTTTCAATTGACCTAAAAATATGCAGTCGCCCGGGACCGGTGCATAGAGGTCTCTCATTAAGCGACAGTCGATTTTATTCTCGCATTTCCATCGAGTCCTATCGAGATATCATAGTTTGAATGTTTAAAAGAGAGGAGAGTGTCCAAATAGCGTTTCACAGACGGCAATTGCGAATAACTTGAATCGCCCGGCCCGGCGCTCATTAGTTCATAGGGGTTTAATTTCGAACTGACCCTATTAAATTCCCCGCGCATAATGAACCCGGAAGGTGCGCCGGATAATTGATACAGCATTCGTTATCAAAAGTTATCCCTCCGCGGGATATAGAAAGGTCTTTGGATTAACCTGCCGCACCACTGCAAGTTCAAAGAGCGGAATTACTGCTGGCGCATAATTTCATTCTTATAGTTCATTACCGGGGAGAAAGACTGTTCTGGAACTGTTAATCAAGCTAATTTTTGTTCGCAGTTTGATCTGGTAGTTTTCTGTGGTACGAAGCTTTCAATTTATTTTCGGTGTATGCAAGAGACAAGTATATGTCGTCCTTGCGATAGCTAACGGTCATGCAATTACGTAAGCTAGATACACACGTACACGGTAGACAAGAGCAATTTTCGTCCTCCACTGGCCCCGATAATTTCAGCACTCGTTACCTCGTCGAAAATGTTTAGTGCATCTAATGTTGCCCGGCTTAATTATGCATAATGTGCAGCGCGGCATTCGCCTGGAATCGTCCCATCTGGGTTAATTGCTGGCGCATCATTATTTGCTCTTTCGCTGGAACGGCGAAAATACGTAGGACCATTAATAAGGAAGGGCAAGTTCGGCTGAAAAATGGATTTTATCTGCTCGACTCTCCGTGTTAACGAGATTGAACCTGGGACGGGGGAGGGATACATCGATGGCCGAAGAAAAATGTGCGAGGCGTCGAAGAAAATTGATTTGCGATATACCTCGCCAGTTGGAACGTACGGGACTTGTATCGGATATTGCACGACACGTTCGCCAAGGATAAAAAGCCCTGTTGCTGCTCTCAGTCAGACCAGAACACCCAGGGACCTTCTTTTTAGATAAGAAGCCGGAATCTTTGCGGCTCAATCGCACCCCTCATTAATCCTCCATGGATTTTTGTTATTAATCATATAACACCGCATTCTATCGACTCACATCTCAGTTTCAAACGATTACATCCAAATAGTCAATACTACACAAAATAGTGCACACTCCGCCGACCTAACATGTAAAAGCGAGTGGTTGGTTTGCTAGATCAAGAAATTTCATTTACAGATGGAATGTGGGTGTTGGCGAAAATGCTCTCGGGTAAATTGAATTCACTATCTATCGATCTGTGCGCAAAGTCGAGCACAATTCACTGGGAATGATAAGAGGCAACAGCAGCCGGTCTGAGGAGTCCATTGCCACGGAAACCCATGTCGGTTCGATTGAAATCGCATTACACATGCTACTTCTATGTGTACTGAGCACAATTTAAGGATCTACTTTCACACATTCTCGTATCTCCCAAGTGCCTTTTAACCATAAATTTTGGCGCAACTTTCCCGAAAAGTCCAAATGATTAAAAATCAGCCCGAAGGCGAAACAAATTTACCTCTTTACATATGAGCCAGTCAAATATTGTATGTACCTACGCAAAATATAGATAGAGCCAGTTAAAGCGCGCGCGTTTCCATCTCGATGACACTTGGCTAATTGCCGATTGGTTTGCGCATCGATCAGTCGTGTCGGGTAAACGGTCGGCTTGATTTCTCCCTTAAAAACCCAATGCGAACGCGATCGCATCTGCTTATATCTATACATATACGCGTACATGGCAAGAGTGACTTATATCAGCTTGGATTTCGACGCCTCCTCTTTATCTATGCGTCCCACGAACCAATGTGACGATTTTTCGTCACAATAAATTTCCGTCTTATCTGCGTAGTGATCCGGGGTGGGGGATTCTTATCTCAAAGGGATGCTGATATTTTTAAAGGGTGTCTCCTTAGGTATAAGATGCTTATCTTAAGAATTCCATTAGAGCTACTTGTTGACACTGTTTACATAAGAAGTGAGGACTTAATGGCTTTATTTTATTATTCTTGGTTATAGACCAATAAACAGGAATTTGCTAAAGCCAAGCATAGAAATATCGGTCAGAGAAAATGCTGCGTTCCAGCGGGGAGAAATGGAGTAGGGAATGTTGGGATTCCAGCGATTCCAGTGGCGTGCGCCGGCTGGGAGTCTGTCCACTTGGTTCCAATAGCAGAAGCACCTTTTCCAGGATAATTGAAAGTCTGCTCCTGCAGCCCTCGCCTCATCATCGAAGCAGATCCACTTCTTCTTCCCCCATCTTCCTCCATCTTCCGCAGCTCCCCTTCTGTCTGCGGCTGAAAGCACGAATTATGCACACGCCGCATCCCCGAAAGTATCACTTCACGCACCTCGAGGGTCCGAGGCAGACACTGCGTTACGACAGTACTCCATACCGCTTTGCGATGCGTAACCACTTGCCTCCTAATTGCATTGGATAATGCATGAAGGTGTATCGCATATTTTACACTCCGAGCGTAAGACTCATTTATTTCAATACTTCTGTTCATGGTACACTCGATGTAGTTACATTATACCGCATCTCCAACGCTTTTATATGATAGAATCAGTCATAGAGGAGTAATATAAATCTTTAGTGTAGATGTACATGTTTTCTGTATAAATTCGCAATTATTTACAGTAATTTTAAAATCGGTTATGCGTAAAAATAAAGCGCACGTCTTTGAAGATATGCAACCACTCGTTGTAACAATATTCTTAAAAAGAAGTTTGCAGGATTTGTTGAGTGGAGTAATCAATGGCAGGTTGAGGAGCAAGTGGTATCGGTCCTCGTTGGATTCCATGGGGAAATCATTCGGGAAATTGGATAACGTGCTTCCACCTAAGTTTGATCCGGCGCACTATCAACGCGATCTCGCACGGCGTAGTTTCCGGGATACGTGATTAATTAATTGGTCGGAACCGGCGGAGAGAAGGAGGCTTATCGGACCGGTCATTAATAATATCGACGTCGCAGAACGCATAGATGCATATAGATAGGAATGCAAAGCGCATGTGCTGGTCGGGCGAGTTCCTAATGAAAAAACTTTGATGCGCGTTTATAGAACGAGCGTGTATTTGAGGATGGGAGAATGCTGGACGAGTGACTGCGGACTAAATTCGGCCAGCGGATTTCATAAGTGAATTCTAGGCCAGCCGCAAGCATATACCTCCTACTTGCTTCAGATTCCATCAGTCTCGGACTTTTTCGCGAGCTGCGCTGAAATATTAAGGACTTAATATTCTTCTTTGCCATTCGAATTTCATGCGTGTAAGTTAGAGAAGGTCTGCGAAGTTTCTAGAGAAATGTCTCTCGGGTCAGGAAAATGCAGTACGTCCTCGAAAATCCAGCGTGATTCGATGACGGTCGAGAGAGCACAGGGCGCTTTCGAGCGGTACGCGCGTTCCAGTCTTTACGAGCATTTTCCTCCCTCGAAAGCCCAGATAACCAGGCTCTGTTGACTTAACGCCCGTCCCCATTGTATTTATCCAGCCACCAACACGCGCGTCCACAGATAATGCCGACGGCGTGTATCTGCTCTATCTGGGAATATTGCACACACTTCCACCAAGCCAGAAACATGTGCTACAGCATAGCCATAGCCTGCGAAACAGGTCCCGACTGGTTCATGCACACCTACACGCCAGTCGCCAAATGGACCGTTCCTGAGGGTAGTTACGGCTTCGTAGTTAAGTTGGGCCAGCGTTTCTCTCGTAAAACTTTGCCTCGCAATACGCCACGCGATCCTCAATAGTCCCGGGACCCAAGAGTGACAGTGTCGCTGGAAAAGAGAAAGTGGCGCGAGATTAGACGAAATTGTTGGAAACTAGTCTGGCGTATAACTGCGCCGCTTCTAAAAAGCAAACTAACCAGACTCGGGGCTCTATGGCAATTTCCGCGCGACAATTTCGCCGAGGCTTTAATCGCGATAATTCAACGCGCGTCGGGAAATATGGAGAGGGAGAGAGACGTGCGAGTAATCCTCGTTTTATCTTTCGCAAAAACACGCGCGGGATTGCCGATTCAGAGAGAAAGAGCTTTTCGTTTTCGGGCACACGTAAGTTTCGCATGGAAAAACGCCCGCTCGCCCGTGCAAGGATTACTTCGGGTAAATCGATCCGTTTAACAAGTATACCAGGGACGCGCGCGCGCGCGCACGGCTGCGGGAGAGGCGAAATAAAAACGGGAAGTATTCCGCTGATGGATTAAATCGATCGAGAGATTTCGATGATGCATGTGCGAGGTAATCGCTAACGCATACCTGCTAACCGATCTCGTGTACCTCCAGTCTCGCCGGCATTCTGTGTTTGGCCGATCTGAGTACGCGCAGTCCTATTCTACTGCGTGTTCGATAAAGCCCATCACGCTCCGATTCCCGAGCGAAGTTGCCTCCCCGGATATGTGAAAAAATCACTTCTCTACCAGTTGAATAGTGTTAGGCGAGTCGAAACTCGCAAACTGAAACCGAGTATTTCTTTTCATATTTCTCGTTTGGAATGAGAAATATGTATGAAATGTTTGACTGGAATTTTATTCGCAATACCTCGCCATCAGAGTAATACTGAAAGCTTCTTTGGCTCTGACCATTACACTCGAGTTATCCTTTTAATAGGCTTGTATTTCGTGGCGTCGACTATTATAATGTGTGGTTTCTCGCCAGAGGGGTTGTAACATTTGGTTAATATTCGAAGGATAGCGCGCGGTTCGTGCTCGAGCGAGTATAGGACACGGAAAATTATGAATATAAAATGAGGCTAGTGCGCGCGCCGGAGTGTTGCTAAATCTGTTGCTAAATCTGCTGTTTCTGCACGGAGAATCCGCGGATATACCCATTTCTCTATCCGCATGCGCCCTCCGGCTCCCGTCGGCTGGTATATCCTGTATTGAACAAATAGAACCACATTAACATGACGCTCGGCGAGCACCAATCTCCACCATTGAATATCTCCTAGTATTCCCCATTCGACTAGCAGAAATAAATATCGAGATTTCGATTCGAAATAATTCTCGGTCTGGCGACTTGCTGTCCCGAGGTCCATTTATTTCAGTTACTAATCAATTATCGGCCGTTTTTCTATTGGCTACTGTACACGCGGGCATGCGGCAGCGTGAAATTCAATTTCGACCACTCATCGCTGAGTGTGATTGATCATCGAGTCTATAAACGCAACGTGTCCTGTAATGGAAGACAAACATGGCAAACTTTCGGCGAACAGGCATCTATCAATTTCCTTTTTTCACCATCTCGCTAACTTCTAATGCAATTTTGAAGGGCCCAAACTTTTACAAAACTTTCTACTCAGCCGATCTCTCTCTCCCTCTCTCTCTCTCCAGGTGGAAATGTAAACATCCAAAGAGCGTATCGACGCCCGCGAGTAAAAGCCCATTGCATATTATCCGGCTTTTAGCTTATGCTCCGTGTCGGTTAACCTCGTCGGCCTCGTATATTCCGGATGGTGTCGTCGAGGTAAAGCCATTCGGGAAAATTCCTGCTGGCCTTTTGGCCCGCTTAAGCACCGAGTCAGCGAGAAAAGAAGTCGGGAATTATTATTGGGCGGAGGCATGGGAACGCGATGCAAATTTCGTTCACGGTACCTTGGTACCTTATCGACCCGTGCACCATAATTCCTCCACCAATAAAGCGGGAGCTTCTTCGGGATATCCTGACAACCCTTACGAGTGCCACGGGCTTTCCGGGGAATTACAACCCCTGTGAATGGGCATCTCTCGGTTTACCCTCGACTTGCTCCAGATGGATTCCACCCCGCAAGTGTAGCTCACTGCTGGTTCACTCTCAATACTACAATCACCCAATTTATATTAACCCTCGCTACCTCTTTATTGCTAATCAGTAGTGCACTCGTCTTTCAGACGCTTAAATCGCATGGGAAAATTTAAATGACCCAGCTAGGAAAGTTTTAATGGCCCTCGCGTCTGCATATCGGCCCAAAGAAATTGGAAGTTGCTCGCTATCCGAAATCAATAAAAACTGGCGCCCCGCAGGAGTAAAGTTCCTGACAGGACTCGCGTGATGAGAGAGAAAAAGCGCTTGGTGCTGCAGTTTAATAAGAAATTATGAGGGGCTATTAGTTATCATTAGCAAGCGGCAGCCGCGTTGCCGAAAGTCCCCCTTAATGCCGGGGTATATTTGACTGGGAATCTTTGAAATATCATCACCGAGCGCGATTACTGCCAGTCGAAGGCTTAAAAACAGTATGAGCGCAATAGTAAGAGAATTTGTGTCAGTAGCCTTCGGTGACAAATCGGGCCGATTAAGAGGAAAAAAGGGGGTAACCGTTGTAAGGAGGTCACGCGATGCTGAAACAATGTGACAGTAAAGGTTCTATCTCAAAACTGGGAAGCGCTCTTTGTCCCTTTTGCCGAGGCTCTTTACGCTCTCTCCACTTCAAAGAGGAGTAAAGGGGTGGTCGCACGGTGCAGTATCACTCGCGAGTTCCTTCGCTGATCCAACGCGATCTCCGCGAGGAAAATTGCGTCGCTCGACAATTGCACTGATTCCCATACCCCCGAAAACGCGCGTCCGCGAGGACCATGTGTTTTGTTTCTCGAGTTTGGCGAAGGTAGAGTCATCCGATGGAAAGCAGATCGATCGCGGGGGTGCAAACGGTCGATCGGATGAATAGTTGAGAGTACGCCGAGTGATTTATGCGATACTGGTCTGGTTGCAGGATGCAGGACCAACGAGATTCCAATTGGATCGGCTAGAATGAATCGTCGGGAGGACCCGCTGTTGCGGCAGCATCGTAGCCGCTTGCTGCAATTAGCCGAAGCTACGAACATCAAGCCTGGCCGTGGCAGCGGGAAGAGACGAGGTCAAAGGCAGTCCCATGGTTTCGGACCGAGGTCAGTGCAAATATCCACCCACCACTTATCCCAAACCTTGTTTACCGCTGCCGCAGGCGTACAGCTACTTCCAAGAGTACACATAACCCTCGGGGTGAATCTCTGATAGATGTAATTGATTGTCAGTGCTGGTTCCCGTGCACTGCTACTAACCAGCTCATTTAACCACCCTCCGATTCACGCCCCATCATACCCATCGCTCCCAAGCGGCCGGGAAATCATTTTCTCCACTCCCACTGCGAGACTCATCAACTTCCATGATCGCTCGCCCTTTTTTTTTCTCTCTTCCTTGGCCCCGCATGTCCGATCTGTACGTGTGTCTTCATTATTCGCGGGGTGGTGCGCGGCTCTCGGGGGGCGCGCGGTTTACCCTCGACACTTTTATCGCCCTCGTCCTTTATCACCGTTGATAGATCGCCCGAGGGGCAAGAGATCCCGTTATCTCGGGGACAGAGAGGAGACGATGCGCACGCACTAGGCCTGGAGAAGCCGTATTAACCATTTACGCTCGGCGAGAGCAGTATCTACATAATTAACCCCTTTAAAGCGGCATTAGTTGTGTCGAGCGAAAACCCTCCGAGGGCTTTTCGCCTTCTCCACGGAATCTTTCCCTTTTCTGGACGACTCTCGACGTCACACAGCTTTCATCGGTCCCACTCCCCTCCTCCGCCCCCGCCCTCTTTCCGTGCTTTTGTTCGGGCGCTCGCCGCTGTTTTTGTGCTTTCACATCGACGGCACATAGCCCGGGAGCGCAGCAACCCCTGTGTTCGACGGCTTTTCACAGAATCCCTTCTCGCCCCCTTCGAAAGTGGGCATCATGCTGGCGCGCGGGCGCGCGCGCGCGCTTTCGGTTTCGAGGATGTTAATTTGCCAGGTGATAAATATTTATACGCCAGCCCGGCGGGCAGGGCTTTTCACGGGCAGCTTTATTTCACTCTCTTTCTCCTTTTTTAATTGCCTCCTTCTCCTTGGCCTCTCGCTCCCTTTTGTCGCGCGCGGCTTATAGACGCCCTGTGTTTTCGTGTTTCATCATAACCACCCTCGTTCATCCCCCTTTGATCCCTCCTCCATCTCATTATTGATTCGTTACAACCCACTAATTAACTCAGCCCACCACTCGATTTCCGGTTCCTTGATAAGCTTTCAAAACTTCTTTTCCCCCCAACTGATATCAAGTCCTCTATCAACATAACTGTAAAAAATAACGACCACTGCTAGGATTATAATTATTGAAATTCGATCGCAAAGAATCCCCACCTGAAAATAGCTGGCCAGGGCAGTTGTGATACAAGGAGAATTCCAAGGAGTAGAACTGGGCTAAAGTCTATATATTCTTATGGTTTCCAGCAATGGAGCAGCAAGTGCGGGGAGAAGTGTGACTCTCCAGGATATCGTGAGGAGCGATCCTGGGTACACGCCAAATATCGAGCACTTAGTTTTTCCGGAGCGCAAGAGCAGCAATCCGAACTTGGCGAAAGCGGCGGGCGGCTCTCCGCCAACGAAATCTAAGTCAAATGCAGCCGGTTCCGGGAGGTCCAGGCTCGCGGAGGTCTTCTCGAGACACTACTCGAGGGGCTCCTCCCAGGACTCGTTGGTTACGTCGAGGAAGAATCACGTGAACGTGAGTCTAGCACAAATCCCTTCTACGAGCGGGAACTTTCACATCTTCGATGGATTCCATACATGGACGCACAATGAAATAGCGCCCGCTTCGCTATGTTGAGAGACTGCCTGGCAGCTCAGGGCGATCCTTTGCGGTCTTGTTAAGCGGCTCGCCCAATTAACTGCAATTCCTGATGCAATCGAAGCAGATAAAGTCGGTTAAATCGAGGGCGGACCTTAAGCGATCGCTCTGAATATAAAAGGTACCAATTCCACTTAAGAACGCGCGACCTTTACTCATTAACTGACACCTGCAAATGTTGATTGATTCGCGAATGAAACTGACCACTCGCGCTTTAATTAGACCAAGATAGTCATTAATTGAGATTCTCGTGGTCCAAGTCTAATGGAGTGAAGGGAATAGGTCGGGTTAATTGTAATCGGTGAGATGAAATCAAACATCAAAGTGTTGGAAGGGAGCGCGATCGGAGATCTCTGATTCCCGTGGAAGGGCTTAGCTCCAGGCGGCGACGGGTTCTTCGGCGGAGCGACGCGTCGAAAATAAAAATACTTTCATCCAAGGAGTTGCGCAGCCAGTCGCTCCGCTCTCGGGGCCCGGAACATGCTTCGCCCGTATTTGGAAGTAGATACGGCGGCAGCGTCTCTTACGTATCAGCCTGCGGCTTTGGTTCGTCGGGCCTCATACCGCTACCGCCCTGACACGATTCCTCCGACTCTTTTCTCACTCGGCTGCAATTAACTGCAATCCTCGCGGAATCCGTAGAACCCTGTACCAAGGAGAATGAGAGATCGAAGATCAGACTGAAGAGGATTCGGTGAATGGATTATGATTTGTCGTTAATTAGGGACAATTGTTGAGGGCAACTTAGATTCGGTTTAATTGATTCGGTTGGGCGGTCAACGATGCTTTTTCCGACGGTTGATTGAAATGAGGTAGTCGGCGATTGCCGGCAAGTAGCACCTCTTGAAACTCCTCGGGAATGCGCAGCGGCGATCGAGTGGCGAGCGACAGCCTGATCGGCCGTCTAGGAAGGCAAAAAGGGAAAAGGCGGCCAGTGGGGAAAAAGGAGGAGGAGGAGGAGGAGGAAGGAAGAAGAGGGAAAAGGAGGTTGACCGAGAAGGAGACCGCGGAGCGACAGTCCGTGGCGGATCGATTGGCTCACCCGTCAAAGGAATAATTGAAAAGGCTCGAGACCAAATGCCAAATGCATTCACGCTTACTTCTCTAAACGCAACCGGCCGCTTTAAGAGAGCAGCGCGGCGATCACTACATCCTGCCGCGGTCACTTAGCGAAACGTCACGCGGAAAATTGCCCGCGCACTTAAAACGTAACTGTCATCTGCGCGCGGACGCGTCCGCGACCGGGTACATGATATCGAGACGAAAGGGACAACACGAGAAACTGTGACGAGCACTCTCGATCGTTATCGACATTCTCAAGAGCATTTTGTTGTCGACACGTATCTCCCATCAATTCGAGGGTTCGATACAATTGTCTCTACTATTTCCTTCACTCGAGAGCCGCGTTCGACATCTTTATCTCCGCGAAAGGAACAATCGGGTCGCAACAATCGATGTCGCACTTGACAATCAAATTCAGCAACAGCAAAAACTACGTGCCAGCAGAAATACAGCAGAACCAGCGCGATAGGCTTAAGCGAGCCGGAGAGAACTGAGTTACTGGGCCAATAGGCGTAGGTGTCTGCCAGCGGTAGAAAATGGGAATTTCTAATTTGACAGAGCACATCACTGGACAGCGGAGGTGTGGCGAGCCATCAAGGCGGCAGCGGCGGCTCTCAAGTGGTGACTCGGAGCGGCGCTCGCCGCTGGCTGTCGCAGAGCTCCCAGTCCTCGAGGCAGCATTCGGCGGAAGACGGGGCACGCGGGAGTAACGTGGGCGTCGTAGGGCCCGTTTCGAGCTCGTCCTCGAGCCAGGCCCCCGGACAGCCGGCCGCTCCTGCACTGCCACCACGTAGAGTCAGTCCGGCCGCGGATTCTACCGAGATCACGAACTCGGCCTCCGCCTCGCGCTCCGACAGGTAAACGCAAGTGTCTCGCGCCTTATTTCTCTCATCCGCATCTTCTCCCCCGAGCACGCCCCACCGACTTGACCACTTGACATACTCTCTCGACACAGCTATCCACCACCAAAGGGTAATGAGCTCCCTCGAAACTCTAACCCGATCCCACTTGCCGCCCAGTCCTTAAATGGCCACTGCTCGAGAATAAACCGGTATCGCACCGGTACATCCACAGTGAATATGCTTCGCCGCCGAAAAAGTATCAGTAGTGCAACCCATTTCATTAGGATACGCCAATTACAAGTGGAGAGCTTGCATTTATTAGGTTCCCGGAAAACCCCCGCCGATGCACGCTCGTGTCCCTTTGGTCATTTTGCTTTTTCAAGCGGCGCCACGCTGCCTTTAATATTGCCTCCGGGAGAAATGTGCGCGAATGCGAATCAGAGGACAGAGTGCGCGGCATCCACTTTGAAATGTAATTCGTCCGTATGAAATCCCGCTGGTTTTTCTACAGCATTTCCGCGACTCCCGATTTCCACGGCGACCGCGAATCAAGTGAAATATAAATACCGGTTGCATGCGGCGACCACCGGATGCCGGGAGGCTCTCTGTATTGTAACTGTTTTTCTTTGGTGCTCCGGCGCCACGCACCTCGCGAGCCGCCCTCCCCTCGAGTACAGGCTTCTTGTTCGCGACCTGCACGCCACATCGGACCGCGCGCAACAGTAAAACCGCTTGTCATTACATCCCACATTGCGCACGAGAGTGATGTTACAATAAGCAGAGCTCGAGTGAAACGCGGAAATAGGGAGGGTAGAGAGTAAATCCTGTGTTTTCGTGCTCGGATTCTCCTGGCATTCGTTATACCTCGCTGGGACAGCGCGTTCTCCCGCGCTCCTGGGAACTTGTACAAAGTGACAGCACCGACATCGCACAATCTCCAGAGCTAACGGTTTTTCCCTCATATGCATTGCTTCTTACTGCGAACATTCGATTTTCTTGTTATCCAGTGCAGCTCGACGATTGCGCTAAAAACTGGCATATTCAAAGTAGAGCCAATGATCTCGTGACCTCACGGCTCAAGTTTCGAAATGCAATATAGAAGAGTTTTCTAAAAAGAGACCGATCAATACAATCATAAATCGCTTCTCGGTTTCCCTAGTTTGTCCAAATCCCCGAGCGCTCGTCTTTATTTATTTGTTGTACTCTCCGAACGCGGTCGCGTCCAATGCAACTTTCATGAAGTTCGATCGACTGTCGCGCGCGTCTGCATCCTGCAGCGCTCTCGAAATCTTCCTAGCGAGGGATAGAGAGGGAGGATGATTTGTGTAGACTGAGCAACCTAAGATTCACAGTGCAAACCGCGTGAATCTAGTGCTTAGGCTTATCGCAAAACCGCGTTCGATGTAGCGGCCAATTAATCCTCGATTATACCTAAAATAGATCATTTATTTCGTGTATTTGAAGACGTATGTGTCGTCAGTATTAGGTTGCCCCGAACGGTCCAATTCATTAAACTTTGAAAGATCGAAGAATGTAATGGGAACAGAAGCCAATAGAAGGAAGAAGAGTGTAACATGTGTGTCGTCGAGTGTGTTGTCGGTTGTGACATTTAGCCCGCTCGTGAAAAGTGCACAAGTGCCCTCAACTCAAGTGACCCAATCGAGAAGGGTGAATACCCCGAGGACAATGTCGGTTAAGAGGTAAATATACCTGATGAATCTAGGACAGTTATTCTTACATCGTTGGCAAAGGACCCGCCAGAAATATTCCGGTTCTTTCAAGCATCATATGCTCGGATTCGAGCCTCTCTCCCTATTTATGCCAAGTCCACCTTACTTGACGATCACGACCAATCGCTTTCTCATTCGACGACGAATTATGCAGGATAGCAGCGCACGCTTTTGTTCCCGGCTCCTGTTCCATTTGCACTCGTGCTCGTTGGATAGTGGTGGGTAGAAGCGTTCGTTGCTCCGAACCTCTGGCTGTCATCGTCGATTCCGCCTTGGAAGAATCTCTTACTGCCACTTCTACTAGCATTTCCACGGTGGATAAGCACTTTGTTTTCGATGATGGCGAGCTTCTGATCTCAAGCGGGAAGGGGCCGTTTGCGCGGCGCATTAGGGAACGATTGACCTTTTCGTTATTTGCGTAGCCTCACGGTATCCTCACGGTATCCTCACGATATCCTCTAGCAGGAGGCAGATTTATGTCGAGTGATGCGCTGCCCGGGGATTTCCTTTCGCGGATTTATGCGAGAGCAAATTCTTACATCCGACTCTCCTCCGACTGAATCGCCTCATATTGCCGACTTCTTATCCCGCTCTCTTTTCAACCTAACACGAAGATCCACTCGGGCAAGGATCCCAAGTCCCTCTCGAGAGTTTGGCCCATGTCGACTCGAATGCCGCGCACTCCTCGCTCGCTCCAGCGAGATGAGCGATGCTTCCATCCGGTTCCCATGGTCCTCTCCTTCCCATTCGGCATCTTTATTCACCCTGCGGCCGAAACGCGCTCGCGGCGCAGCTATCGCGCGAACCGATGAATATTTATGGAGCGGGATTCAACCGCATTCGAGGGAGAGAGAAGCGGCGCAAGGTGCAATGTTACCTGCGGCTTGGGTGTACTGGCGCTAGCGAAGCTCATCCGGTGAGAGGAGATTTCCGACGTCTACCGCCGGGATTTCGGTGGGTGCGTGGGTGTATTGCGGTCACGCTAAGCAGTTCCCTCAAAAGCCGGGCCTTCACGCATATAAATCCATCTTCCGGCCGGGCTTTTCATCGAGGAATTCCCTAGAACCTCCCCTAGAATTTCCACACCCCGGGGAAACTAATAAGCCGCGCGTGGCTCGGTTGGTTTGGTGAAAAAGAAAGATCCTTTCATCCGATACGGCTTTATCTCCGAAGTCGCCGCGCCTCCAGCCGTGAGATCTGTCGTTCGGGCAGGCTTCAGCCGGCAATAGCTCTAGGTTATGATAAAAAGTTGGTGGGATCGCGTTCGGAATGGCTCGCGGCCGTTTCCCGTGGCCGGTTTTCTTTTGGCGTGGCCTGTGTAAGAGGGATTTTTTGTCCAGGGGTCAGAACGTATCGATCCTCCACCTACGCAGCACTTCGGATCCTTGGGAGGTCGGCTCTCAGGGCTCGACGTACAGTGTCGGCAGCAATAAAAGTCAATGCGGTGACCGGGGCAAATCGAGCGGCGGTGGATCGCGTGGTTCTTACACGCGAGGCAGCTCGATACCATCCTTAAAGCGGCATGACACCAACGCGTCTTCGACGGCCAGCCTCAAGCAGCATCGACAGGATAGCCATGGACAGGTAACGCACGCTCTACGAGATAGACCCAGCTTTCAATATAGAAGCTCGATATCCCACTCTCATTTTTCATTTTTCCATCTGCCACCGAAACATTTAGCATTCAATATTCCCGCAAGGCAAAAGAGTGGAGAGGCCCTAACGCCAGCCAATTGCCTTATATTTGAGAACTGGCATTCGCCGAGCAATATTCCCATTAAGCAATTTGCGAACAGGTAACAAGTTTGCGTCGCCGAGAAGCCTCCAACTCCTTCCTCTCCGGTAGCAGCGGCACTTCCGGCGAACTTTTCATTAGCGGCGATTGCAGCCGGGAATTGTCGCCGGTGCGATGGTGCGACCGGGAGGTCGACGGCGTTTATCTGGGTCGGTCCGGGTGGGTGCAGGTGCAGCAGAGATCACTCGACGAGAACCGAAGAATAAATTACGAGAGTAGCTTGGTAACAGCGAGCACGGGAACCCTGCCGTTACCGCGGCGAGCCACGGTCAAATTGGCCGATTACCACTGCAATAGCGAGCCCGGAAAATGTCCCCCGGAATGCTCGCGAATCGATGGCCAGCGGCCCGATTACCTGGCGCTCCACGGCCAAGACTTCGAGAGCATCAGCAGCGGCACGTGCGCTTCGCCGCACAGTATCCCGGAATCGTACTCGCCCCCCTCGATAACGCCGATCATCTCGCCTCCGCCGGCCTTCCAGGATGCTGTGGGCAAGAGGTTGTCCTCGAGGCATTCGGCCGCTCGCAACAACTATGGCAAGACGCCCTTCCTGCCGCGCTCCAACGCGATAGTCGACAGTGACATCATTAGTCCGCCACCCTCGCCCCCGCTCCACCCGGTCAACTGGAGCTCCCTGCCGTCTTCCTCGAGGAAGTCCTCGAGCGCGCCGTCCAGAACTCGCCGGCAGATGCAGGCGAGCCAGCAGCAGCAACAGGCCCACCAAGCCCAGCAGCAATATCGAATGGCGCAGGCCAAGTCCCTCGAGGATCAATCATCGACGAGGAGGTCGCAATTCGCCCAGCGGTACATCGAGTCCTCGAGCTCGTCCTCCTCGTCGGTGGGATTCCGCAGCCTGGACAGCTGTGTCACGAGGTCGACGATGCCCCGGCTCGCCGAGAACACGGACTCCTCGGTCGAGGGTTACGACGACGGCGACGACGAGGACGACAATCCCAGCACCTCGTTAAATCTGAGCTTGGTCTCGGCCTCTGCGATTGCGCTCAACTCATCGAGCGAGTCGATACGCGCCAACGGCGAGCGGATCTCGCCGAACCGGCAAACTCGCCATCACAGAGGCCAGCAGGCTCTGAGGCGCTCGCCGGGATCCTCCGAGTCCGGCAAGCAAATGTCCTTTAACTCGCCATCCTCCTCGTCCTCATCCTCGAGCAGCGCCGAGAGACAAGGCCGCTCGCCCACGCCAAATCTGTTTAGGCGTGGAAACGCCGCGAGGCAACATCAGAGCGCCCGAACCGCCCAAGTCTCCCCCGAGTCTCATCAATCGAGGGTCCGACGATCCAGAAGCTTGCAATTACCCGAAAAACGATCGCCAGGCACTGCCACTCCGCAGCCCAGTCGGGAACACTCGAGAGAATCCAATGACCCGCACAGGGTCGTCGTCAAGATTGGGAACGACCGTGGAAATGACAGATCCAGGCGCCACGCTCTCCAGAATAGTACGTACACACCACTTCTACATATATAACCAGATTCCTTTCATCTTTCCAGAGACTCCCCTCCCCGAGTCTCTCCAACTATAGTTTTGCTCTCCCTCCAATCAATCTCTAGCAAGACTCGATCTCACTCTTTTCAATTCTATATCGAAGCGACGTGCAATGGTGTCTTATCGTCTCTCCGCCAGGAAAAGCGCAATCAACCGAGAACGCGTTGAACGAGGAGCTGCTGCGTGAAGCGGAAGCGGTCACGGAGTTTCTCTACGGGACGAGGAGCCGCGCGGCGGCGCGCAGCTTGTTGTCAAGTCGTTTCGAGCGGCGAGAAGATAGCCAGGAGCAGAAACGAAGCAATCCAAACACTTACGACGTTTACTTTGTCCCTGCCAAGCAGCAGCAATCATCCAAGGCGAACGTGGCCACCGTACAGCAGAGCCAGCAGAGCCAGCAACAGCAGCAGCAGCAGTCGAGGCGACCGAGGACCCTTCAAAGAGGCGCCACCACCCCCAACACCAATCCAGCCTTGTCGATCCACGAGTTCTGTATCAGTCCGGACACGAAACTAAGGTGCAACAGTAGCACTTGCAATTTCTGGCCGCATTGCTCCCAAAGAGACAGCCTCTACTCGCCGAACCAGGCCACCCCCTACATGAAGCTCTCGCAGAGTTATCCGGCGCATCAGAGGCTATCCACCGACGCCGGAAGTCATGTCAGCAGGAGCAGTGCCAGCTCCTCGCCGGCGTCCCTCGAGCGCATGGACGATCGCGAGTTCCGCGATCGCGAGACCTCGAGGAAGAGCTCGAGGGCCAATCGAGATCAAAGCAACTCGGGCGTGAGCAAGTATCAAGAGCGGCAGCCGAAGGGCGTGCTCAAGCAATCGAATCGCTGGTCCCCGCTCGAAGGGGCCAACGGAAATGGCTCGAGCGTCGAGAAGAGGGATCAACATCGCTTCTACAGGAAGTCCGATTTCGCGAGCAGCTTCGACGCCTGCGACAACAAGGACCGAAAGCTCTCGCCCGTTCAGGGTGGCAAGGCTATCCTCAACCGATCGCCCAGCGGCCCGATCATCTCTTCCTCGACGAGCAGCACCTCCTCCTCGAGCAGTGACATCTGGGTCACCACGTCCGACCGAACGGTCACCAAGAGCCCGAGAAATGCAAAGAGCTCCGGCGCATCGACGCCTATGGAGGACGCGGTAATTGGCTCGCTGAAAACCCTGGTGGAGCCGCCGACGCCGCAGCCGCAGGACGGCATACTGTCCAGGCCTGGAAGTGCTCCAACTAGGGGAGAGGACTCGCTTTCCCAGGACGTTCCCTTGGACCCGCATCAACGCTCGCTGTCTCTGCCCAAGTCCTTCCTTGCGCATAACGCTGTTGAAGGGTAAGTCCGAGAAAGTTATACGCTCAATTAATCCACACAACTTCCATCCTAGTCGGCGGATTTGCTTCCCCCCCCTCGTGATCCCTCGCTCTTAACGTCTCGCGGAGCAATTCCGCCAATTCCACGGCGAGTACTTGGGGAGTATTTGCATATAAGGCGTTGCATGCAAGTTCGCACGCTCGACATTTATTGTTTGCTAATCAAATAGCGGGGCCGAGTTGTGAATGTTGACCGGGGAAACTGGTACATCGGGTCAGCGCGCAGAGCCGATGTACCCTTTCAGAACTCGGCCCTAGGTTCGCGTGGCTCGCGCTCCAGGTTATTACTGTGTTTACAAATAGTATCGGAACGGGCGGACGTTTGACGCGCACGAAATCCAATTTTCCACGAGTTCAATTACCGCGGCCCAGGGCCATTGTGGCTGGCGGGGTTGGCAGTGAGAGTAGCTATAGGTCCTAAGCCAAACTTACTAAATAGAGCAATCACATTTCCGTCACGCTCGCTGGATGCGCGCGTATTCCTCAGAGGAATCACCGGCTGCCTTCCGTTTGATGTCTGTGTATTAGTTTCTCCTCCGACATGTTAACTATCCAGTGTTCTCTCAGCATCCCCAGGGTAGCTATGCACCGTGAGGTAATTCAACATTGCCGAAAAATGGCTAAACTACTCGAGGTTCTCGGAGGCATTCTATTCCCTGCTTGCCAATTGATTAGTTGGGCAGTGCCGCTAGGAAATGGGAGCCCACGTGCGTGGCGTTCACGCGTGGCAAAAGGCGAACGTGCCAAGTGTAATGCAAAGTAATCACGCGTTCGTCGAACCGGCCGTGTCCCCGCGTAAAGTCATCCTCATCGCCCACGCGGCTCGGCCCACGCTCGACTCCACGAGACAAAGGCACATTACGTCGCTCGTCGGAGTTGCTCTACGTCAAATCGGACATGGAACTCTTAATGAAAGCGTAATGAACCTGATGAACGAGTTGCACCAGCCACGTGCCCATTTGTTAATTAAACACCACTCTGCCAATCCGATGTTTGGGATTTCGAATCCGCTACGATCCTCCTAGGAGTCGTGAGTCTTTCCGAGGTGCAGAGTGATCCATTGTTCTAGGAGTAATTAGACTTCTCGTGTATAATTAATGAGCCTCTGTCAGACTTTCGTCAAATCGCATTCAATTTAGCGCGTGTAGCCGTGGATCCGGTCCTTCACACCGACGCAAAGTGTAGCTGCCTACGCACATTTTAACATTTGGAGCAGTTACACGCACGTCGCAATCAACCCGAAGGACATGTATATTGCAACACACTTTTTGATTGACGTTAAAGAATTTAATATAGTTCAGTGATGATAATTATTCTCTGACCGTAACGTGCTATTATAGAGATAAATGTTATGCATAAAACCTTGGACGATGGCAAGTAAAAGTAGAACGAATTTTGAACAGGTAAAAGAAATACGATTAGAATAGGCAGGTTCTCCGCGAGGCGAGTGGAATCGAGACACAACTAACAGTTTTCTACTGAAACTACCAGATGGCCTAGCGTTTCACTTTGCTTACCTGCTCTGAGTTACCGTCACACGATCCTATAGCGGTGGAACACACCTGGCTGCCGATGAGAGCGCCAGTTATCAAGATTTCACTCTCAATTGCTCTGGAATTTATTAATACTTTGTACATTAGACAGATATAGCTAATTCCTTAATTTCTGTGCTTATTAATTGAATACTTAAAAAATATGACTTGGATTTTACTGAGGTGCTTTGACATTCGATTGTTGAGGCAGATTCGCATTCTCCATTAGGAAAGTGTGCGAGCCTGAATGAGCAAAGGTATCGGCGAGTTTTCTCAAGCCACTAGTACTAACGGGAAGCAGTCGGTGGCGCGGCATCGACTGACTAGCGGCGGAGTTGGAAAGTGTGAAAATAGGCGAAATCCTATTACGCGGTCATTAACGGTAATTAGGAGCGTCCGCATGCTGGCAGTGGTGGTTGGGCGCTTTCTTTCGTTGGCACACAGCTTGGACGATCGGGCGAAACGAACCGAGCAGCCAGCTGCTCTTCGCAGCAGCAGCAGCAGCAGCAGCAGCAGCAACGAGCGGCATTAATTGCGCGACCAATAATTACTCGGCCTCGGAAAGCGTCTCGCTTCACGAGAGCAGGGCGCCTGCGAACCCACCGCTAAATTACTATCCGCCAGTCCGTATAAGCTAATCGTTGCTAACCGTACACTTTTCCAGCCACCGTAATCCTCTCTGATAACGATGATAAATCGGCACTCGAGGGCGAGAAACTAGTCGGCTGTGATATGCTTTCGAACTCCCCTATCGCCTAGGGAATAACACGGAGGATAATGATTGTTTGTGTGTTGCCGCGGCAGCGAATCAATTTGCAATGGAAAATGGCCGGATTTAGCCGCCGCACGCTGCTGTCTTGTTTAATTAATTTCACTTATGATCCGCGTCGCCCGCTCCTATATTGCCGACCGAACATACTGATCCACTGAATCGCAATTAATTCCCGACGCCAAATCACCCGTTCGCTGCTCGGGAAGAGTGTGAAAAATATTGGGAGAGGTCGCTATAACAATCTCGATATTCCTGTCAGGAATTTACTGGGTCAGGAGATAGATATCATCTCATGCAGTAGCTCGGCTAATGCGCTGCTTCCAGCGGACGAGTTTTTCACAACAGACTCGGAGGATTTCACAGTGCATTCTAATAAGTGCGTTCTGCATACAATGGGGCGCGGGCTCACCTGGATCATCAAAGATAAATCGCAAATGACTGTATGATTCTAATAGTTTATACGTCAGTGTACACATAAGCACTCTCGCGTTTCATCGGCGCCGAGCGTTATAGAGTTTACTAATTAGCGAATTGCGTAATTGTACGATTGACCGGAGCTTTACTACTCGGTTGTTGCGTCTGTTTGCGCCATCGTATTAACCTGCTCTTTCGTTAATGTTGAGCTAGCCGAGGATTGATAAATCTGGATTATTGAATAAACATCTGACTGAATGTCTCGCTAGAATGGGCGCGAACGAGAAGGCTCGTGTATAAAAGAAGGGCAAAAATGTAATAAGATAGTTTTATATGGAGTTCATAAGTAGTCAACCGCGGACCAGGATACATTTCGCATTCACTTCAGCCTCGTCATTTGGTTAGGAAAATAGTATTTCGAGTGGACGCTGTGTTTGTCTTGATTTTTCGCGCTCGAAGCACTGTTTGCATCCGGGAACGCGGGATTGCGCTGAAAATGGAGCTTTTAGGCGCCGAATTTGATTAACACGCGGTTTGGCACATTAGAGAGGCCGATCTGTGTGTGAACGAGATAGAAAAAGTAACTCAGCACAGTCAGGGAAATGATGGTAGAGCTGGAGGAGGTTATGCAAGCAAATATCACTCATCGATTTAAAGTTTGCAAAAAATGAGGAAGTTTAAAGTTTAAACTTCGGTGTAAAATCTGCCATTTTTCCTTTGCAGCGATTTAACCTTAATTAACAGAATTTCATTATAACTTGCTTCTAAATAGTTTGCAGGAAATGGCACTGTAAATATCTGCATCCAAGGTAGGACAAAGGGAAAAAGT
Organism: Crossocerus cetratus; assembly: GCA_963675795.1. Lineage (NCBI taxonomy): Eukaryota > Metazoa > Arthropoda > Insecta > Hymenoptera > Crabronidae > Crossocerus > Crossocerus cetratus. The sequence continues at coordinate 17,449,117 of OY776668.1, read as the reverse complement.
TAGTGCAAGAAACTTATTCTCCGTGCTTCTAACATACATATGCATAAAACTTAGCCCTTTAGTGCGCAGCTAATTTCGCTCGACTTCTTATTGAATCAGCAAAGAAAGAAAACGACGTAAAACGTCGCTCGACTCGTAAACGTGGCTTTTAATTAATTTTTCTCATGTGTGCATGAAGTACGTTTCCAGCGGATTTTGCTTTATAATTCATCTAATACTCGGCTCGCATTCCACGGACGTTTTAAGGCCGGCTTAACCCATTCGACGCAACGGACGCGTTAACATGTCTGATAGCAAGAGTATTTTGCGGCGCAACGTTTAGCGTGCAGTAGCACAATTTTCCCAAAATCCTTGATGCATAACCAACTCGAAATTAACTATTCTTTAGTTCCAATCGTTCCATGAAAATGTTCTACCGATGATGCATCCCGAAACTTTCGCGAAATTCTCTCTTTTACTCCCCAAGGACAATAGACATCTCTCGCGCTCTCTCGCACTCTCCATTTACCTCGGCCAGTTAATTATTCATTTCTGTACGCGCGGCGCGCATTGTCCCAAAACTTTGCCGAATCCTCGAGGATTTTCCGAGTTTCCGGCTCGCTCTCAAGTATTCGGGGCGAAATACTGTGCCTGCCTCTTTTCGTCACGCTCCCTAGAAGGGCAGCGGAGAGCGTCGATCTGTGCAAATGGCATTTGAGAAAAGAGCGTCGAGCAAGTGGGGCAAGAGACGTTTCCCCTTCTACGGAACAGCCGGGCTAGCACGATAATTCGGTGTGACTCGTCACACCAGAGCGATTCCTCTGACCTATGTCGCACACTAGAACCCAGTCAGACTAGTACTCGAGAAATTCGGATTATTTACTCGCGTATTCAAATTAGCTCGAGACTACGTTTGCCGCAATTAATTCCAAACGAAGCCAACAGAGTTCTCCCACTCTTGAACTGTTAATTCTTCAAGTTTCAAAGTGCCCCGGGGCAGAACCTGAAGAATAAGGGAAGCTAAGGGAACGCCGGATGCCGCTCGCTATAAACTGAAAGCCTGCGTAAAAGGAACTTGCGTGTTATAACGTTTATGCACCTCGCTGACAGAGTTATGAGACATTAAGGTATTGAGGTTTATGGATGGCGGACCTATAAACGCGCGAGCGCGGCCATATTTCTCAGTGGTTGACTATATTTTTCTCGTAAGCATTTTCCATATCCGTTAGACAGTGTTTTTAAAGGGATAACGTCAATGAGTTGTTGAAATGAGGAGAAATGATGAAAGTAGTCCGTCGACCAGTGGGTAGGGAGACTTGAGTTAGTCCGAGATACGAATTCCAGTCCATTGCTTGGAGAGACATCCATAATCCACTAATGAATGTAACGTGCAGCCACATACATATAACTCGAGTGCCAGTCAAGCACATAATGAGACTGATTAATAAGCAGAAATTCTTGGCGCCATTAACCCCAGCCAAAGTAGAATATCTACTGCTGCAATTACACATCTCGCCAAAGATCTCGGTGGGACAGTAATTCGGTGGACGACTAGCATCGTCCAAGTGATGCAGCAAATCAAAGGATATAGCTTCCTTAATGCAAACAGGAGAGAAATCAATTTGTAGAGTTTAACATCTTGAGTCATAACAGCCAGCACCGCGTTCGATTTAAATCTCTATTAAAATACTCAGCGTATAATCAAAAGCAAAAATTGTACGATGGAATCAAAGTAAGGGTTGCACCAATCCGGATGAAAATAGAGATCAATAGTAATATCCAGCGGATTGCACGCTAACAATCTACATCGGTAGGAATCGCGCTCGAGTTCACTGGAATTTAATTTTCCCCTCAAACGAATCCCGGTAGCGAGATGAATGTAAATCGGTTCATTAAACGCGCAAGAATAGGTGAAAAAGGAGTTTGAGGAAAAATGGAACTTGAATGAACCGCGCTTCTGTAGATAATTGGAGGCTCGGATCGGCCGCCCGAGCAGTTCGATAATGGAAATCAAATAATAATATTAAAAACGGCAGCGCGAAGGGACTGTCATCAAAATCGGAATTCCGAGAGTCGGGGAAACTCGTCGCATGCACTTTGGACAAATTACATCCTAGGATTCCTGGCGCGCACCATGTTATACCGGGTCGCATTTGCCTACGGCCCTGTGTACGTGTGTACTCTCGGATTCGACGGTTTCTGCAGCGAGCATAAATTATGCGCCACCGGCGAACAGAAGCAAGCTCGAGCGTGATATTTGGATCGTCCGTGTGTGCAATATGTGCATGTCAGAGCGCAAGACGGCAGGGAATTACGCAAAGTTCCTCGGGCAAACGGCAAAGGGGGTACTCGTCGTCTGACAGCGAAGGGCATCAACTACTGCCGCCTACTCCTCGCGCGGACGGAGATTTTTCATCCTTTGCGTTTTTCAACCTAGAAGATCTTTCTTCTAGGTGCACATAGTTTAAATTCCTTATGCATTTTACTAACAGATTATCATAGCATTTGTACTCATATAGGAACTGTGCAATATAATAATAGAACTAAATAATTTCTGCCTAATGTATTTTTTCTCCTCCTAACGATGCGTCCTGAGCACACCCGGTTGATTTGCTAGTGAACCGACAATAGGAACACTAGCATTTATTATCGTGGGAGGTTGGCTGATCAAGCGTGCACACGTTTCAATTAGTCGGCTGTATTTTTCATCGGGTACAAGTGCAATTTGTCGGGACACGTGTACGCCAAGAAAGAGCAGCGCGCAACTGCGGATGATTAATGACGTCTCGCGGATGTGTCGTACACCGGCGGATTACGGGGACACCGAAATGAGTAATTGAAAGAAGCCGCGGCACGTTCCTCTTTGGTACACAGGTTTTTCCTCAGGCCCGAGGTTACCAGTCATAAGAGAATGCGTACGAGTCTCCCCGACACACGCTCGCACACAAACGCGAGCCGCGCGGATGATGAAAAGAAGCGGGTTGCTCTTTGAGAGCCGGAGCGAAAACAGGTCCGCGGAGTTTTGTGAATCATTGAGCCCCGATATATAGCCGACGGATTCGGGTCGGTTTGAAGACGCAGCCGCGGAACGCCAGGCAGAAAAGGGGGTCGAAAATACGATTTGCTAGATTCGCCGGAACGCAACTCTGTCCGCGGCTTTCGGAAGGACCGTAATCTCTTGCGAAGTCAATCGCGAGGAAACTCCCATCGAGCGCAAACACACACGCACACGCGCGGCCAATCTCACTGGCTGCCGTGTTTACGAGGCCGGCATATAAAAAAAAACCCGAGGATCCCTCGTGGCCCCGAATCGACCCGATTCTTTTCGACAGTGCGCCGGAATTCGAGCAGCCGTCGAATAAGCTGTCGGTTCTCGCGGTTGGAATTCCGAGTTATAATAGAGGGTTATTGCGCGAGTGTCGAGTGATCAACGAAAGTGGCCGAACCGGTCGTGCGCGCGCGCGCGCGCCGCGCAATTAATATTCGATACATTTCACCGCGATGCCGTTGATAATTTACGAGCTGAGATTACAGCGGTAACGGGGCGCGAGAAAATTGCGGTATGGGCCCCGTAGAAGGGGTCGTTGCTCGAGAGGATTCCTGCGCGCGAGTGTGAGTGCAATAAGTCGCGAAATGCATTTGATTCAGCGCCCACACGCGCTCGCCGCGCAATGCTTGTCGGCCATCGGATAAACTGATCGGTGCGTGCCTTTGTCCGACTGAGAGTTTAAAAGAGGAGAGCCGGTTCCCCGGCGATATGAGCCAACTATGCGCCGATCTAATCGACAATCAGTCGGATAGCTCCTCTACAGCTTTAGCATTGGAGCGGCAGGACGCGACGACAAGGTAACCAATCGGCACACTCATCTCGGTTATCAATGTCGGTTCCATTACTTTGACGAGTTGGAGAACAGTGCGATTAGCTTCCAGCCAGTACATTCCGGCACACTCGGAATTCCTAATAGGAAATCGCACGCGGTACATAGCTGAGAATCGGCAGCCACCAAAGTCTAAATGATCGGCGCACCGGAACTAGTTCGCAATCGTCAATTGGATCGGGGCGCAGGTTCCTCCCGGCAGCTGGGGCCTGCTGTTTCAGACAGGAAATTGTTTTAAGAACATAAGCGCCCGCTCCGATAATCGGAGCGGGCGTGCAATCTGGGCCGCGGCTGGCCTCGCCAACTAAGAAATGTGATTCATAAACCTGTCGACTTCTATCGACCAGCGGAACGTGATTATTCGCGGCTGAACCGCAATTCGAATTACCGTCCCTGTTGCCGCTCGAACGCACGTACGCAATTGTTATCGATGGCCGCGCGCCATTTCTTCTAGCACTGTGCTTCCCACGCGTAGGGAAACGGGAGACCTTTCCCTCTCTCGGGCCCTTTGCCCGTAATCCCTCTTTCTCCTCCAGCGGAACTTCCAATTACACCTGCCTCGTCCCCCTTTACCTCGGTAAGCCCGGGAAGGGAGGCAATTTCTTCCGGGATAAGATCTAAATAGCAGGTATACCCGATGCAAAGTTTACGTCTCGGGAGCTAATCAGGTGTCGCGCTCGGAAAACTTGGCCGGAACTCTTGCTTATCGCGATGTCACCGAAACTCCCGAGCCTCGTGGCAGAGTAGTTGGGGCGAAGACCGATATTTAGTGCTCGCAATTAGAGAGAGTTAAAAATAAAGGATCGCGGTGAAAATTCGAAATGTCTAGTCCCGCCTAATTGCCGGGGGATAAAGTGTGGGAATAAAAGGTGGGAGGGGGCAGGGAGGGAGGGAGGTAAATAAAAGGGTCGGGCGCGGCAGCTGACTGTTCCGCAAAAAGTCGGAAGACGGAACGGGGTCAGGAAGGGAGATAAAGCGAGCATCAGGCATCCTGCGTACCTCTCGTTTTTTCCCATCGAGTGGAAAAAGGCTGAAAACTGGTCGGAAGGATGGGCGCGGGCGGCAAAGCGCCCGGGAGATACGTCCGCGTCGCTTTTCGCCAATGATGCTCTACCTTTAATGCTCCCTGGCTTCCCCAAGTACATCGTATAAGTTGCTCGTAACAATAAGAATGGTCCGATCGTGCCGCGGAATGCGCATTCCGTTACCGAAATCGTTGAGCATCGCTTCAATGAAAAGATCTTTCCCTTCGTTTCCTCGCGTCTGATTGAAGCGGAATTCCTCAACGGTGCATCGAGCGCGTGGATTCGCGCGAGCCTCCGATTAAACGTGTGCCATTTTCCGGCTGAGCCCTGGGAAAACGAGCATGAAAATAATCTTCGGTGCAACGATTATGATTCCATACGCATAATCGTGTGAACACTCAACCAAAAGCGGACCCGCGGCACACTTTCAGAAGAGAATGTGAAAGCACGATATAGAATATTTGCATCGCAATAAATCATCTTTCACTAATTCATTTGAAAATACTTCAATCCCGCGATTCAAAAATAAAGTTATAAAAATTCTTTATCAAAAATAAAGAAGCTCCCAATCATAATTTGTGAAATAAAAGCCTATTTCTTCGGACTAGAGGAAGTGGAGCAACATTGTCCATTCTCGTCTGGCGGAATTGCGGGAAAAATCGATAGTTGGTGCGAAATGTTGGTGTTGATCGGGTAGGTGTTGGAGGGTGGGGTTGGGTTGAGGAAGGGCGAGTGCCGGCTGAGTAGAAAAGGGACGGTTATACTCGGGCAGCGCGCGCTCGCCGGCTCGCCGGCTCGCCGCTCGGTATTACGAATACTCGGAAGGTCGGAACCGGCTCGATGCTCTCGAGCGGACTCGCCTCGCGACGAGGCGCAGCGTGACGCGCGCCTGGCACTACGGCGCTACAATCGATAGAGCCAGTTGCCGGGGCGCCTTCGAGTTGAGCGCACGTACATCAGGACAGGTTCTTCTTCCTTCCAGCTGTGCCCTCTCGCCTCTTATCGCCGTTATCATCGGCGTCACGCGCACCCGCCCGCGCGCACTCTGTTTACCGCGAGCGGGCCGCCAATTTTCGAGCTCTCATCCGCGTCTCTGTCAATCGTCCGGCGACTCCTGCCGCTCGGAGCGGCCCCGCCGAAGTGATCAGCTGTGAGTGCGCTTCCTCTCGATAGGTATCGATGCGGCTTTCGAGGCGTTTAGTCCTAGGACACGCACCCTTGAGCTGAGAGGATGCTCTGTGCTCGGTATCGTGACAGGTAAACGCCCTTCTCCTCATCCAATTCGGATGCCAGTCACTCGCCGAAACCTTACGCCGTTCACTCGCTCTCTGGCCCTCGTAATCGCTTGCTACCTTGATGCCTACTTCCAATCTTCTCTAAGATTCCACTAACATAACTTTATTCAATCGCTTCGGAGTGCGCAATAATCCTGAGCCGCAAAATATTGACCGGCGACTGGACTTGTTTTTTAGTGACTCATACTTCTCTACTTGAGCACCATTTTCGTTATCAGACTATGTGCGCGTGCAGTTTACGAGGTTACTGTGTTCCGGGCTGCTTAGCGCATTTAACATTTCGCTTTCGAGCGATTACTCTTTACGTAATCGGACGATAACTCGAACAACGTTCGTTGAGTGCATTCAAGTAAATAGAAGTTTGCCCGCTTGGCAGCGTAGAAGTAGAACTGGCTTTATTTATGTTATTCGGCACTAAATGCCGCATGACCCGTTGTTTACTATTGGCCGACCTTCGATTGCCCGCCGCGAGCACGACAGATGGATGTTTTGTAAGTTTTGTTATCGAGGTTCACCTTTGGACGGCCTCTCTCTCTCTCTCACTCGTAGTTTTGACGCGTTCGAGAACGCTCGGGAATTTACTGTTGGCATACAGGACTATAGGACATAGGGCTAGAGAAGAAAGAGAGATATTTGCATCCCCGTTGCGCAGCGGGAACTTGTATTACAACAAAATGATGGGGAACGGGGGGTATGTTTCCCAATGGAATCGCGAAATTCCGGTAGAGGACCGGTTCACCTTCGTCCGAGTCTCGCGTTGAACGTGTCGGATGCCACTTTCTTTCCTAACGCTTACGTGAATCAGTTAAATTTAACTAGAAAGTCCCTCACAATCTGCAGAAAGAGTTAAAAGAACTTTCGAAGCGACCTCTTTGCTATTCCCCAAAATAGCGAGAATAATCTACTCGATATTCCCCCAAGTTAATTAAGCGGTTTAAACTGCAAGTAAAGCAGAATACCCCGAAACAATATCGGGCTTAATTAACGCCATCAGTTGAGACAAAAGTCTTGCGAACATCTCGACGGAAGTGCTCGCCCGATCGGTCGATTATTCCGCGATGTCTCCCAATTAATCCGCCCTTCACCAATTCCCAATTAACGGCACACAGTCGTTCAATTACGCGAGAATGTCGAGCTCTTCTTAGGCGTCTTGGATACTTGTTCTCACTCGCCGCGAGAGAAAGAACGATGTTTTAATTAGAGGAGGAGGGTCTTTTGACCCAGAAGCCGAGATGCCGAGGGAAACTGCGCCCGCGCTCCTTCTCGAATCTTGTCGATTCTGTCCTTGAAGGGATCAAGTCGGAGTTTGGCGAAATTAGACTCGGCCTCGAAGAAGAACTAGCCGAGCTAGTAAGTCACTAGCGAACTATCGATTCGGCCGGTCCTCCCCCGCACGATTCCGCCGACTTCCCTGCCAGGTGTTTCAGTAAGTCGAGAATGAAGCATCGAGGGACTGCATTAACCCGGTATAGAGTGTCTCGTCGTCTCGTGAATATCCTAGACAGTAACTAGAGATCGTTGGAGGTTCTATCGTGCGATGCAGACCAGTGCAGGGCTACGGAGTACGAATTCGAGTTGAATTTCAACCGGCTCGACAATAGACGTCAAGGGCTTAAGGGTTCGCCGGCTTCGTGATTGGTAGCCGTCAATCTTTCTTAACCGAGAATTGGCTGCGGAACGTCGCTGTCCCACGAAATCGTACTTTCCTCGAGGCCCTTTCCTTCGCCTCACGAGGGAATAGCGTGTACTAGCAATATTGCCGATTCTCTTAAATCTCTGGCATGAGCGATGATCCGCTTAATTTGCCAAGTGTCGACGCTCGGGGAAGCGCGCTCTCCCGCCGGGACCTAGTAAAAGTCGCCTCGAAAGCCGCCTACCAGTGGGATAGTATCCTGATAACCTTTATCTTCTCATGGCAGTAAAGTAGAAGACGAGGAGCGCTCGCAGGCCGATAATGCCGCTCGACCAGCAACAGCAGCAGGTAAGCGCGTGACGGGAAATTTGCGCGATAGGATCGCCGCCGGTGCGGCCAGTAATTCCTCATAAACAGGAAAATAGCGGCCTTGCATGCGCTCACCTATCGCGCAAGGACGCCGGCGCAAGGACTGCCGGCGGGGCTAACCAGAGACTAAACACGAACATTGCCATGTGAGCCCATGGACGTCCAATTAAAGCGGCGAGCAACTTTTCCCGAGTACCGCAAATCCCGCGAGAGCTTAAGTTACCGGTGGCGGCGGCGGCGACGGCGACGGCGACGCTCGCCTTCTGGTGTGAGCAATTAAAGCCGGCAAGAGAGAGGATGCGCCAGTGAGAATCGTGCGAGTCGTGCGAGTCGTGCGAGTCGTGCTCTAATGCCGCGCGATCGTTTGCTGAGTGAAATGAGTGAGAAAGGTGTGGTGCCATCGATGAAGACGAGAGAAAGGGTCAGCGGAAGTATCTTTTGGAGGCACAGCTGGCACTGTTCCGCCTACTCGGCCAGGGAATTTCCGATCAGCCGGCTCGCAAGCCCCATTCGTAGCTGGGATAACATGGCGCGAGCTAATACTAACAAGTAAGAGTTCATACAAGCCTCATTTCCTCCTTCTCTCTCTCTATCTATCTATCTATCTCTATTTCCCTCTATCTCTCTCTGCCTCTGCCTCTCTGTGTGCTCAATGCTTCACCAGCATTACCCGGGTTCCATTGCAATGCCCACTGTACCCTCTACGCTTTTGGCATCACGAGACCCAGCCGCTGACTTGCTAATTTTTCCAATTTATTTTCCATCATTTTTGCTGGATTTTTCTTGCTTCGAGTGCGCCAGCGATTTAACGACATCATATCTCGCAGTCGCGTTATGATTTATAAAAGGGTCGCTATTAATCGTAGATATTCGCGTTCGGTTTATACGCGAGATTTTACTGCATGAGCTGAAAGTGGCACGTTGTCAATAGAGAACGTACGATTTCCTGCTTCAGGGCTTGATATATCACGACAGCGAGGCTTAGCGCCCTTTTTTCGAGGGTGAATCTTTCATACACACCTAGATTCGATACACCACCGGAGCGAGAAACAATATTTGTTTTCTCGCTGACGCGACAAGCTATAATTAATTAGTGCGAACTCGTATAATTTACGAGGTCTACGTGGCTTTAATGAAATCCCGGCGGCAGACTGTTCTCTCTCTCTCTCCCTCGATATCTGCGATTCCTAAGTATTTCCGTCGCGATCGATAGGCTGAACACGGTTCGACGTGGAAACACGAAATTCTCTCCGTTCCTCGAGCGCGACTTGCGACTGCGAAACTTTCCGGAGGGAGGAAAGCCCTGACACAAGGGTGCTTTGGACATTCCAGAAGTAGACGTCGTACTGCGTTCCATCCTGACATATACATGTAACACACGCACTGTGACAGTGTAATAGTTTAAAAAGAGACCTGTCCAACTGGTCGGCGCGCAATTGTCCTTCAGGTTTCACACTGAAGGGAGAACGGACGCCTCTTAGTTTTATAATTGAATTAATTACGGGAAAAAACAGCGGGGCGAAATTGCTGCAGAAAGAGTAGTTGGGAGAGTCGTTCTGCCGGATTAACTGTGAATAGACGCGAGCCGCAAAATGTTCAGGGCTTTTAATGGGACTGAAGTGCAGCGGAATAGCCGGCATCATTATTGTTTACCGAGCATTCCATGAACTCCCTTTCGGAGGAATAATGAAAATATTTGGCGGGTGAGGAGTCGCAAAGTTGGCCGGCGTTGTAAAATTTCATTTTCCGCGGACGCCGAAAGGCCTCCCATTCAATTTTGGTATTTCCCACATGCTGTGCGGTGGAATTTGGGCTGAAGCTCGAGCAGCGCGTTTTTCTCTCTCGAATTTCATTAGTCATGCCCGGCTAAACTGCATATTGGCACGCGGTGCAATGATTTAATAATATTACGTAGCCGCTAATTGTAATCTGGCCTGAGACCGCTCGATGAAATATGTCTCGCGTTAAAAATCCTTGGAGTGTTGGCGCGCGGCATGCATGTATGCAATCTCGATGATGGCTCGATACTGCAATGCTGTATTTTATAAAAGCCATTCTCCAAATAGGATGGAAAAGATTTGCGTGTCGGAGGATTAGTATTGTAATAATCGCGTGTTATACAATGTACATTCTCCACGTAATATCTATCTCCCAATCACGCGAGAATCCTCCATCCCCACAAGACAGCTAGATAAAAGCGTACAATGGTTCGAATCACTTCCGCGTAAAATGTCATAGAAACGGCCGAGAAATTGCGAGCGTAGAGCCAGCATGTAAGTCGGATTTCACCGAGTCGACAGTCTCCAATAGGTAGCGCGGACGCACTCGGGAAAATTGCGGGATGGGAAAAGTCGTCGGGCGGATAATATCACAGGTATACCTAGCGGCAGAATCATCTTCACTGTCTAGAGACGCCGGGAGCCTCGCTGGAAAAGCGAGGATTCCTCGGCATTAATTAACTGTTCCTTGTCACCAGACCGAATTAAAAGTGTCTGCCAAGTGCGCAGGCGCCGATTTTTTCCAACATCCTCCCTGCCGTCTGGACCAACCTCTCCCGACATTTTCCGAGGCTGCAGTCTACTAGAAAAAAAAAAAAACAAAGAGAAAGTAATGATCGCCAGGAGTTCTCCAATCTGTTAATTACATAATTTATTCGTCGCAATTAACGTCGATAGAAATGGCGATCGCGAGGCTCGGTCGTATCTAGATCGCGAGGCGACAGAGCCGGGGCCAGCATTGATTTTTTCTGGCGGCTCTTCTCCGCCGCAAAAAACGTTTATGACTGGAAAAATGCGATGGCACGGCAAGCGCCGACCTGCCCTCTCTTCTATGACCGTGCTCGATAGGAATGATAAATAAAAGATGAGAGAAGGAAAGCCTGCAATTGCCAAGATAGATTGGCCTGCATCAGGCCGACCGAGCCTGGGAGAGAAATACTCTTTAAACTTGTAGGCGAACGGGACCGATGCACAGTGAAAAAGCAGGCCGAAGGATGAGCTCGATTACATGGAATAAAGATGAGTAGATTAGGCAGGCCGGCGTCGAGGTTACAAATTAAATTAGCCGTCTTACGTATGTACTTGATTTCCTGGGGAAAAATAAACCGTGGAGATTATTAAGTAACGGCTCACTCCAGATGAACAGGGAGCGGGAGAAGAAAAGTGGGGAAAACCCATTTGGTTATTCATCAGTTTGCACAGTTCAAAGCTAATTGTTCGAGTGTCACCGGTGTCACGATTCCCCGTCAGACAGCAGAGGTATTATTATTCCAATCGATAGTTCCATCCGACCTCGTACCTAACAGAAGAATTTTCGTGACAGAAAATCAATCGGAACCGATACACCGTCATGGTCCGACTGGAAGCCGATATTATTTGCTTCAATTATTCTAATCCCGGTTACGGATATAGATGTAAATTTCTTGAAACTTTCAAACCTTGTGAATTATTGCTCGAGACTAGAGAACTTAGCTACTTAATTGCCAATCTCGAATCCAATTAGCGTCTTACCTTGTGCCTTGGAATTGGAGCAAAAAGGGACGCACAGAGAGAGCTTTATTTTATACAAGACGTCTCGAAGGGAACGCAATGATGCCGGGAGAACATGTTTCGAGCTGGGACACGGTCCCTTCTTGAATAATTCCCTCTTGCAATACTAGAAGACACGATACAATTACAGTAATGAAAGGGATTCGTGGAACATTGCAGGCAATTCGGAGGAAAAACAATTAAGTATTCTGAGAAAAGGCAGCAAGCTCGTCATTCGATCGCGCCCGAATACGACTCGCCGTTGAAGATTCGCTAGATTCGGTTAAGAAATGGCAGCGAGCAGATGCAAGCAGTTGCAAGGGTAATGCGGCGGGTCCGATGAAAGCCGACGAAGTGGGCGGCAGAACTTGCAGAGTTTCCCCGGGGGCTTTCGCCGTGAATAATTTCGCTGATAGGCTGACGTGGAAGGGGGCAGGGGGGGGGGGGCAATGAGCAATACGGTGGCAAAAATGGCAGTGGCGACGAGAGTTTGAGAGCCGAAGGGGTGGCGAGCGGAGCTCACATTCTATATCAGAATGTGATTTAGGTCGGTAATTCATGATGCAATATCAATGAAATACGAGATGCCCCGGGGCTGGCGCACAACTCGCTCGCATACTCTATTGTCCGGCAGTGCAGCGAACCGCTTGGCGAAGGAAGGGGGCCACCATCAGGCATTAAAGAAAAACTGGTCTTATAGAAGAACCTACCTTGCGGGGGTAGCTTCTCCTCCTCGCTTTAACATCCCTGCCTCGACGTCCACTACACCGTCCCCGTCCACCTAGCCTACTCCTTTATAGTATAAACATCCATAATGCGAAGCCAAGCGCACTGCAAACATTTTCTTCCGCATTGGATATACATTCTTAGATATCGCGCTCCAAGAAACTCCACACGCTTCCTCGTCTGGAGACATAGGTCTATTGCGTCTCGTTTTCATTCTCCTTTCTGGCCCTTTCGAATTTTAAAGTCCTGACATACTCGCTTTTCCATTGGGATTTTCTCTCAGAGAAAGACTTTCTTTTCTAACACGGCGAAATGATATAAGGGTGTTAGTAGCTGGCTGGTCTCGCGCTCTCAACAAACATTTGGAGTGTCTGGGTGAAGGGAGACGTCGGGGATGGGCTTTCGCTAGGATCATATTTTGCCGCTGAAACCAGCGGCGTCGCTGCCAAGCGAGTTTCATCTTCCGCAGGAAACACGAAACTGGCGAGGTTAACCACATCCTCTTCGGGCGGCGCGGTCGCTGTCCATTCAGCATTATCCGGCGTCATGTGTGAAATACGCGTGCCAAAGCAGGGTGCGTTGCATCACATTTGACACTACTCCGGCATTTCTCAGTGGTTACTGCTACCTAGAACAACCTATAACTCAGGTGAATCCTCTTTCAGCCCTGACACGTGTGACCACTTTTTATTTCAAACTTACAACCCAAAACATATCAATTATGAAAGCGGTCGATAAAACTTGACTATTTCTATACGAAACCTCATTTGAAATTAATGCTCATTGAACACAAGAATCTTAAAGAATTCTGATTTAAAAAACTATCATTAGTGAATAAAATTCGTCGAAAGCATTTTCCTCAATGAATTTTCCGGGGTGAAAACCCGTGACGGAGTTTTGCTGACTGGTGGGCGATGCATTATATCCGAGGAGGACTGGAGGCGCAGCTGGATGCTACTAATTCTTTCAACTTTTATTGTGGTGTCCAAAGTCTCGGAAAGACGATACCCAGCAGCAGCAGGGTATCTCTTTCGGCGCGACAATGCGAGTGTGTCTTGCATCCACGCATACACCTGACCCAGTTTGCCTCGGCAGCATCGTCGCCGGCGAACGGGCGAAGGCCGCGGTGAGGATTCTTTGTCACCCAGGACACGGTAATAATTTCGTCTCGGCTTCTCCGCGATCCAGCACTTATTATCCTCGCTTCTCCCTTTCTCCCTCGTTTCTTACCTCGGCGGCCTCAAGGATGCACGCACCCGCACGCTTTTCCCCCGGTGTTTGCATACCCGGGACTAACAATGTCGAGCTGACATTCTAGATTCTGCCACCCGTTTACCTCTGCTTCTCTCCTCGAAGCCAACGAGATATCCGAGAGATTGACACGTCTCCCTCGAATCTTGTCCAATCCCGAGATCCCGTGCTACTATTACTTGCAATGGTGAGTGAGAGCGGGAAGAGTCTCGTGTCATTAATTTGAGATTAGAGCCCTCGACTCTCGAGTGTCTTTACTCTAGAAGAGCGCGCGGCGACGTGACTAGCTAAAGCGAAAGAACGAAATGCTCGAGAGGGCAGACTGGCAAAGAGAGAAAGAGAGCAAAAGTCGCGAAGGCCATGATGAAACAGAATTCCCGTAGAAGCCGTGAGGCATTACTAAAGATTCACCTCGAGGACTCTCGGGAGAAGAAGCGCGTGTGGTCCCCGGGCTCGAGTGGAGAGTTTCGCGGGTGACACGCTCGGCTTGTCGGCCAAGTGCGTGTCTTGCATACTAACCCAAGAAACTTTTTGCACTTACGCTTGCTTATATTCCCGGGAGAGCGACGCTTTGTACGTCGCGCGTCGCCTATGAACAAGCCCAATGAAATGTCGCGTGCGCTCACCTGTGTATAGAGATAATCGATGTATGTACCTACCTGCTAGTGCAGACCGAACGCTTCTTCCCTCTTACGATCGTTCAATGAGCCACTTGTCGAGTCTTTCGTTCTTAGCACAGTGTTGACTGACAGTTTGCATAGATGAAGGAGGCAATTCTTCAAACTAAGCAAATGTCGACATCTTAATCTTTATATATTGAAGAATACTGTTAGGGCAACTTTGAAAAATATACTTTTTTTATAATATCGTGTGATTGTAAAGGAGCCTCCATACTTGGAGCGAACGTGTGGGTCGTATACTCTCGCAATCAGACTGGCTGAGTACAGACGACTTCCCCTACTAATTCTTTCGAAAACTGTATAAGTGGTCTGGCCGTCTGGCAGCCGCCCAATTCACTCGGTCACCGGGTTTCGGCTCGAAACCACTTCCCACTACAGAGTACAGAATCTAGCGAAAAAATGTCAATTAAAATGAACTCGAGCGCAGAGAGATGTCTCGGATTATCAGCGCGTCGAACCTGGATTTCATTCCAGCGGCATGTGTCCGAAGAATTGAATCCAGGAAAGCCGTTAAATGAGTAGCTTTCGCAAGGCGACACGAGGGAATCCATTGTTTCCCGGCGTAGATGCGTATCCTGCTCGCCGGCAAGTGTGCCCACGCGCCTCTTCATTGTGCGGCCGTTGCATTATGCGAACACACGATAATATCATTTCCGGAAGCCGGAGGGTTACTCGGTGCGGAGAGGCGCTCGCCCTTTACACTTGGAGCAGTGGATCCGCGTGTAGCAGAGGGCTTTTTCGGCTTGCGACGCCTCCCCTTCAATCGCCGCAAGAGGATCACGACTGCCATCCAATTTTCCAAAGAAATCCTTCGCCCTTCTGGAATTTCGACAGGCCGCTCCGCTCCTCGAAGCGGCGGAGTTCGTCAAGTAAATTCGTCGACGATCTCACGAGGGTGGGAAAGCGTCTAGATGGAACCCCGGAAATATCATTCTCACTCCATCGGAGTGGCAAACTTTTCTGCGGTGCTGATTAGCTCCCCTTCCTCCCAGCCGCGCGCTTTAAGGCACACGATCCCTCGGAAATACACGAATAGACGATGTTTCTCCGACAGTTCGATTCCCTCGGTTCATATTCCATCGACTCTCGCCCGGGACTCCAACAAAGGAGAAATTCCGAAGCTTTTAAAAACCCGACCCCTTTGAGAGCTTCTCCGACGTTTCTCGTTTGCCGGCTGGTTAGCATTTCCATGGATAATTGAATCTCGGTCGGCCACTTCGTTAGAGGAGTTGGGTGCGCTCGTTGATATGAGGAATGCCCAATTATTTGAAGAATCAACGGTTCCCCGTGCGTTCATATGTGAGTGTGTGTGTGTCTGCCAGTTGCAAAAAGCAGAATTCGATTTGCAATCAGAGCGCGCGGACGAGTCCAACTCAATTACCGAGATTTCGGGGGAAAACACTCTCCACTAGCCGTCGACGTCCTTTAACCGACTCGGAATCTCCGGCGAAAACTTTCATCATTTCCAGTCATTCGCCTCTCGTATAGTCGAGCGTACACATTTTCACGTGGCCCCTCTCCAATGGATTTGGTTATTAGAGTGAATGGCAAATCGAAGCGGGCACGCTGCCAACCACCTGCTATCGCTCTCATTAAACACCCCACGACAGATCGATTATTTCGCCGGTTAAAAGTGAGGCCCAGTAAATTTCCCCTCGGTCGCCCCAGTCGAGAACATACTCAATCGAGGTTGAATGCCTTGATCGTTTAGTAACGAGTCCGCGTGCGCCGGCCAACTTGCCTTTCATGTATATCCAATGCATGCGTGATGTACAAAGCATTCCACTTCGTTCTCCAAATTGCGCGATATACCTTACTTTATTCCCCTTTTCATTTGCTAAAACACACTTTTAATCCAGATTTCCGGTTTATAAATTCTGCAATGGTTATATCTTTTTGTTCGATATGGTTATTAATGACAGAGTAAAAGTTTTACATTCTGAATTTTGAATGCAATTTTCATGCAGAATAACATATGCACAGGTCGTATAAATTCCGTGCAAGGCACTACGAGGTAGCCTTCGCGCAGTAATTAAAGACGCTTAAGCAAACTTGTGTTGGACTGTCCCCGAGGGCAGCTGCATACCAAAGGGACTATAGATAGAAGCATCGCACATTATCCCCATTGACATACAAACGGGCAGACGCGCCATTCCGTAATTAGATGCCGTAATTGGCTGGTTTACTTACGCTCCCGTCCCGTTTCGCCTTTCGCACTGGCAGAGGTAAACACTCGTGGCAAGGGCGTGTCTCGCGGCACGCAGTACTCGCAGCATTTTTCACTCGACGAGAGCAGCAACTTCTCGATATATTTCAAGGACTCTCCGGAGGGCGCTCGAAAATTCGTGTAGAAACTTGGCGGAGTGTGTGCTCGATCGAGTGCTCGTCCTGGCGCAGAAAGCCAGAAAGTCGCACTTGGATCGGTGATCTCCGTGCGCGGCGACACGATTGCCTCGAGGGCAAGTGAGTGTTTAGGGCGCTTGGGCAAATGGAAATCGGCGGGGAATTTTGCGCGACGGCTTTGTTCCGTGGGATATTGAGCAGTGTATCGAATCGATGCCGCTTTTCCAAGGTAAAAAGGGCGCTGGGTAAGGCGCTCGGAGGGTGGGAGCGATTCGACGAGCCAATTGGAGAAAACCATGGGCTCGAGTGGCTCTCGAGAAAACGGGGACCGCCGGCCCCCTTTCCAAATTGAATGAACGGGCCTCTCGCGCTCTAATGTGCCGGCCGGGCCGGGATTTCACGCTGGAATAGCTATTGTCGGAATGAATCAAGTTAGCCAGGCCGCGCGCTTAAAGGAACTTAGAGGAATTCATTGCTCCGATATCAACGCTCTTTCATAGAGGGTTAAAAGGCTTTCCCGAGCGGGTCAGATTGGCGCACGTTCTCAAGCTTGTTTTGCAACGAAATTACTCCTCGGGTTCTATCGGCACGTAGCCACTCGGTACAAAGAGTCGGTGGGCGTCGTCGGATTCCTCGGAGGCTTTATTCCTGCGGTCCCATCTTAATTTTTATTCACTAGCCCCAGCCACTTTACTACTTTACTATGCACGCCCCTTTCGCTGCCTTCTATCTATAACCTTTTACCTTCGGGGAAATATGTTACCTTGGCGGGATAAAGGCCGGGGGGTCTGGAGCCATTGGGTGATACGGCCGGTATAAATTCGGCGAGGAATTACTTTTATCACCCCGGCAACTCGACGCCGCCGGATTAGAATATGTAGCGGGGCCGACGGGCTCTCTTATAATAAATGAAATTCAGTAACTCGAGAACTCGTAGCAGCCGCGCAGCCGAGTGGGACGCGTAATCAGCCCGGCGAGGAACGACCACGAGGCACGCGAAACACTTGCGGGCTTGTATTTAATGGAAACAGACTCATCGCCGACGCGGACCAGTTTCAATATTTACGATGGAAGATCGTCGGTGTGATTGCACTGGCGCTCGTTAAAGATTGACTGTGCGCCTATGTACAAAGTACGCGTATACCTGTACCTCTCGCGCCCCATCCGCCCTCGATTCTCTTACGACACTTACGCTCGCACCTAATTCCTCGCAAATATTTGACGCCCCGTACGTGGGCAAATATCTCTCAAGTAATTCGATAAGAGTCTCTCTCGACGCGAGCGGCGCGTCTCCCCACTCTCGAGAGAGAGTCGAGGCGTACGCGCGCTCCGATGGACACAGTAAACTTACAAAGGTAATTGGACGTGCGTTCTCCGCATTCCGGGTGCGAATCGGGCCGCACCGAGCAACCTATTCCTCTCGATTCGATGAAACATCCTAAACATCCTAAATACCGAGTGGCTTTCATTCGATTTCGGCGGAATGCTTTTCAGTCGATCCATCGAGAGATACATCGCACGGCATCGCAGAAATCGGAAGAAACTGCGCCGGCGAACCCTCTGCCAAGAGAGAGCGGCGAGAAGTTCCTTCTGGTTAAAGTGGTTTTTACGTAACACATGGTGTCACGAGGAAATTCATTATCACGGGCGAGAGTTTCGCAAAGCGGTGCCGCCAGCAGCGAAACGAAGAGAAAGACGGCTGGAGCAAAGAACCGAGCGAGGAGCAGAGGACAGAACAACTGGAAGAAGTCCCCGCGGCACAAAGGATTCGTCGCCGGCAATTACGCGCGGGACATTAAGCTCGAATACACCTCTCGCAGGAACGACACTGTCTTTGGTGTGCACGCTTCAATTACCGCCCCCTACAAGAGTAACAACTACCCCCCCTCCCCCCTCCCCCTTTCCCTATAACTCGTCCTTGGCTCTACAAGAAGGAGAAATCTCGACGACGCACCGACCGGCTACCATTTAACCGGAGAGCTGAAATATTTCTGGCAAGTGCGCCGAGAGCCGCCGCTGAAACTCGACGGGGAAAAAGGAGGAGTAAACAGTCCGCGGCTCGTAAACAGAGTGCGATGCTTTGTGCGGATAGCTCGTAAGGGGCTGCCTGTGTGCGCCGACAATGAGATTAGCTTTTCACGAATGAGTAGAGCACGCGCCGCTAAAGAGATACTCGTCGACGGGGGGTCGTCGCTGGTGTATATACGTATATTTTTTTTTTTTTTTTTGATTTTATTTAAGGTCGCTGTACAACTACATCGGTCTTATAGCGACCACATTATCTATCGTGGGGTGTACATTTTGTGTTTCTTGTATTACCTTATATCATGTGATATAAACCTATAAGTTTTAGAAATTTTATCGTTGCGATGCATCCTTCACGTGTGTTGAGAAGCGACCGTAGATCGGCCTGGAGGTTTAACGATGTTCGTTGGTTAGTAAATTGGGGGCATTCAGTTAGAATGTGTTTGGTGGACATCCTGGTACCGCAAGTTGGGCATAATTCTTCTGGCTTCTTGGATATTAGGTAAGAGTGAGAAATTATGGAATGTCCGATTCTCAATCGACTAATGATGGAATTGTCTTTCCTGTTGGTCAAAATGGGAGATGGTTCTTTTACGTTAATTCTACAATCAAATAGTTTAAGTGGTGGTCCTCGTTTCCATTCTTTTCCCCAGTATTCGCTTATTTTTTTGTGGATATATGTTTTAATTTCGGCTATTTCAACATCTGATGAATATGTGGGTAGCTGTGTGGCCTCTTTAGCGTGTCGATCTGCCAGCTCGTTCCCTGAGATGTCTTTATGAGACGGGATCCATAATAGTATGGTGTCGTATTCCCTTTCTTCTAATTTTCTCAGGGTATTTTGGATATGCTGTATAGTAGTGCTGCTATTGTTTTGGTTTTTGATAGCCATTAGGCTGGATTTAGAGTCGGTACATATGACATGTTTTTTTCCTGAGTCCCTTTGAATTAACTTTAGGGCTTCCATTATTGCAAGGGTTTCACATGAAAAGATCGATGTTCCCTCGTGGAGTCTCTCGGCTCTTAATACTTTTTGATCTGTGGTAATTGCAATTCCTACTCTGTTTTCAGCTCGGCACCCGTCTGTGTATAAGAATTTATATCCTTGGAGTGATTGTTGGATTTCTTCGAAGAGAGATTTATATTTCTCTGGGGAATTTTGGTTCTTTTTTCCTAGATTGGCTAGGTCTAAGTTGATCTTGGTATTGGCAGTTTCCCATGGTGGTCTTGTACGGGTGGGCCGAGATATTGGTATTGGTAGATTATCCAACAGTTTGGCTTGGTATTCCCTCCCTCGGTTCCTCAAGGAGTTAACAGGTTTATCTTGGTTATCATTTACTATGGTTCTGTCGCTCTGGTTGAATATTTTAGTAACTGGGTTTCCAGGTGAAGTTTTGGTTTGAGCCTTATAGTATAGGACTTGTTCTTGTCGTCTTAGAGCGAGACTAAAGGTATTGGATTCAGCAAGGATACTGTTAACCGGACTGGTTCTATAGGCGCCAATGCAGAGCATACGTATATTGTAGTGGAAGCTAAATCGACTTATTTCCGTGGAAACAATTCACCGGAGAACTCGGTTGCGTCCATTCATTAGACAGTGAATGTTTGATTAAATCAGGGGGTTCTACATTGTGGCCTGTTTCACTCGCACGATTATCTCTCGCGGGAGAATTACATGGTAATTTATGCTACGCGTTGGAAACAATGTCGAGTTGTGGATAATTATTGTCTCGTGAGAGCGTTGTAGGGAATCAATGAAATTGAGAGCTGGAGGATTTCTGTATTTACTCGAGACGAAACCTCCATTGCATAACTATAAATGGCCCTCGTTAGCGAGGCTCGCGCGCCTTACGAAATTCGGCCTCACTCTCTCTTTCTCTCGCCTTCACGGGAGTAGCCGAGCGATTTTCTCCATATTTGGACGAAAATCCACGCCTGGCCTGCCTCACGCTTTACGGTACGCGGCGCACTTGCCAGCGAATGCCGCGGACACAGCACGTGGCATCCACCGTCTGACGAAAGACAATTTACGCTGCGGCGCACCGCGTCGCTCCCGGAAGCCGCTCGACCAACCGGCCCAAATTGCCAATGATAATCGTGGCTGAAACTTAATCACGCGTCGTTAAACTCGCCCGCTTCCCGTTTATTGGCGACATACTGTGCGCGGCATAATGAGACTCGCCTTTATTTGAATCCTCATTATTCGAGGTGCGGAGTCTCGTTCGCGTATTATCCAGGCTGATTTCAATCGGAAGATTCTTGTTCTACCCGACCTACGATATCAGTGAGAATCTGTTAAGCCGCTTGGAACTTGGAAGCCGGTGGATGTTCGGCCTGGCAACAGAGGTTTCGTGAATCTGAGCTGATTGTGCCCGGGGAACATTTAATACCGGCGCAGAAGCATTCGATTAAGAGGGACAAAGTCGACGTGCTAACGAGATCGTTCGGTGATTGGGAGAGAAGTCGGCGCGTGCACACTGCACACTGCACACTTCATTATCGAAAGCAGGAGAAATCCCGGTGACTCTCGACGCTGCTGGGAAATACGTGCAGGCGCCGCTGCGCCGAGAGAGAGAGAGAGGGGCTTTAATCCAACGGGAGGAAAGTAATTACCTTAATTACTCTGCCGCTACCTAATAGCCTGTGTTTCTGGCGGCGGTCGTGCTCGCGCACGTTGCCGGGACTAATAACTTTAGCGGGCGGCTTTACCTTGGGAAATCAGATTTCAGGAATTTCAAATATTCCGATGGCGCATGGCCTGCATCGGCCGCAACTGGAATACCTCGTGACAGACGATAATTGTCCACGATTCCCGCCCCAACATCTTTCGATCTAACGAAGCCCAGATCCCCCGCCACGGATAAGATTCAGGCGACCATAAACTCTTATTTATCACGGACGCGCGCCGTCATTAGCTCCATTGGGAAGAAAACCTAATTAAAATTCCCGGACGAGCATCGCGCGACAATTAAGTGCCGAGGGAAGACAAGCGCTTTCGCCGGCCGATAAATTTGCCCCGCGGATGAATTAACGCGTCGGAACTCGCTGGCAGTGGCAATTTTCGCGAGACTTCCGCGCTCGAAGGAAAGATCGGCGAGCCTCGAAGCCTCGAAGCCTCCGCGCCGTGAGGCGGAGCGGAGCGGTTTGTAATTGGCAGCGGTCGAGCATAATTGCACGGAGAGCAGGGGGAACAAGTTGTTGGAGCGATGCATCGACAGGGTAATCGTATCACCAGCGGCAATGTTGCCCCGCTGCCAGCGATAATTCCACAGGTGCACTGCGGACAATACAGGTTTCACCTCGGCGAAGATGGAGATAGAAGCCGCGTTCGACCAGATTGGAATGTGATTCTTGGCCATATTCGATTATGGGTGGGAAGAAGACGTCGGAGACACGCGCGTGTAAATCCGAGATAACCCGTCGATTCTTCTGCTCCTACGAGATTACAGTAACAAATTGACTCGTCCCCTTTCAGCCGAGGATAAAATGGGATCCTCTCGAGGGATTTGCCGGCTTTCCTAAGTGCCAATCGCTCTTCACTCAAATTTTCATTGTTGCTTGTCGATCCGTGCCGCACTCCACTGATTTTCTATCGGATTAGCTGTTGATTATCCGAGGCGCTCGAGTCACGACTTTCTGTCGCAAAGTCACTGCTCGTCTGAAATAATTCGTCCTACCGGAGTAGAAGAGGATTGAATTCATAAAGGTTGAAAGTATGGTTTTTTGCGGTGCAAGAAAAAGTGTCAAATGGCCGATGTCAAGACGAAGTTCCATAAAGCCTCGAGTTAATGAATCGTTCCCAAGTTTCCAGATGAACTACTTACATTCTATATTACCTTCCAACTTTCCAGACACATTATGTCGACGGCACCGACATAAAATCGAGATTTTGCCGAATATTGTTTCAGAATCCCCTTTCACAACACGAACAATGAAAAGTACAACAGACTATTCTTGAGATTAACGCAACGCCTAGATTAGAGAAAACCTTTTGCTCGCTGAAGCACTAAATCACAGGAAAGGTGAAGTCCAAATTACCCGGCGCCACAGAGACAATAATACATATACTCGCGCCACTCTGGCTTTAGATATTAAAGCAGCTTGAAATATCGCGCTGCCAAATTAATGGAAATGAAAAGCCAGCGTCGAGCACGCCCGGAGAACTAGCTCTGGCGGTAAATGGCGAAATATCGCGGGGCGGAACTTCTCCGCTTCGGTTTGGCAAATTAAAGTGCGGCCAGAATAGCCTCGGCGTCTGAATGCATGAGTTACCGCTCACCGCGCGATCACCTAGTTATTCTAATTCCGATGCGGCGCACGCGGCTAGCATCTCGCTCGGCAAAGTAAATCGGAGAAATCGCGCGTGTGTTTGCATTTGATAATCGCCGCACGCGCCGCCGGTGATTGTCGAGGCTCTCTGTATTGTCAGAACTTAAGCTCGGGCTTAGAGGGAGAATATGAACGGCGACTATTTTCGCCGCGCGCGACTTCCTGATAATGTCCGCACACAGTGCCATTTCCCTCTTACGTCGAATTAGCTATGCAAATGCAATTCGACGAGCCGGCTGCCAGTCAATGCACTCATACCGGCAGCGCCGCCAGCTACCGTGCGCCATCGGCGAGTCTCCGCTCACGTAATGCCAATGCAAACTCGCGCGAGTACTTATAGCGCGAGGGCGCGTGGGATGGGATTTTGTTGCGTCTAGCTCCGGAAAGGGCAGCGAGTCTCGATTCGCGAGATTCGCGCGCTCCGTGCAAAGACCTGCCGGCCGGCCACAAATATTATATCTTATTTATGGATACAGTGCAGGCGACGGTTCGCGTTTACACTTATAAATATCCCGCGCGATAACAGCTACTCGGGCAACGTCCCGGGCGGCGCTCCGCACTCATCCGGATATGCCGGCATTTGAAAGTATAATTCGTCCGCGCGCGCGCTCGGGCCGTCTCTCTCTCCACGATTGGAAATGTCCTAGCTTGTTTGCCACTCGGATCCCGCGGCCAAGGGGGCGGAAACGTTTACCGATTCGTTGGACGAGCCCGCTGGAATTTTCATCGGGACCGCGCGTCCAGACTGCGGCTCGTCCGCCCTGCGATACGAATCCTTGAATGGCCGATCGCCCCGAAAGCTCACGAATCGCAATACCGCGAAAGTAATATCGAGCGTGCGTGTGGGTCGAACTGATATACAACCCGCGGAGATGTATCTGTCGCCGAGAATTTATGTAACAGTGATTACACAGCGACGATCCTTGGCCTAGAGGCGGCTTACATAATTCAGAGAGTATGTGGCGCGCCGCGATCCGACTCAATACCTAATGTCTTCCGTAATGGTCAAGGAAGTTCAGTGACCTTGCGGCCTGGCACATATGCACCGGGGATCAATATTATCGGTGTGCCATTGTGAGCCCTGCCCATATCGAGCAAGTTTACCCAGCTCGCCTAAGTGCGTTATCGAGAGAACGTACGAGCCGGTCGACCAGCAACTTTTACCTCCACCGCTTGAGAAAGATTTTCAATTTTTCTTCTCGGATCATCCCGCACCCTCCTCTACTCGCGAGTAAATGGTTAAAAGTTATTCCCGGTGCTCGGGCGCGCGAAGCCGCTGCGAGTGACAGATCGCGTTGAAAGGGTGGAGAATTTGGGGGAGGCCGTCTGCGGCAGGTGGTAAGCGCGCGCCCGGAGAAAATGGTCGGTGATGCGGCGAAATAATAACGCGGGGAGCTTGCAAAAAGAAAGCTAGTAGAAAGGGCCTGTTTTACGAGAAGCCTGAAGGAGCAGGTAGGAGCAGATGTTCCTACGGGCACGCGACAGCTGTGCGCCAGGATTCGGCTCCTTCCGCCGACCAGAGATTCGATATCTTTCAACGGAACAGCGACAGCAGGCTCCCTCCAGAAATCGAGAAGTGGGCGGCTCGTTTGGTAGCAGGGATTCTCCGTAGATTCGAGCAGCGCGCGTGTCTGCTCTCTTATTAGCGGCTTCGTCCAACCTCACTATTAACAGATTCTATGAATTCAATAAATTTCAGCATTTATCAAAGTCTTCCGCTGATGAATAATTGAAAAGTTTCTAATCTAGCAATGATCGAAGTAGATGTAATTTGTAAACATATATTTATGGATGACCTGGAGATTATCACCGTTAATATATGTATGTGCTGATGAGAATGGCGATAAATTGATGAGGGGTAAATATGAAATAATGAAAATGAAGGAACTGAGAATCACTGTAAGGGAAATGCAGCCCAACTAAGCGCGTGCACGGAAATAGTATGTCCACCTACGTCTAGACTAGTGGCGCAGGAGGCGCGTGCCACATATTTCCCTCTAAGGAATAAAAGGCAACCCTCTTTCCGCAGACTGACTGATCCTCCTGCGTGCCTGAAACCGGTCCAGATGCACCAGATTTAGTTGCATGCCTGCCCATGTATTTTAAGAGACATATTTCATCTGGAGCGCCGTATACGAGTCAACACTTGGGATCTCTTACGTCTGCGAGTTTTATCCTGGCGTATCCTCCAATCATACCCAGTAAACTGTGGTTTCTCAAATCATTTCTCTATATCCAACTAAACCCATCTTTGCCGAAAACTTTTAATAATACTTCCAATACTGATCCTCTCCTTTCATGGGCAGGACAGCTAAAAAAGGTTGATGTAATCCTGCCGGGCACATAGCTGTCCATATACGATCGGTTTGGGTTTTTTTTCCTCTATTGGCGAGTGGGTGGAGCGGGAGGGTCGGCCCTTTATTACACAGCCGCCTCGGAGGATCTTTAATAACGTCGCATAATACCTTACGTGATTGAAAGGTGAATAATCGATGGCACGAGGCTCGGCCCGATAGAAGATAAATGTATTCGCTTTCGTGCGGGGTCATTCTCTCTTTCTTGGCGGCGGCCGGGGGGAAACCGGTCCAGTTGCACTGTCCTTTTAGCTGCATGGCAGCAGCTGCTCCCGCTCCCGAGCCATCAGGTATGCAGACGTGCAGCCGCTTCATATGCATGCCCGGTATAGTGCGAGCCCGACTCCTTTTTGCGCCTTTGACGTGCCCTTCGCGATAAACGGCAGCGAGCTCCGCACACTCGCCAAGGGAACAGATCTATGGGGGAGACTGTCACTTTCAATCGGTCCGCTTCTTGACCCTCCTCCAATTAATCGCCCACCGGCAATTATAAATTGGACTTTCTCGCAGCGTGGCTCTGCCAGTTCCGTAGCAACAGGTAAAAGAAGTGAAGTGCACGTAGTGCCACATCCTGGGAATTAAGTGAACGTCGCTGACTCACTTCTAGTTTGTTTGGAACGGAGCGTGAAGGATGAATAACTTAAGATAAACGCAGGTTGCGTGTCACAATATAGTATAGGTTCATTCAAAGGGAAATGACCAGGCTTTTACGGCCTGCATCCTCACGAGGTCTCGGCAGAGAGAGGGAAAGTAAAGGAACCCGACCGATACTACAATTTCATTGAGGTTTCTCGGGGCCCCCGGCGGTGGCACGTGCCACGCACTTACACAGTCGTTTGCATGCTGAGAGAGATCGTCCTATCATCCTTATAAATTGTTGGTGCACGTACGGTTTCCGTCGGCGATTTCCCTCCCGCAGCTAGAAATTAGCTTGCCAGTGTGCTCCCCCGCTGGAGAGGATTTCAGTCACGTCCTCGTCATTGTTATTCTCACTTACACTGGCCTCCGTCTATCTCTCCCCGAACGTAGTTGTTTTCCTAGGGATTAATTGCTTTTCTCTTGTTAATCCCGAGATTTCTCCGAAGGTAGCTATCGACGAGAAGTTTCAGAGATCCCTGATGATTATTCGATTAAGATAAGCCATGGAATTGCAGTGGTCGGAGCTCGTTTGCGGGAGGCAGAGTTATGTTGTTGGAACGGAAGGCTTCCCGTCTGCTAGAACTAGCATCCTTGATAAAAAGTGGCTTACTCCGCAGGTTACCATTGGAACTCGACTTGTTCTTTCCAGGCTCCTTCTTACCTCGTTAGACTCTTCAGTTGGTTCCTTTTTCGCGACTTGTATGTATTCTGTGTATACTCCGCACGGCCTTCCCTCGTTCCTTATTCTATCTTGTTCTTGGAAGCCGGCGAGTTGCTTTTAAAGCGCACTGATGTCAAAAGCAAAGTGAGGATCGAGACTGCTTTTAACTGATTACTACAGAGTTTCTCCAAGTTGCTTCGGGCAATAACGGTGATGGATCAACGCACTTGGTTTCTAATTTAAGCTGCTTTTCTCATGATTTTGAAATTAATCATTTATTAATCGCATGCAGTTGCAAGTCCCCTCGGCAAAGGTTCTTAACGGGGAAGCTTTAATTGGAGCCAACGGTGACTTCCTTAAAGTTGGGCCAAATTACGTTGAACCGGCTGATACGGATCGCTAATCCGCTCAGGCCCGGGGCTTGATCCACTAAAACCATAATGGTGTTTCCGGGAACTAGGAATTTCCTCTGCGGCAAGTGAACACGCGTGTAGTACTTTCATTCCAACGAGTTCCCAAGTTCGACAATCTGTTGGGACAAAAGTTCTCCGCTTGTTTTTTTTTTTCTTTCTTCCCTCCTTCAGTTCACTGCTAGTACTCTCTTCTAGCAGGTCTTGGATATTTTTTTAGAGCCTCCTCAGACGAATAGAATTCGGGTCGATCCACGACGTTGGAAACACTCCAAGTTTTATTTTTTCTCGCCTCGAAAGCACCGGCTCGCGTGTTTATGCACTTTGGCCGAGCGCTCGTGAATGTTTCTCACGAGAGAATGATTTCGGTGCTCGTGACGTTTTCGCGTGAAAAGACATTGTGATACCAAAGCAACATATATCTCGAATTCTGAAAATGGTTAAATCGAGGCTTCGCATTTCTCTCGAGCGAATTCCAAGAGTTTACTCTGCTCGACTCGGCCCGCCAATAATTGCGGATGTCTACCTGACAAAATTGATGCGCTCCAATTTATCTATGCATTCATTTGCCGCGGGGGATGGAAGGGGGGAATTATTTGGCGCTCGGCATATATCAGGGGGGGGGGGGGGAGCCTCGTCAATATTGGACGAGTGGCCTCCTCGAAATTGCAACATACGCCCGATAGCATTTGTGCGCGATCAAGCCTACCAGTAAATATCGGCGAGTCTAAACGACGCGCGGCGAATGCTCGTTAGGTGTCATTGTTCGAGCGAGCACCTGACTCCGATGTCTGGTTATTTGGGAATTATTGAAAGCACGCGAACCGTGATTGGACCGCACGCGTCCCTCTGAATATCAATCCGCAAATACAATTCGGCCTCGGGAAGCCGTCGGGAATCATTTCCCGTCCCACGCACCTGCGCCGGCCCCCGAATCACTCGGCACCGCGTCCCCCTCAAATTGGCGAGACTTTTCCGAGGAGAAACGCTCGTCTTCCATTACCAGTCGGCGACGTATCGATGACATCCTGTCCTGTTATCGCATCGTGCCGACACACAGAGAACGAGTTAGCATTATCGTCGAGGTCCGAGAGAAAAAGATAGCGGCCAGGGGGCAGGGGGGATGGATGGCTTTGAGCGCGGAAGGAAGGCGAGGAAAGAGCGAGAGGGCATGTGATCCGCCTCGTAGGGCGGATCGTATTAATTAGACAGCGATATCGCGAATTGAAATCCAATAGCCGTGTAGCGAGGTACGGTCACGCATCGCGTGGCTCCGTATCGGTTTTCACCTGAACGCATTCACGTTCACGAGACCTCAAGTGGATGCGGCCCTCAGGTATGTTATCACGTGCGGCTGTCGTCGTCTTGGAAATTTCGATAGCCATGCATATTCAACGTCGACCATCGCCCCTCGAAAGGTTACTCGGAATATTTAGGCCACTGAACGCTCCCGACAGCCCTCAACTACAATATGCCTTTTTGCTGACTTGGTCTACTAGCAAGTAGGAAGCCTCGAGATATAAAAAGAAACTTCCAATAGGACTTCTGGTCAGCGGGCCACGAGTAAAGAAGTTTTTTGCCCCTCTGCGCCGAATTTCCCGAACCGCCCCCGCCCTTCACCCCTTTTGGAGAGATTTATATGACGACGTAGATGGCGGCAATAAAATAGCCTGGGAAAGAGCCTTCGGCCGAATACTCGGAGGAAAGTACAGCGAAACGTTCGGTTTGGCCTGCTGAGGGGCACAATGGGCCTCGCACGACTCGCGATTAGCCGCAGCTGAGCGTGTAATAAAACCCCCCGGGCGATTGGATTGGCAGGGAGATAGCGCGTTCGATGAAAAAAATATGATATTTGTGGAATGGCTTCCTCGCACCATCGGGGGTAGGCGCTCCCTTAGAATCACGTTAAATCTGTCCCGCGAAACTCAAAGGTCGTATTACAGTTCGATAGCGTTGATACTTTATGCGGCATAAAGCCCGCGAGGAATTTCTTTGCGTGCGCAAAACGGATGTGAGAATTGCCACGGTCGGCGAGGCGTCCGGGGCTATGATTCACGTGGCAAACTCCGGCATAAAATGTTATTGCGCCAAAGAGCTTTCTCGGGACAGGTACTGCCATTTTCGTAAGGTACGACCCGCCGGGAGACCGCGGCTACAACGTCTCGATAAACACCCTCCTTCTCCGCACCCTCCGCACTCTCCACGAGCGAAACCGTTCATAGCCGGGCGCCAGTTTTCCCCGGGACTTTTTGCGCGTAATCTAATTAATAGTAATATCCAATTCATAGTCCGACGTATGACGAAATCGTCGGGAGCGCGAGGTGCGCGCTAGAAAGCCGGCCACCGCCGCCGGGAGATTGCGACCTGGAAATCCAATATAGAGATTTTTCAAAGCAGAGACCAATACGCCCAATCGATTCCCCTTCGAACAACGCTCTCTCCTACGAGCGGAAAAAATAGCGGCGAGCAGCCAATACTAGTACACACGCACTATCCCAGCCTCCGGATCCCAGGCCGACGAGGACTTTACGAGCAACTCTGGCGACCCGCACCGGCCAACACCCACGCACTCACGACAATAAATACGATTGTTTATTCGCGCGGAATGGCTCGATTTATCTGCGGGCTTCGAGTTCCCGCAGCAACAAAAATTACCGAGTACCAACGCGGCTCCGAGCGGACTTTCGCCCGAGGCAGTTTCAATTGAAGGAGGTACGAGCTCGTGAGAGCAGCGCGTTCCTCCTTCTTTCAATTTGCTCGCGGTGCTCGTAAGAAGCGGCGATAAGCAGTGCTTTTAATTCCCCGGCGAGAGCGAGCCGAGTTCATTCCTAATGCCAGCCGGAGATAAGGCCTGCCATGCGCGGTTCAATAATCTATACACAAGCGCGCGCGAAATTACTCGCCGCTATAATTTGCTCGCTGCAATTATATCGAGAGGGGGAGGGGGAAGTTGGCACTGGCGTGCTCTCTAAGCTCGAGGAAAACTACGGCGGATATGAGTGCAACCGAGTTACGTCAACAAAGAGTGCCGCCTATCCGGGAGAGTGTACCTTTGCTTTCGAGTGTGTTTGCTCAAATCAACGTTATCCAAACTACCTCACACGCGTTATAGCACCTCGCAAACACTCCCGGCCGCGTCTCACCGACGCCCTCGTCAGCCTTTTTATGGATAATTTCGTCCCGCGCTTGCTCGTGCGCGGCTGTATCTGATGGCGCGGCGAGGCTCGCATTTATCCTGAAATTTATTTAGCCCGTTAACGTCCATTAATATTTCCCGCGGACACGCTCGTATCGCACTTGCAATTGCGCCGCGCGCAGGTCTGAGCCGAGCTCTCCTCGGGGCGATTCAGCCGCGGAACGTCTTCCGACTGGGCGCGTGCAGTTTCGCGCGCATTCCCACGCTGCTTTCACTCTGAGCTAACGCGCTGCGGATAATTCGCGTTATGAACGAGGTAGTAATCGCGTGGCACGCGGGATCACAGGTGGAATCGGGCGTCAAGCTGGGCGATAGGAGGTCAAAGCGCGCGCGGGAAACTCGGGGAAATCGGCTAGACATGATGTTCCCGACAGGCGTTTACTATATCCCCGCTATAAATCGGCTATAAGGAAAAGACCTGATCGCAGACTCCAAAAGCTGCACGGATTAAAAGTCGATTTACTCGCGGAGTGGAGTACTGAAACGTCACTCTCGATTAATCTGAAAAGCGATGTTGATTTCATTTGATAGGTCGATTCTTGTTCTCGTTGCACTGTCAACGGGACGAAAGGTGCGGTGGAGAAATAGCCTGAATTAACTAGCTACGAGAAGGATCAACAGAAACAGCAGTAAACTCCGCTTTCTACCTAGCACTGAGAATGAGCGGTAAGCAACGTGTGTACGAGAAGCTTTCACGTGTCGTGGGAGCGGCCACGATGCAACCTGTCCATTAGGAGACAATGAACCTCTCCGGAGAACGATGACGAGGCAGATAGACAGGCGCAGGTAGCTCGAGTTACGCCGCTTGCACTTGAAGCATTACACGGCTTCCAGCGCGCTCTAAAATCCGAGCATTTAAACTGTGCATCCAACTCCTCGTCCTCAAGTGTTCGCCGTTGAGCCGTCGAGCCGTTGAGCCTGGCCCTGGAGGTGAAGACTCCGAATAACTGGGTCATCAGATACGAGCGTGTCTAGCATGTACTCATTGTACAGTGACATCATTCTACGCACGCCGCGCCGGCTCAAATGGAAGCATCTAATTAGCCTGATCGAGAGTGATTGCCAATTAGCGGCAGCCTCGCATCCTGATTTAAATACAAAATCGGCCCGGGCATTGCGCGCACTGTCCCGCACCGCCGTGGATCACGAGATCTCTCGATCATTCTCCCCCACGCACTAATGTATCGGCTCCGCCAACCAATTATCGGCTGATGAACGCATGAATTCTCCCCATTCCCAATCTCTCTCTTCTGAGCACTATTGAGAAGCGTCGCTCTAGCATCCTCGATTCGCCTTGGAAAATGTATTCAAGTGACAGAGGAATTTTGCCAATTCCCCGCTCGGGAGCCGCGCTATTCTCTATTGTTGTGCATTCAGACACCGAGGGATTTCGACGTGCTCTCCACTTCGAAACCCGAAACTCTCCGCGGCGCAGGCTGATAAAGCTTTAGGAAAGGAGATGACAGATCTCTGTACACACGTAAGGTTGTCGGCTGGAGAATCGCGGCACTCGGCATGGGGAGAACAGTAGTGACAATCAGTACTAGTCTCGAGGAGCTCTGTAGCAGCGTGGAGCGACTGCAAATGGCTGTTTCCGCGGTCTTGGCGAGCTCAATCTTCCTAAACAAGGAGGCTCCCCCGCAAATGCAGTATTATTGTTAACCGGATGCGATAGTCGTAAACAGACAGCTATAGTCGCGCAGGCATGGGACTTCATTACATAAGACGACACGTCTATTCCACTCGATTAATAGTCGATACAATATAAGCGCACTCTGCGAGATTTGTTATCGTCCGGGTGCTCGATCTCGATCTAGCATGTAGCGATAATTAGCGGAAGAATCGTATTTCCCGAGTTCTCGGCAATTTTCATGATTAGCCCCGGCAGTCCGCGCGCTTATATCGTACAATTAATCGCTTTAGCGTTCTGCTGCGCGTGCGATGCACCCGCTAGGCACCAATAATATCCTCGACCATACCTCCGCATATTTCCACTGGCCGGCGTAATTAATAATGCTCGCCGGCGTGAGAACTCGGGGGCCAATCGTCGATCGATCGATACCGGCGGAATCGGAAGCGGCGATAAATTATTCTTTAATTTAATAAGAGCCTGTAAAGACTGGCGCGCGCTGGGCCGTTTGAAATATCGCTACCGCGCGGATTCTTTATCGGCGCTGATCGAGGGCAGGAACTTTTCCTAACTATTGATTCTGCTTCGTTTCACTTTATCAGGGGATTTCATTAAACTGAAATGCCGAGTATCCGATGGGGAGCGAGAGCGAAGAAAGTATTACGGTCGGACGAGTCGGCTTGATAATGGAATACTCTCCTCGGTTAAATGCATCATTTGGTGGGGGGCGGACTGGTGGGCTTGGAGATTATTGTACTCGGCGTGTCTGGTTGGCAAATGCGAAATATAATAACGGGTGTTGTATTCTGCTTTCAGCGCTCGCGAGGGAGCCTCCTGGCAGCACGGACAAACCTCCCAGAGGTCCAGCCCCAGCCCCAGTCGAGCGTATCACGTACAGGATGTGGCCACTCCTCACACAGCTCCTGTTTCCGTAAGTATTTCAATCCTTCCGGAAATACAGTTTTTCGTCACGGAATAGCGACCCGCAACCTGAACGGCGCCGCCTCCTCGTCATATTTCATACTTTCCATCGTCGCACGCTAGTTTTCCTCCGGCGATTCATTCCTGCTCTTTTCGAAAGAGTGTCCTTGCCCGTAAGAGACACCGCGGTGGTTCAGCGACTCGTCGAGTATTTAAAAAATCAGCCTCTGCAGCGTAGAGAAAACGATACGTTGGTTGACGCTGCAGGCGTTTGATTCCCACGAGAGAGTACAAAGTTACTTGGAATAAGAACGGATCCTCGAGGAAACTCGGCACGAGCCTGATTGCCTGTCATGAATTTAATTTCTAGCCAAGACTTGCTTCGAATTGCATTAGACAGGCGGGCGGGGGGTGAGGCTATGGGGCTAGCATCACGCCGAGTGGCATTCAGAGTTTCACCGGTCGTTTAAATAAGAAGAAGGCTTCGCGGAAGAATGGCCCTGCAGTTTTGCTCATTTCCGAATCAGAGCTGCCAGGTTCGCGATGCGCGAGAGCCCCCTGAAAGTCGCTTCACCGTCAAGTGAACCTGCAACTTCTCTTCCCGGCGGAAAGTTGGGCGCGGAGGGTTCCGCCACTAGCTCTCCGCTAACTTTTCCAGCGGAGCCGCGCTCGTGCGGATATAGTGCCCGAGGCGCTCGATAAAACGTTTTCGAGTGCTTTCCCCAATCCAGTCCCGAATTATCACTGATTTTCCGAGCCACTTTCCGCGAGAAAGGGCCAGACAGAGGGGACGCGTGCTCCTCTTATCTAGCCAAGTGCACCATACACAGGCGCCTCTCCCATACACACTCATGACTCAGGTATTGCCGCGCGAGAGTGGCGAAAACGGGAGAAGACGAACGGGACATATAATACGAGCCAATCCTTTTTTCGCGCGGTAATAAAACTGAGCTGGCATCAAAGTGGCCGTCGAACCGATATCTTGAAAAGGAATTTTCTTCTCGCTGGAGGTGAGCCCAGGGACACTCTGGGTAAATTCGAGCGAGCGACCAGTATTAACCGGGCAAGTATACCTCGGTTTAATTAAAGTGACCTCGAGCGACGTTACTAATCTTCCGCTTCTAAGCTTAAACGTCCGCCGTGCCAGGTATGTATTACATACAATGCCACCGTCGGCTTCCATTTATTTCCATTCCACCCTCCAGCGTGTTCCAGTACCGTGGCTCGATAGTCCGCGATAGAGCGACGGAGTTCGTACTCGCCGATAAATTAGCTCGATCTCGTGCGCCCTCATCAATCATTCGCATCTTAAGCTTGCCAGCGTTCCCGGGGCTTCGGGGAGCGTGAATGCCTCTGGATTCCCTTCAACGGGATCACCGCTTCGTCCTTAATGAGTTAAGAATAAAACTACTTGTGAGTTATTGGATGCTTCTCCCGGCAGATGGAAGGAGAAGAATTCAATAATGTAAATTGACTGAAAGGAAACTGGAAATAAGATTTATAGGTCGGTTTTGTGCTGAAACTGCTTGACAGTATTATCCTTTAATTAACCACTATAAGTATAATACCAGTACGCTTCTTAATTAATAAGATGATTTCTATTAACAAGCAGGAGAGACGCCAGTGAAACTGATAGGCTATCATAATAAAGACACGTGTTCCCTTATCCCTGGGCGTATCATCAGACAGCTATTACATGGAGATGCCGAATTCACGGCTGCTGATGTAAAGGCATTAAGCGTGCTTTCAGTCTTAAATTACATCCGCGGCCGGTGCGCACCTGATATCGGTCTCAGTGCGGCGACCGCGCCAGGGCGGAACACATAACGAGGCCAGAGCGGGAATGCCGGAATCTCCCTCTTAATCCGTGTTACGTAAACGAGTCGAATCCCGATGCACCGCAGTCGAGCGTGTCGGGCTCACTCTGAATGGGCAGCCTCCGTTTGAACTCGTTTCTCCGATTGAGCGCGGCAAGTCACGTTGCAGCGGAGAGCGGCGTGTCTTCCCGGAGATTTGCATCTCGCCCCTTGAGGGAATCTCGCCGATCCTCCCGACTGAATTCCCGGCCCGCCGGCATTCCCATTGAGCCAATAGCATCCCGTCAATCCTGCACGCCCGCGACGTCTCGATCCCGGAGACAGTTCTCTATGGAACTAATGCAGACGTTGCCGCGATTTAAATGCGAGTTTTGCTGGTCTCGTTTTCTGGTACTAATTTGAAGGCTGCATTGAGATTTCCTCGAGCGGCAATGGCTACTTTGGAGGCATGTAATAAGAAGCGTGGCAGCTTTAGCCGGCGATTTAAGTAATCCGCGTCTTAGCTTTACTCGGCAAATGTTGACTTTTTACTTGAAAGCCCGGTGGAGACCGTGAAGGGTGCGACGCGGCAAGACGGTTCGGCATAACACCAACTTGGTTAAATTCCCCGGCTATGCCATCGGTATTTGCGTAATGCAGAAACTGCCTGCACCAGGTCACCCGGGAGTTAAGTAAATCCCTGTATTTATGCAACGGGGATCTTCTCCTTTTACGCCATTAAATAGAAATTTCAACGTCGCCGAGGTTCGCGTGACCAAAATCTACTTGGTGCAGGCTCCCGTGTAGACACTGTGCCACGACTTAACTCTTCAGCATGTACTTGGAACCATGAGAGGAAGTGTTGACTCGTAGAACTCGGGGATCTCTCGTTACACATGAGCGAGTTTAAGAAACAATTCATACGAGAACACATACCCCTAGGATCATATCGAGTCGCAATAACTCCTTTTCAATCTTGCATCCTCGTCGACAGCATTGCGGATAAATCAGAAGCCGCGAGAGAATTTTCTGAAAACGTGAAAGAGTTTTTCCCTCGCCCTTTTCAAAGAGCGTCGCTCGCAAAAGCTTGGACGCACCGCGGCATCAAAAACAAACTCTACCCCCGGTCCATATGTATGAGGGGATGTTTATGCCAGCGGCACCGGCGCATGCAACGCATCTCACAACCAGTTGAATGGCTAGCTCCTGCGACAGTAACCTGTGCATAAACGTGAGAGATAGTGTCAATTCGACGCGACGCTACCGCCGCTAATGTTAACGAGCCCCCGGTACACTATACATACTAGTGTACTGTCGTCGCTGTGAATGATACATGTAGGTCGTTGCCGGCCGCGATACCCCCGGCACATACCACCTATCGATGTATGTATCCATGGGAATAGTGCAATAGTACAACGCGTTCATTCTCACGTTTCGGTTGTCATTTTTACGGTAATTCGATTCGATGAGGACTGTCGATCCCTCATCACCCGATATCAACGCCCACTCTCCGCACTCGGAAAAAATACTATTTTCATTTCTCTTTCATTCGATGATTACTTCTAATTAATCTCAGCACAGTTTCACCATGTTTGAATACTCCTCTATATTAAAATTGCGTGGGGTATTTTTGAAGATTTCTAATTAAATTAATCACAAGGATCTAATATGTGACTCGAGGCAGATTCCGATAGAGAGCAATCTCAGTGAGGGTAATCGCTGTCAGTCTGCAGGAGACGAGGGGCTCGCTAATGTAATAATGTAACTTTGTAACGCAAAGTAGGTTGACAGACTAGAAAATCGCGTGGCGGCGCTCGGCTTGACCTCGCGCGGCCAAAATCATAACGCTGTATAATAAAGCGGCGACCCGACTCGCCCCCAATTATATCGCGCGGGCCAGCCTTCAAGTGTATGTAGGTTAAAGCGCGCGCCCGCGCGCGGGCCAACTACATGCAAATGCTCTCGCAGCACTGTCAATTAAGGCATGACGCGACTCGAAAATCACGATAGTCGGAGCGACCGGGTTTCGCCTCGAGATCGACGACCCCTGACCACCGTCCGCTAGATCACGTCGATCCGAGATGGCGCACTGCCCCCCTGTCTTTCTCAGCGCTCGGATAAGATCTAGCCGCCTATTCACGTGTCGCCCAGTTTCGAGCAATCCGCCGAGGGGAACACGGGGCCAAAGCCGGGCCACTCGCTGCTCACTGGAACAATGATAATTATTGTCGAGCGAGAGAATGTGACCATTGATACATTGCTCGGCGCTCGGGCCTGATTTACAGGGGGGTATTGTGCCCTCGTCGATCGGGCCCCACTTATTAGACGTTTTATTAAGGTCGCCAGATGCAAGCATCCTTTTCTCGTCGATCGCGACCCCATTGTTTCCTATATTATCGACCTACCAGACCCTTAACGAATTTACTTGGACGATACCATCTGGCGTGTTTCCATCTGAGGGGATTTCCATTTCCGTGGCTCGAGTGTGTTCGCCGGCGAACTGACCCACTTTTTTACGAATGAAATTTTGACTGTCGCACAGTCGGCCCTTGCACGCGTGCTTCCCCCTCGGTCTGTGGTTGCCGCGGTATTATCGGGTTTGCATTCGGCCTTAATTAAAAGTTTTAATCAAAGAGCTGTATCAGCATCGGCAGAGCCTCTGCATATTCAGCAGCAGCGAGCATCTTTTCATTCTCGATCTCTCGGACGTGTTTATACGAGCGGGCGACTCTGCTCGCGCGCTCGTACTTTCGGAGATTCTTCGTCAGAGTTCTCGTAGGATCCCGCGTGAACTTGGCGAGGAGCCTTCCCGAGGAGTTTACGGTGACTTAATTGCCCCGGAAAGTAGTGTACCGCGTCGGTATAACTTTGTGGCCGCCTCGGGCCAACGGGGAACCTCGCGATCCAGTTTACTCATCGCCGTCGGGCTTTCCAGCAAAAACAGTATTCTCCGAATCCTCGCTATTGAGTTTCAACGGGCAAAACATCCCATTTGTATCAACTAGCAACGCGAAGCGTTCGCGCGAGAAAATAGGAGTCGACTCAAGAGTCGGCTGTCGTTTCCATACCGAGGTAAAGGAGGGAAAGCGAGAAGTAAATGCGAGGAAAATCGAGCGTGAGGAGAGAGGTTGCAATTAAAGGGGCCGGAGAAGGGACAATGCGGGAGACGGGGATATTTCGGTGCGAGAGGAGGTTCTTTCGCGCGCCGCCCACTGGAGCGAGCAATGCTTGTCGCCAAGAGAAGTCAAGTGACTCCTCGACCTGCCTGGGAAGCGGCAACATGGACAGAGACGTGCGGTCCAAGCTCGTTTGCGAAATACAAAAACGGCACGCTCGATCAATATCTTGTTACTTCGATGCATCCTCTTGTCTCTTGGTTTCAACAGCCGCGCATTCGACTTCGCATGCAACTGGTATATTCAATGTTAATCAAATCAATAGATTGTTCGATTTAGATTAGAGCAACCATGACCAAATCAACGAAGGAAACAATCACTGGCGTTTTGAGCTCTGACTCATAGATTCGCAAAGGGAGGGAATCGCTTTTTAATGAAAGCTAAATCACCGAGCTGTTTAGCAGCGTGTTGAAAATGGCACGGTGCGCCGTTAATAGCGCCGGTGTCAATAAATATACGTATAAACGATCGGGCGCGTTCGTGCGTGTCGAGCCATGGGAAAGATCGACGAGGCACAAACTTTCTCGCGCGGCGTAAGGTTATCAGTGGGCATCTATAATTCGACTGGAAACAGAGCAACCGTGAACAGCGCACTCGAGCCTTGGGCGTAATTCCATACGGTATTTGTTTCCTGTTGCAGCCACTGCACGACCACCGTTCGGCCGGCTATTCGAAGGACAGAAGACGAGTTTCTGGGCTGGCCAAGGCGCAAAGGCGCATCAAGGCATCGAGCACTCCGGCGCTTCTGGACCCCGAGCACGAGGCGTAAGTTTCAATCCGAATTCCCCGTAAAAATCCCTCGAGGAATATCGGATATCGATCCCCGCAACAGCCAACCGCCTACCCAATCCTCCCCCTCCTTCAGCTAGTCATTATCATCCGCATCGCAGGTTGACTCGTAAAAAGAGCCCAAATTTAAATTACTATCCACCTCCGCTTAAATTACGATCCATCCCACCTATCCCATTACACTTTACGGCCGGGCACGTTTACCCCGGCAGTAAACTCAAAGGACTCAATTCCCCCGTCGAACGACTAGGAGCATAAAAATAATTAGTGAATAAAGTTTGTGAGAGTCGAGCCGAGATTCGGCCGGCTATTATAAATAAAAAAGAGCCTCGGAGGAAATCTGACATTGTCCCGTGCGCGCTTCCTTCATTCACAGCAGTCGCTCCCCCTTGTCTACCTGTCTCGTACAAACACCTGCGGTGCACGAGATAAGTTACGCTGGCTGCTCTCTCGCGTGTGTACCTCGCACGATACAATCCCCCTCGCATGCGACCATTCCACGCTCGAGGATGCTGCGCTTGTTTGCTCGCGACAAAAAATATCTACCGGGGTAAATATTGGAGGTGCGAGGTGCCAGGGAGCGCGTGCGAGCAACCCCCGAGCATCGGCTACCGAAACAAATATACGTCAAATA
This sequence comes from Crossocerus cetratus, assembly GCA_963675795.1. NCBI lineage: Eukaryota > Metazoa > Arthropoda > Insecta > Hymenoptera > Crabronidae > Crossocerus > Crossocerus cetratus. The sequence goes on along the minus strand of OY776668.1, from coordinate 17,409,851 downwards.
GAGAGTGGCTCGGTGCGATGACAGTTGTGTCGCGGAAAGCGTGATATTAATGTGGAATATGTATAGTGGCGAGATTATTGGATGCTCTGCGTATACATATATTATTCCTCCATCTACTTTATGACAGTCGATTTCCCCGAGATTTCGTAATCAGATGCCTCTAAGGATGTCTCCGGAGTCGATAGATCTGTGATCCGAGTATTTCAAGCCTCTGTATCGTCAAAGTGAAGTATGTACCAAGAGGGAAACTTCATTTGGCCGGAGAAATCACCGCGAGAAATCGGCGAGCAGGCAAAGGCTGCTTTTTCGCAGAAGCGGAGGCGGCGGATAATCTCTTTGGCGAAATTATTGTGAGGGAAGCTCGTCCGGTGGAAGGTCGAAAGGCAGACTGATCTGAAACTAGTGAAAGAGAGCAGCAGGACGAGGATCGCCCGCCGGAGAGCAGATCAAAGGGTCTCCTTCTCTGTCTACGGTGTCCGATCGCGTTCGAGCTCGTTTGAAGTGTTTCCTCCTCTGCTCTTGTGCTGGGCCGCGTTCTCTAGCTCGGCCTCTTGATGCCGCGCGAGATAGAAGCAGAGAGAAGAGAGAAGCGTGTGTCGCCGAGGCGCGCGCGCGCCCGGATGTTTGCCGAGTTAAGAATAAAGACGTTATTTCGGCTGACCTACCTGACTGGCATCGACTTTGTACCTGAACCGTCGCCCCGCTCCTCGCTCCACTAATTACCAGCTGAATACTGGATTCCGGAATTCCCTTTCCCATCGTTGCCGCCCACCAACCCTTTACTTCCTGTTTGCCCGCTTCTCCAGTGAGCCCCGTGCACTCGTTGGAGAAACATTCGAAAGTCCTTCTAGTACTCGATATTAAATCTTCTTTTCAATATCGAAAGAGTGCTGGATCCGCTCGAGACATACTTTATTCTCTAAGCGCTTCGACCAAGTCATTGTTAATCTTTGGAAGACTTCCAGCAGGAAGCGGAGGTATTTAGCATTCTCTCTTGAGTCCGTTCGGGCGGTGTGTCCCTTCAGAAACCCGGTTGAGGGATTTTCCCTACAAAAAAAGGAAGGAAAAAACTTAACGAAACTTGCTACTTGACGTCAGCGCTGTATAATACAAGAATTATGAAGATCTCCCAACGCCCGGCGGCGTTTTTATCGCGAGTTGTTCGAAAAATTGCAATTCACTTTAAAACTTTCCCGAGGCGACCGACGGAATTATTTCCTGCAACCCCGCATTATGCAGTAACTTGGTTTCGCCGCTGGGAAAATCCGAGGGAAAGGGTTAAGGAAATTTTTCATCTCGCACCGGAGCGGCGGAGTGCCTGTGAAAGTCGATGTGTCTTTCGCCGCGGGATGGAAGGCCGCTCGAAGGGAAAATTGAAGGAGATTAATGATCGAGGAAATTAATGATCGATCTCCCGGTGAGGGCGGTGCACATGCTCATTTTAACGCCTACATCACGCCGCTTTCGTGTAGTACTTGACACCCACACGATACAGCCGTGTTTCATTTGTACGCTGATCGATAACAAAAAAGGCCGACTTATCCGTCACTTGTACGACGCACGCTCTACCGCAGATATATTTCATAAGCTACTTCGCCAAAGCTCAAATCATCGAGAAATGGCGAACCAAAGGAAGCTAATAATGAAAAGAATGTTTCTTTAAAACTAACCGAATGACCTAAACTGCGCTCCCTCCACACTGTCCTCAATTATAATTGCTACTTTATGACGCACTAGCCTCATTAGCGCGAGAAATATTTTGACCGTCGGGGCGTCCCCTTGATCGCAAAGTGAAAGTCCCCATCCATTGTCTGTGTAAATGTCCTTTTCCCCAATTACTCCGCAAAAGCCCCGATTCCCAGGAGAGTCCATAAAAAGGAACATTCCTCCGATTTGTAAGGTGGTGGTCCTAGGTTCCTTGACACCTCAGGCGGCGCGGCGTCGCCCGAAATTTCGGACGGTCCGAAATTCGTGGAAGTGCAGGAAGAACGAATTTCATTAGTCGGCTCGGAGGCAGCCGGTGCCTGCACAGGCTATATATATACAGGACGGAGCGAGAGGTCGAGCGATTAAAAAGTGAACGAAAGAGGAACACCGGGCCACTGTCACTACAATGGATAAATGGTACCTTTTGTGGAGACCGCCGTCTCTCCCCAGCCATTCCGCTCCCGCCCACGAGCCAAAGCGAGCGCGAACCCGAGACGAAGACGACGCGACGTAGAGCTGTATATCTAGGAAAGGCGGGGGTGCACACTGCACACCGGACGCTAGAGAAAGAGCGAGTACCTAAAAGGGAGAAGGGAAGAAATAGCCCGGCAACCTAGAGCGGCACATGCAACCCTCCACCGTCGGTTTATACCTGAAGCGACCCTTGAAATCTGTTCTCGAAAGTGTTCGCCAGCTACTCCTATACACAGAGACACGTATACCGAAGAGGAGCAGCTTCCCATACGTGCGCCCGGCTATTCAGTCCACGCGAACCTAGATAGTCCCGTGTAAGGGCCGAGTCTTGAGTTACCCGCGGCAGAGCATCGTCGGATGCACTTCCTGGATTGGAGTACACATAGAGCGACGCCGCTCTTTCCCAAAACTCCTCGCTATTAGTCAACGGGAGAAATTTCGGACTCTTGTTTTGTTAATGAAAATAGTAATGAAATAGTGGGGATCTGTCGCGTCGATGTATTTGATCAGCTGATTGAGTTCCGATGAGGGATTGAGTTGCAGTTGGGCTCGGTGCGCGCGGGTGACGGGTTTCTCTCTCTCTCTCTCTCTCTCTCGGAGCTATTCGTTTCGTGGAAGTTTCGAAGTGGAGTGAACGAGCCTATGGAGCTCGTTCTTTATTCGGTGGAGTGTAGAGGTGCCTGCCCCTCTGTAGTGTAGGCTACGCCGACACGGATTTGGTTTCGTATGGCTGAGAAGGCTTCAGTCGCCTGCAGGTCGCCGATGAATGCACTTCCTCCCCAAAGCTCGGCCTACAAGTGATTCCCATTTTCCGCTCCGCTCCGGCGACCGCTTCCTCCACGACTCACCAAACAGTCAACCAGTCAGAAATTAAGCCTACGTTCCTTGAAACAAACCTCCTCCTCCGATTGATACTCCAAGTGCAAGTGCTGTGGTTTCAAGTGAAACGAATTCGTTATTGTAATTTGATAGTTCTCGAAAGGTGGCATGTTGCGAGTCGTTTTGGTGATTGTGCTGCTTTGTGGAATATCGTAAGTGTCGTGCCGAGTTCGAAATCAAAAGTGGTACGTGTTGGAGTGCGTTCTTTATTCAGGAAATCATGAATTACTCAAGATAAGGATTACTCAGACAAGGAAGGCTTTCGCCGACCGCAACTGTCCTTATGATGTGGTACGTGACTGACGGTGTATTACGTTTTTGTTAATTCGTTGACGCAGTAAATGACCCTTCCTCGCTCGAAGATCCCCTCGTCTCCAATTCCGAAACCTTATTCATTTCTATATTAAAAGACAATGAGTATCGTGTTCGATATGCAACAAGTTGCACCGTCCACGTTGCTAGGAGAATCCAAGTCGAAGAAAGACACGTAAGCAGTGTCGGGCGTATTGTCATCGAACACCGGATGGCCCGCTGTTAAAAAAGGGACCTCTCGAAATATTCGCGGAGACCGCAAATTTCCGTTTTCGAGAACCGACAGTCTCTCTTTCACGGGAGCATCGCTTCCGTCCTAGCTCTCTCTCTCTCTCTCTCTCTCTCCCGGCACAGTCATTTCGTCAGCTGCAGACCGCGAGCAGCTGCATAAATCGCCAGTCTAATGCAGCCGGCAGCCGTGCATCGGAGCTCTATCAATTTTACGATGAGCCACCCGCGGTGTTGTGCCACGGTGAAACGGTACTTTGCTTTAGAAACCTCCTTCCGTTGCCTCTGTACAATTAAACTTACTTTGTTGTATTTCCGATCCCACGCAAATAAACAGAAAGCACCTAGTGAAACTTGGAATTAAAACAGTCTCAAAAGACAGGGAAATAATTATCAATAATTTTTACAATTATGCCCATTTTTCTAACCATTTACTGTCCGATCAATCATCACAGATCAAGTGACCTGTCTAATTAACGATTGATTTTATTGCTTGTCAATAGTCGACAGTGGTCAGGGGATGAAGAGGAGGAGAGAAGAATCATCAGCCACATGACGACGGAGCATCCCCTCGCGAAGGCGACTATACCTCTAGTCAGTCACCCCCGGCTTCAGGAGGCAGCGGGCAGTCTAGCCACGGCGACTATATCGGCGTCCGTCGGAAATCAGAACAGCCAGCGCTCGGCCGCGCAAAATCAGCAGGAGAGCGTCCTCCAGAAATTCCGAAAGAGCTTCTCGCTGCGCTTCCACAAAAAGGGGAGCAAAGAGAGCACGGAGGGCGAGTGCCCCGCCGAGGATAACGACGGATCTGCTCCTCTCGATGAGGAAGAGGAGAGAGAACCACCGACTGTGACGGAACAAACCTCTCAGCACAAGGATGACTCGGACAATGATCAGAAATTCCGGTGGGTATTCGCCTCGTGTACATATGTTCCGCTTTCTCATATTTCCTCCTAAACATGTGTACTCTCCACGACCTTGAAATAAACTCTTATTTCTCGAAGCTGACGCGACTTTGCCGCTAACTAATGATACCAATTGTACTTGTACCCATGAACCGAAAATTGTTGCAACCTTGGAATATTGTTTCAGATTCGGCCCACTCGTCTGGAGGATCAGTAAAGAGAGGAAAAAGGGGAGCAAGGCTGCGAGGAATGCGAAGTGTAACAGCGGAGACAGCGGAATACAGATCGAGGTAAGCAGAATGCAAAAGTGCAGAATCCATCGCGCCAATTCCCTCGGAAGGAAAAGAACGACCACAGAAATATTTGCTGACTTCCTCGGCGCAGTTTCGCGCCGCTCGAGGGCCTAATGTACCGCTGAGCTTTTGCAAAATAATGTTAGCCGAGAAGTAAAGCATAAACACGAATCATTAGGTTCGTCGGTGATGAATCGGATTGTTTCACTTGTACATTCTACATCTAGAAATCTCGAATCAATTGCCATGCAACTCGACGGAGTTCCGGCGTATCTAGAATGTAATATATACCAGGAGTGCGTTAATGACAGATTTCTAAGAGAGTCTACGTAAATGGCATATATAGATGGTATCTGGTGGAACATTGACTGGGGGCAGTGGTGGTGGAATAATGGGGGGTGGTGACAGCTCCGAGTCCCATGACACCGATATTCAGGATGATACTGACAGCCCTCCAGCCCTTCACAGACGAGTCAACGTACCACGATCTCCCTTCCTAATTGACAAAATTATGGTAAAGATCTACGCTCTGCCTCCATACCGTCACCGTTTCTCACTGCTAAGTAGAAAGAATGTCGCTCTCGGCTTTGCCAGCCACGCGCTCTCGAGTATTTTCCTAATTCGCCGCTCGTCTTGGCGCTTTGTAGATGATTTAGTTTGGCCATTAATAACGGAGCGCGCGTTTGTAATCATTATCGCGAGTGTGTATGACGGTTTCCTTCGACACAATGGCGCGCATTACTCACAGTAGTATACGATTTAGCCACGCTCGCGGAGACCGCTGGCAGTTCCTGATATGCGGGGACAGAATATATCGCGTTGGCCAGGATACGGGGACAGAGGAAGCAGTCTCCTGGTCAGTTGATATCGAGCTGCGCCTCTGACCGAGTCTCGCTCAGAGAAATGCTAGAAAAACGTACTTCGTGTGTATCTTGATAAAATGAGTGTTGGAACCGTCGATCGTAGAGTCGATTCAACCTATCAGCAATTATACAAGGTTTTATTACCACTGCGTATTGGATAAGTGCATGGCAAATTTGTAAGCGTTGCATCCGTGAGACCTCTTTGTTATGGTGAAAGTACCGCGAGAACCTTCGAAGCTTGTTCTATCTTTGATTATTATTACGGTAGTCGTGTATTGTGAAACAAGACGGAAATATTAAGGTGCGAAAACTTTGCAGGAGGATCGTAAGAAGGCCCGCGAGAAGCGCTCGCATCAGCTTATGCGTCGAACGCACAGTGATTTGGGGGGTCAGAGGTTGCTGCAAGTGGACACGAGATCCGGCTACATGCATGGACCCAGCTGCCGAAGGATGCTGTCAACCCCATCGCCGATTAAGGCCAGGCCGTTGAGGGGTGGCCCGTTGCACAATTTCCACGACTTGCTCATAAGGTGAGTCTAATAGGCACCGTCCATCACGCATCCTTATCGCGAACGCCTCATTGACCTCTCTGCCATTTGCGAGCGAAACTCACCGCTGACTCTCTCAGGCAATTGCTACGAGACCGTCCTTCTCGGGACCTTGCGGAATTCTCTCCCCTTTGCTCGGTCGAGCGCCGAACTCTCCTACTGTTGCCCTTTTTTGCCGGCCAAGGTCTATACTCTTGCCGTGACCGTCACTGAGTCCCCGCTGTGCGTGACGAAGAGGAGCCCAAGGCGATTAGTAGGTGACCGTGCTAGCCGGGGGACTTTTCGGCCCGGGGGGGTTTCCGTGCGGTGAAAGCCGGCGCTGTTTTTGCTAAACGAAATTCGAAAGCTAGATCTGGGTGAAAACACGTAAATGTAGGCACGCACCAGGGGTAGCAAATGCCTGGGGTTTATGAGTAATAAAAAAAAAGAACGATGTGTCCGACACTCGTAGAGCAATGAGTGCGAGAACTGGTAGCGCCTACATGCCAAGAGCAATGCGAATGACAGACGCTTCGTTATCATTATTTTGTCTGATAGGCGCGCCGGGCCTTTTTCTGTTTTCCTCTGGCGCCGCACTCATCCGACTGGCTCGCAGCGCTTCTTTCTTTTCTATTTCGTAAAACTGCGCGTCGCCGCCGGGATCATAGCGCGACATTACCCGACTCTCATCTCAACCAAAACTATTCCATCAAAAGTGTCCTCGAACGAAATCTTTAAATTCTCTGTTCTCGAACCTTTCCAGTAAATCGAAGGAGACTAGTGGTAGGTAAACGGGTATTATAACAAACCACCTTTCTTTTGTTTTCCTTGTAAACAGTTGGTCTACCACACGTTACCATATGCAGGGCAATCAATATATCCTTTCGACTATGTCCTGTAATGAAGCTCTCTGGTACACCGGTGGAAATACCTTTTGCGCATAAGTCCATTCCCCGCGAATAAATTGGTGGAATGAACGCTCCCCAATTAGATTGCCAATGATTCAAAACATTTTTGTTGCATTCCGTTTACAAGCGACATGCATTCCGGACGCAAACAATGCGCTCGGACGAAAATTTACTCCGTGAAATTGAGTCAACCGACATAATAGAGTAGCGCGAGGTACAACGGGACAGACAATGGAAGCTTAAAATCGTCGTTCGAACTTGGAAATGGGACACAAAAACCTGTTGGAAAAAAATGATCTTTATCAGTCGGCTGAAAGGATCGTTCGAGTCCCTTGGTGTCGTATTCCCAGAAGGCGAGTTCACCGTGGTACGACGAGAAATTACGGGAAGATAGTTGGGAGATAAAGGGACCACCCTGTATATGTACATACATCTTGTCGTGTGTGTATATATATATATATATATTTATCTATTGTAATTCGTTGCTGAATGTTGTACCAATGCTTATAAGTAAACACACGCTTGTTAATCCTGCGTCCAAGAGTCTCAAACCAGGACGAGGGAGGGAATTAATGTTAATTTCATTCTGGTCTCAGTAACGCAAAGGGGAGGAGTTCCCGGACAAATTTGAGGCGTTCACTCAGTCAGCCACTGGGTATCAATCAACTATCGCCTTTGATGCGCACCAAAACTGCAGGTAAGACACTGATCCAACTAATTGCGATCTCAAATACGTTTCTCTGCAATATGTTTGAACGTAGATCTAAGATCTTGTGTCCCCTCCAGGGAAACGAAGGGCTTCGGGTTAGAGACTGTAATCTCTGCATTGTTGAAAATGTAGAAGTATGTCAGTGAATAATGAATCTTCGATTACTCGTTTCCCTGGTACTAGAGTCCTGTAGAGACCCAGTTGTGGAAACTTAGCGCGGACGTAACGTTCACGACTGTTCTAAAGTAGCATGCACCCTCGTACACCAGACTGTTCACCACTGTCGTCGAAAGCACCAAAACCCCCAATCCAGAGTTACGTGTTCCGAATGAACATCCTCTAGTAATAACAATGTTGATTTTCTTACACTGTAGAGTCATCGCTTCATGTACAAACGCTTCGGTAGAGAGAAACAGCACTTTCGAGGGGCCTCGTGAAAAGGGAGAATTTACTCAATATCATTTTTATTCACAGTAGAATTACATAAAGGTACAGATATATCAGCCGCATTAAAAAAAAGTGTAAGGCAGAGAAAAAGTTGTTCACGAGGTGCTTCGGAAGGTGTAAGCTAGTGATATAAGCATCATAAACGATTTTTTGATCTTTCGCTGCCGACGCGCGAATATCTGCGATGGATACGTAAAGGGTGATTTATGAACCATTACCGTTCTCAAGTCATTCTCTTCCTAAGACCCAGAACCGAAACATAAAAAGGGGACACCGCATAAACTACACACGCTTGAGATTGAAGCACAGCTGCCTATAGTGTACGATGTATTGCAGCGGTGCCATTATTTCTATCAATAAACACTGAGACGGTCTTGTGAAAATAGGCGCGGGATTGCCCGGTGGAAACATCCTGTCCGAGGACGAACAGGACGGACGAGGTGGAACGTCTGATGATGAGATGATGTCCGACTCCGAATCCTCCATTGCCTCTTTGACGGACAGAAAGAAGTCCTTCGAGCAGACAATGGACGAAGAGATGGTCATCCTGGCCGAGGCTGTTTGGGACCATATAGCCATGGAACCCGAGGAACTCGCTTTCCGTGCTGGCGATGTCATTGACATCCTGGATACCCTCGATAAGGATTGGTGGTGGGGTAGTTGCAGAGGAGAGCATGGATGGTTCCCCGCTGCTTTTGTGAGGGTACGTCTTTTTACTCAGATTTTCGAAATTCTAACTCTTTCGAAGAAATGATCCCTCATCTTATTGCTTATCAATTTTTTTACATTCTTTACATAGTTAAATTATACTTGTGCAGTTACGAGTAAACCAGGAGGACACGGTTGAAGATTGCTTGGCGGCCATGTCCTGCGGGGGCTCATCGAGTAATCAGTTAAGAAGGCGCACCAGCGTTTCTTTGCTATCGAATGAACAAGTTCGAACGAGCGTCGTCCGCGAGCTCGTACAAACCGAACGAGATTTCGTGAAAATTTTACGAGACGTGGCCGAGGGCTACATAGCCGAGTGCCGCCAACGTACAGATATGTTCAACGAGGAGCAGATTGAAACTATATTTATCAATCTTGAAGAGCTCCTCGATTTTCAATCTGCATTCCTAAAGGATCTCGAATCCCGGATCGATTGGAATGCACCTCACAATAGCTGTGTCGGCGAATGCTTTTTGAACCACGTGCGTGTGCTCAAATGAACAAAATACTTTTCAGTTTCTCTATCTCGAACGCATTGATATACATTTTTTCAAATTTCTATTTCAGAGGGCAGGATTTCGCATGTACTCCGAGTACTGTAATAGCCACCCAATGGCAACAGCTACGTTGCAAGAACTCTATCAGCATAATCATTATAGTAAATTCTTCGAAGCTTGTAGACTAATGAGGGGTCTTATAGAAATTCCTTTGGATGGGTACCTCTTGACGCCTGTCCAACGAATATGTAAATATCCGCTGCAGTTAGCAGAGCTACTGAAATACACAAAAACGGATCACCCAGATTATCACAAAATTCAGGAGGCCCTTGAGGCGATGCGAGGAGTTGCAGTTTTAATTAATGAGAGGAAGAGGCGAATGGAAAGCCTCGAGAAACTGGCTGCGTGGCAGTTAAGGGTGGAAGGTTGGGAGGTGCGTTTAATTTCTATCCTTTCGCAGAAGCAACGTTGTACCGAAAAAAATATACATTCATACCAATTGGCACGAAACGTAAAATTTTCACTATCCATTCATTCAACAGGGGGAAGATCTCATAGAAGTGTCATCGCAATTAATATACCAAGGTGAAGCAGTGAGAGTTACCACCGGCATGTGGACGAACAATATTACTCTCTTCTTGTTCGATCATCAACTTGTATATTGCAAAAAGGATATTTTAAAGCGGAACACATACGTTTATAAGGGCCGAATTTATCTCGACACTAGTGAAGTCATTGATGTACCGGATGGCAAAGGTATGAGCAATACACGGGACACACCCCGTACGGTAAAATGATGCGCATCAAGTATATAAGGAGAGAAATAACTTTTTCTCACTATTGAAATTCCAGATCATCAATTGGGTGTAACCGTTAGGCATTGCCTGAAAGTGTATAGCTGTGTTCGAGATAAGTGGCTACTCTTTTGCTGTCGTACCGCAGATGAAAAACGTCGGTGGTTAGCGGCAATGGCCGAGGAACGGAGATTGGTCGCACAAGACAGGAACGATGGTCTGGAATTCCCTGCCGCTGCGAGGCAGCTTGCAAGGCTTGCGGCATCTAGGCAGCAAAACAGGCCACCAATTAAGCCACGCAGTAAGTAGATTAGTATTATTTCAACTATATTGGCCCTCAAGTGATTTTGCTATCTATTATATTGTTAGCATATTATTGAGTGAACACGAAATGTAATCACTTTACAGATAAAGCATATAAGCGGGAGACGTCGTACGAAGTCCCAACTATGATAGCTCACAGTACAACCAACTCGTTAGGACGTAAAGTGGGGACTTGGTTCACATTTGGCAGCAACAAGAAGAATACTCGGCCGCAGTTATCCTGAGACAGGCCTACCTTCGTACCGTACATTGACTTATGAGGCTCCTGCCAAAAGCGCTTAATCACACTCCCCCGAACCTGGTCTAACGAGCCGAGTTTCGTTTCCTACAAGGAGTGACTGAATGCCAGCTTCATCACATTGGATAGTCGGTATTTACAAACAAAGTGATGATGATTGAAACTGTTTAGGAGAACGTGACAGATTTTCCAGCAATCATCGATTCAAGCGCTTGTCTTATGTACGGCACGAAGGTGCAGTAGTTTTGAAATCATCCAATTCACATCATACTGTTTAATATCACACCCAGATGCATCTATACACACAAACATTTGTTACATCGGTCCATTTTCATTTATACTGTATTATTCTAGAAGGTAATAATGCGACTTCCGAGTCATTGTCTCCAAAGGAGAAAAAAATGAGAATATCCATAACAATTGTTGCATCGAGACGCGCGATCGCGTATAATTACACGTCACCTTCTTAGATTTTAACAAATGGTATTCGCCAAGAGAAACTACAAAGCAATAGTTGACACTGTCGTTTGCGTGACATTTCATAGGTCTAGTTCACTCTGTGAGAAAACATATTTTCGATGCAATGTTTAAGATGGTTCATAAACAAAAATAGGTGGCTTCGAAACATACGCGAATCATTCTAACGAATATCAGTCGTCAAGTATAAAGCCTATATAATAAACGATTAAATTTATGTAAAGATAAATAGTATACGCTGTTAAAGCCGACAGTGTGCTTTCGGAATACGATATAACTAAGTGCTAGTGACTTTACTGCAAACACATAATGAAAGCAAGAATGAAACATTCCGAAGTGGGCGGGCTGCTTAATACTGCTGGAATCTCAGAACGAACACTATGAAGGCCATTGTTTCTTTGATGGCAAACGTAAGACTGACGTAAAAACGATTCTTTATTCTGGAATACTTGCGGTGGCATTCTGTTATGGACTAGCATTCATAGGGAAGAATGTAGAAGCGTCGCGTTCAAGGATACAACTAATGCTTTGCAGCCACATGCAAAAATAACGGAGGTGTGACTGTTGATTGAGTATATCTATTCTTCACACACGTATGCCAAAAATCCTTGGCACAATGAACTATAGTAGACTTAGCACGTCTGCCGTATATGCCAAGCTCCAATTGTTCGATTGTCCTCCAAACTTCTCTCTTCGTGAGAATAAAAAACACGTATCATCGCGTCGGTCTGTGGAAAACGGATCTTCGAGTGAGCCCCATCGTAACTCTCCAACTGTTTAACCGAAGTTGTTCCGTGTATACCGTTATTCATAAGTTCTCATATAGTAGTTTCTACGAACATTTTCGACTTGAAAGCGAATAAGGAAGAAACTGTGTTTCTAAGCTATAGTAACGCGACAGTATTAAAGTTGCCGGAGTCTTGAGAAGTGTACATATTCGCATATCAAGCATCATCTTTCATTGCGCACAAGGCGATACCTTTCTGAGATATGCTAAAAGTTTTCTACTCTTGTACAGAAACACCTCGCGAATTTCGCGGTGAATGGCCAGGCAACAAAACTGTGTTTTGTACGTGTAGGGATAAACGCGAGCTTATATTTGCGATCATTCAATCGCACAATTGAAATTTACAATTTTCCCGAGGATCGACCCGCTGTGAAAGTTTCTGACACTGCCACTATATGTTAATTGGTATGTCTTTGTTTCTTGGTACATATTCATTTATCATACCATACAAATACGCAAATCACAAAGAAGGAAGCATTGCATTAATCAAGGAAAATTATAAGGACTTTTGGGCGCGATTATTGAGAATCTATAATCATGGGCTACGTTACTTCCAAAATGAATTTCGCCATCTGCTTGTGTGAAGAACATAATAACAACTGAACAGTGTTGTTTACGGAAGAACAATACACAGATCTATATTTTTGCTTATTTCCCGACATCGTATTCACTAAATGACAAGGACAATACGATGGTAAATGAAAGGAGCAAGATTCCTAATAAATTGTACAGAAGACATTAATCGATTGGTGTTTAGGGCTAGAAGCGATGACTTTGTTGCTGGAACCAACTCACTTAAGAGTTATTTTTATAGAACTTATTGGTTTGAATGTGAATTTTCGGTATGCAAAGCTATACATATACGCAAAAACATTTCCAACGGCCAATACTGCTAGCAATAAGTGTAACTTGGAAGGATATTATGTTAAAGTCGTGAAGTTGAAGTGACGATACACAGGATATTGCACAATTTCAAACTTTTAACTCATTGATGAACTATAGCTGTGTAATTAAAGCAAGTATTAAACAAAAACTTCTGTGAATTGCCAGAGTAATATCAGAAACACTGCGGTAGATTTGTTCCTTATAATGGACAGGTTCTACATATCGTGTGAACGTACTTATGCGAAAGTACGTGAAAATTAGTCAGTATGTAATAGATACTTCACCAGTTACTCATTCGAATAAGTAATACAGTGGCTCGTTTGTGGTATTACTTCGGAAGAATTCCTATAGAAATTGCACAAATCGTAAAGTAAATTGCTTGGCAACAAGAATATTAGACACGTTACGATAATTATTAATTTAGACTGTTGTGTATGTAAGCATACGCGTATATTTTCCCCTATATTTGATATCGGTAGATGGGTATGCACATTAATAAATAATATGAGATCTGTACGCTATTAATGTGCGTGCACTGCTACGCTCAAGAGAGAAGAAGTCAAGGAGAAAACTGCAGATACCACAAAGTATCGATTTGTTCGTGTACATATAGTTAAATGTATTTTACAAGTGTATATATCGTAGATCTACTGGTTAGAATGAACTTCAACAAGTTGTAGATGATAAGTGGCTTTCAAGTTAAACACACACACTCACACGAATTTCTACCGATGGCTTGTTGTCGATTGTATAGTGTGATGTTTTGTATATTTGTACATCTGATTTTCTGATTTAATAATGAATTCCTTATCACTCGATTGTTCATCGTTATAGGTGAGATTATTGTTTACGATATGTACAGTTGAAGTTATATATGATATAATTATAGTTGTTTTTAAATCATGAGTATTTGCTCGGTTAAATATGTGTAAATAAACATTTTATAATTATTATATTATGACTTTATTGCAAAGCGATTAGGCTCTGCTAGTTGCGCTCCTCACAATCAGAACCTGGTTACTGCGATGTTAAAGATGTATGAAAGGACAATTATCTATGAAAGAAAAATGCAAATGCAATACAGTATAATGAATTCTGTTATATTTATTTATAACACTAGGTTCCCAGTATATAATTTGTACTGCTTGCAATTTGTGCTGTTAGCTCAGAATTCTCTTCTCTTAGTTGATTAACAAGTTGCCTTAGAGTTTTCGCTTCCTCCAAAAGTCGTGTGTTTTCATCAAGACTCTGCGCATAATTATCTTGAACCTCTCGTAATTCAGTGATATAGTCGCATGCTCTGGCTAATATACCACCCTTACTCTAGAATGGAAAAGAATCTAAGTTATATTTCATGCAAAGCTAAACAGCTATGCCACAAAAACCAGATTCACCTGTGCCTCAAAATTAGCCTTTACATCTCCTTCCTTCTTCACTACTTGCTCACACTCGGGCAATAGTTTCCCCAGTTTTGTGATCCAAGTGTTAATTTTATCCCGACGTCGTCTCTCCACTTCATTGTGTGTTACCCTTCTCTTTTCATCCCTCTAGGCAAATGATATCATGATCTTTGGCAGTGGCAAAACCTAAATGCTTGTCAATATGTAATACCTTTTTAATACCCCCCAAAACATTCTGGGGAGCTTTTAACTGGAGTTTCGTAACTCTCGGAGACACTGTTCTTGTGGGTTGTGTGGTAAGTACTTCCGTACCATTACTCAGCACATACAGTTGACCATTACTCAGCACTTGAACGGTGTTATTTATTGGTGCAGCTAGAGACAGTTGTGTGCTTTCCATGTGTCCCTCACTGACTTGTACAACTCGATATGCTACTGCATTGTCACTTCTATTCACTCCACATAACTGGTACTGTGGCTGATACTGAACATTTTCCTCCTCAGCTACTGCTTCAATGTCTGCTTCGCAGTCTATTATCTCGGCTTCTTCCAAAATAACACCGGTATTCTCAGTGTTCTCATTGTTGATTGCATTTTCGTCCACGCTTTGAAATATTTTTCGTTTGTTAATTTATATCCAAATGTGCACACAAACTCGCGAATATTACATATTACAATTAACCTCCCCAATATGCTCCATCAGACTACGTAGAACTGACTTTACAAAATAAAATTGGCAGAAGTTAACGATAATTTATAAGCATACCCTTAACATTTGAAAATGATAAGGAACAGTCAAATTATACTATGGATTGAGGATATAATACACGAATATATACTCGCATCTCTTTCATTCTGACATTTAGAAACTCTGTATATAAACCTAAAACTTTCGCTTTTCGGGAAGAAAAGTAGATTACCTGTCGTCAATTGCATCGAATTGGTTGAGAACTTCCATGCTAACTTTGGAAATGTTATTGAGATTTCACTCCATCCACTTGAACTCCCGTCTCGCGTTACATTGTATTTGTACCTTTACAGAAATAGTTTGCATTCACCTTTCTTCGTTCGGAGCAGTCCCGAGCATTGGAGGTAACGCGGAAACATTGAAGTGTGCAGACGAATTTTGTGATCATATGGCAAAGGTGAAATATCCACTCGCGAGTATTATTATTGTTACAATATTAGACACAGAGAAAAAACAGCGAAGCAAAATTATTGTCAATTTTTTTAAGGAACAATTATAGCTTTGATACTCTACGCGCGATTGACTTTCTATAGAGTTCCAAGAATACGTCATCAGTATTTGATGCTGCTTCGCGACGTTACTCAAATGCAACGTAGTGTTTAGTCGTTTATGCCCCTATAGTAAATATATACAATAACGCGGAAAGGATGAGCCAAGGTCTTTAATTCTGTCGAGGGTTTTATTTCAATATATTGAATTTTATTAAAAAAAAGTTTGTATTTAGGCTACAACATGTAATATAATAATTGCGTTTGGTCTAGACCTTTATTAAAATAAAAGCTAAACTGCACCACATTTACTGCTGTCTTAGCCAGACACTTTCGCCGGTTTACGTTTCAAGGAAACATCATTATAAATGCGAGAATTGGGCTCGGCATATTGCATTTAGAACCAACGCACCTTTTTTGGTAACAGTATCAATAGCTTTCTCTGATACATCTTTGTATTTCCCCTTAAAATTGAATGTTCGTATATCAAAAGCTTTTTGTGTTTATAAATACATGTATCAAATTAAGTATGTTCTTAAATGCGTATGTACTGTACAGATATAATGATTGAAGAAGCAAAAAGTATGCAGAGAAATAAACATTTTCTTAAGGATCAGTGGTTGCACAAAGGGATAGATGAAATTCAATTCGAAAAACGAGTCTTCGGACATAAACAGTTCATTTAAGTGATTTCTTTATTAACAAAAACGCGCATTTGTGAATATTCTAGTATTTCGCACAAACGACTTTTAGAAGAATCAATATATCAATTTCAATAATCTTTGTTCGACCCGAGAAAAGGAGAAGGCAGTTATACAAATATAGAATTTTCCTTGAAGCGCACCCTTAGAACGAATGGTCCGAAGACATGTTATGTCCCAAAGAAGACAGTAGATTGTACATCAAACCTGTATATAACCGAAATACATCATATATGTGTAAAAATAATAAAATTATCGGTAGTAAACCCTCTATTACATTATACGATGTACGGTGTATAAACGTTCAAGTCATTACGTTAAACGTTTCTCGAAGTAAAGGAAACTATTCCAAGCAGCTAATCCTAAGATAATGTAATATCTTCTTTATTTATATAACTTCTATTTATATTAGGTATGCGCGTACGTGTGATAACTAAACAGATACATGATTTCTGAGACGCAAGGGTGTGTTATCGATTTTGCGATATGATCAAAGACCAGGAGGCTGTCGTACGTGAACATACGAATAAAAAATAAAATTCTCGCACTTCAAACCTCTCCTAACTTTGCACATAAGTGTATCTGTTCAGTAAGCTACCCTACAAGTAAACCGATTCCCCGTGGATGCTCTTTTTGGCGACATTATTGTTGGAACAATAAAGTTTGCATGAAGCTTGCCAAAAAGAGAATCCCATGATTAGATTTACTAGGATCTTGCATCCATCACACAAGCATCAATCACTTTGACCTTGGGCCAAATATTTTCCACGGCATTCTATATAATACCAAAAGTACTTTTATAATAGTATTTTACTTCTTCCACTATATCTTACTACACACATACATATATATATATAAGTATATACATATATGTATATATATATATCGCGTCTTTGCACCGCCGTTTCCCAAAAAAGTAGCAAAATCGTTTTAAACGGATCAGTTTGATTAACTTTCCATAACGAAAACGTGAGTTTCCATCGATCGCGATGTTGCACCATTCTGAACACTTGGAAATCATATACATACGTACATATAAATATGTAACTAATTGCACGGCAGATTAGAATAAAATTTCAATTCGGTCATCAACAAACTTGATGTCGATTATCTACATTCATAATATCAGTAGCATTAGTTTCTTTTCTTTTGCGCCGTCCTTCATAGGATTACACTTAGCAGCCTCCTGTTCTCCAATATAACTATCTTTTACGGTTTCTCGCATAATTATCAAGTAAAATTTGTAAAATACAATATACTGCCTATCATAAATTCTTAATCTTTCTTTATAAATAGTTATAGTAATAGTCTTCACACCGTTTGTTAATTTATTATAATCAGATGCCGTTCTTTTCGTTTTAAATATTACATTTGTGCCCTTTGCACTAATCCACTTTATAATATTCTGCGTGACTGTGTGTATATATAATACATGTAATAATCTAAAGGACTTACTGTATTTACATATATACATGTAACAACGGCACATAGTCCGAATTTGTCAATAATTTTCTGTTTAGTGCTAAAACTGACTTCTTTAACAGCAAACGTTTACTTCAGTAAAGGACACCTACACACCTACAATGGATTTGGAAATAACTGTGCACAAATTTCACTTGTGAATGTCAGTGAATGATAATTGAAATTCTGGTCAGATCTTCGCGATAGATTTTTCTCAGATAGTGCCATACGAGTGGCGCTACTGCTTCATGGTCGTTCGCTTCATATAAATTTAATCAAACTCAGAACTAATTACAAAAAGCTTACAACTTCTAGGAAATAGGCTCTATTGTTAGTGATTTGTATGGTGTACAAAAGACTTGGCCAACCATCACTTCCGCCACAACGACGTACTCATGAAAGTGCAGATTTGTAACAACTGTTTGCTTAAGAGGTCAAAGAGGAAGACAATGCTAACTCTATCTTACGCATTCTTATGTTTTAAACATTACAGTACGCATACAAAATAATGCTAAAACATGTATAATATCGTGTTTACGAGTTCATATTCAAATGCTTTCATTCTCTTTCATCACTTGTTTCATTTTGCAAACATTCCAATGCCCCGCATCGCATGTATCTATACCTTAGGATACATTACACAATGGTACTATTCTTCTTGTCTCATATAGAATAACACCTCTTGAGCAAAAGTCGCAATCTTACCTAGGCACCCAAATGCACTCTCGGCATTTTATGCCTAAGTCATTCATGGCTGGCCAAGATCTCACTCATGCTACGAATCGAGATCATCCTCCCTCTGACTACTAAAGTACGATACCAAACCGCCAAACTCTCCTGTGCCTTCTTCCTCGTACTGCTTATTACCGGGACCACCATCGTTTGGATGGGCTTGCTGTGGTGGTGGTGGTGGTGCTTGAATGGGTGGCTGGTTCTCCGCGGGGGTTGAAAAGTGCTCCGCTGGATAAGGAGAGCCTTGATATGCTGCATCGTCTGCTGTCGACATCGGCGGCGGTGGTGGATAGGCACCATAATGATAGTTAGGAGGAGGAGGAGGATGATACGGCGAAAAATTGCCGGGTGGTCGATTGGGAGGAGGCGATGGTTGTTGCAAGTTGTGATTGACTGGTGAAGCGTTTGTGAAAGGCGGTATCTGGTGCCTAGGACCCATTGGATTGTCTGCGAACCTTGCCAGAGGGGGGCCTCCTCTAACGTAAGGAGGCGGTGGAGGAGGTGTCGGGCCCCCTTTCGCCAATGGACTTCCAGCTGCTGGTGGAATCATTGCTGGCCCCGGCCCAAGTGGTGAACTTCGATCACGAGTATTTATCGATATTGGCCCTCCACCCGACGGCGAGGGATCCATTGGATGGTGAGGGGTGTGATACATCTGAGGGCCTGGAACTCTCATTCGCATCGGTGGCGTTCCAGACCTGACTGCTGCGAAATGCGGTGGCATAGAAGCTTGGCCAGGTTGCCTATATGGTGAAGGTATCCGTGCTCGCGGCTGCATTTCGTAACCTGTTCTTGGCCCTCCCATCATTGGGCCAGCAGTAGTCGGCCCTCCAAAGTACTTGTGCCCCATTGCTGCAGCCGCAGCGGTGAAAGACTGTGGACTACTCGCCACTGGTTGTGACTGCAGCATTCGTGTGATTACAGAAGATTGTTGAGTTGGTGGCATTGGTGGATAGACCGATGGGGTATTTGGAGTCTGCGTTGGAGGGGGTGGTCCCTGAGACGCTACAACACATGCTGGCGGAGTAGATGGCGCCGAGCCTGAGGTACTGCTTCCGGGTGTAGGTAGGACATTAGGGATATCATTGATTTTCATTTCCGGATTGGAATCGGTACCCATACCCATCAGACCTGAGTCTACTACTGACTTTGCTGCAGCTTCGGCAGCTCTAGCTGCTTCTAGCGCAAGGGTCTTCTTACCCTTACCGCGACCTCTTCTCTTCGGTTTCGCAGGTGATCCATCAGGATTAAACAACTGTCCATCGGGTCCTGCTATCATAGGAATTTGACTTTCTCCTGACCTTTCCGCGTCAGGAGTCATAATTCCAGCCAATGCAGGATTTAAAGCACCAGGTGTATTAGTGGGTACGCACGTTGCCAAAGCGACAGTTGGAGTTAAGTTAGCTGCATTTAAACTTGGTGCACCGTCTCTACGCATTTGTTCTGCTAGGATTTCAGCCTTACTGCGTCGTCCTCTCTTTTTCTTTTTTGGTGCCTCACCATCCGTTCCGTCTGGGGCATTCGCATCACGTTCCCTTTCAGCTGCCAAGATTTCAAGAGCTTTGAGACGTGCCTTTTCCAGTTTTTTCGCTTCTCGCTCTTCCTTTTTTTTCTTTTTCGCAATTTCGATCGCTGCTAATTCCAACTGCCGTCTTCCATATTCCTCGTCTTCCATCATCATCTGCTCCAGTTGCTCGTCGTCCAAATCAGCCAGTTCGCCTGGACCAAGTCCTGTTAGCGATCCTTCTGGAATGTCTCCAGTAAAGGAACTCGATACTGACATTACCGTACCTGATAATCCTACATTTTCTGAAAGGTTATCGTCCATTCGTCCCTCCATATCTCCGATAGGATTGTCCATGACACCCATAACATCAGCATCGTGACCATCCCGCGATTTAATAACGGATCCCACAGCTCCAAATGCCTGTTTCCGCGCCTTATTTTTGCTACCCGGCTTTGGCCCAGGTTTTTTCCTTTGTTTAGGAGTACCATCACTCACTGATTTTCGTTTTGTTCCAGGGCTTTTGCTTTTTCTTGGTCGCCTACTCTTTGGCGATTTATTTTTAAACTTTGGCGCGTCTTTCTTTGGAGTATAAATATCACCTGTTAAAATCATTATAGTAAGTCACACAAATCTGCGTAATTGCAATGTGTACTATTTTTAGATCAATCAAATTTTTAATCACCTGAGTCTGAGTCCTTTTCACCGTCATCATTCATATCATCGCCTTCATTAACAATGAATTCGTCTTCACTTTCCCCAGTTCTTCTTAGAGCCTTCTTTAATTCCTATAATCAGAACAAATGTTGATTCCTTATCCTTAGAATGTATCTTTTAAGATATTACCTCTTCACTATCCGATGCAATTTCTTCTTGATAATTAATCTTTCTTCCTCGTGTCCGCCTACTTAACGTTTCCTCTTCATCTTGCCGCATACTATCATCCGGAAGGCCGCCATAAATTATCTATCAGAAATGAAATATTCTTTATAGTAAATCGTAATAAAGTAACAGAATTGCAGAGACACAGTTACAGTCGCAGAGTGTAACAGCTGCGTACCTTTCGTCTGATGCCAGGTGTCTTCTTTGGCTTGGGATCCTGCAACGCACAAAAAAAATGTAGTATTCATATCCATTTAAATCTATAAAGATTAAACCATTCCTATTAAATTACCTTTTTCTTCTTTTGAGGTATGTCCTCCAGTTGTGCATTGGCAGGCACAGCAGATACATCAGGCACGGCAGGTATTTCTGCATTCAAATTTACAATATTATCGGCTAATTTGATATCCTTCAACTCTTTATTTCCTTCCCCAATCTTTTCAGTACTTATGTTATTATCGAATTTCGTATCTATCACACCATGTAACGTAGGTTCTGATTCTGGTAACTGTGATTGTAGCTGCATTTGTGGTTGAGAGTCAAACTGTGTTTCATTGGTAGGTTCATCTTCTTCATCATTTTCACTTTGATTATCAGATTCTATGATACGCTTCCTCTTTCTTTTCTTCTTGTTTTTAGCTTTCGGTATTGTCCGAGATCGTGATGATAGAATTGTTTTACTTCTGGAAGTAAATATGAATGTTATTTCACGCCGTTAAGCACATTTCATGTTTAACAGATCAGTAACGTACTTTTTTTTCCTTTGTCTCCATGAATTGTCACTATCTTCACTGTTATCGGAATCGCCCCATAACGATCGAGACTTCTTCCGTTTCGGTCGGTCACTGTCGTCGCTATCATCATTAACTATACACAAATGTAAAGCGTTATCATACGTACTTGCAGTTCTAATTGTAACAGTATTATAAAAATTTATACCAAAAACTTACTAAATTCTTCATCATATCGAGTCATTCTCGCCCTAGTAGACCTCCGTACAGGGCGAGGATCTCCCCGCTTACCCCGTCGTTTAATATTGACAAGCGAACTGTCGTCAGACGATGTTATGTGATCGTCAAAGTCTTCTTCGTCATCGGAACTGGTTCCCTTAAAATCTTCATCACTCTCAGGATCGTCTTCACTACTGATATCAAGGCTATTTAGTTTACGATGTTTCTTTCGCGATAGCAACTTCTTTGAGATACTCTTTTGTTCTTCTTCTTCTTCATCCATGTCCTCTCCTTCTATTTTGTATTCCTCGTCACTCTCCTTATCCGATTTCTTTTCGCTCGTGTCCTTGTCATCTTGTGCTTCTTGCATATCTGATTCTTCATTCTGGAAGTGGAGCTACAAACATAATTGGATTCAAACAACGTGTTACACATTTGGATGGTTTACTATTCATCATTGATCCCTTTACCTGTGCCTCTTCCTTTTCTGCATTAACAATTGTTGCAATGTCTTTGCCCCTCCCTTGATTTCCAGCCCCTTGAACAGCTTCTACCTCATCTTGTATCGCTGCATTGATCATGTCATCGTACTCATTAAACTTATACGTATTGGCGCATCGCCTTTCACGTAACTGATAGACAGGTTCACTCTCGTCGCTACTCGAAGTCTCAGAACTTGATTCCGAGGACGAACTTGTAGAATCTAAGTAAAGCATGGAACGTATATAGATAAAGCACAAATAAGTATCTTTTCGAAAATAAAAAATAAACGAAAAGCAAAAAGTAGAAAATCACCTTCATCAGATTCATCACTCGAATCTTTGGAGTCTTTCGGAACTCGTGGTGCCTCGCTCTTGTGAAGAACATTGTCCAGACTTATGCCAACAAATGCCAATCGTTTTTTCCTTAAAACCTCATTTTCGTGTCTCTTACTGAACTGGTCATATGTCTTCAAACTCTCTTGGAGCTTAGTCACTAGTAAATTCTTAAAAAGAAAACGGTGTAAATATGCAGGATTCCCCGAGTTAGTCTATAATTCAAAGATATGTTAGCTTACATGCTGACAGGGTGGACAGAACCAGTCACCTTCTGGAATTAACATCAGTGCAGGTCTCAAGCACGAACAATGCCAACCCTTATCACAAGAATCACATAAGAGTATCCACTCCGGATGATCAGCTTTTTCACACTTTTGACACGCGTATTCATCATCTGCTTCTTCAACATCACTTTGTGCTGCGAATCAAAAAATCACTCAGTACTATAATCTATGACTCACATACCATTTTGATCAGAATGACGAAATATTGAAAACTACCTTTCTGTGCAGTCCTTGCCCTTCTTAGAGGCTCAGGTTCTTGATCTTTCTCGAGATCACTCTCTGGCGAGAATTCGTGATCGCTCTTGAATAGTAAGGATCCTTCGCTCTCGATATCGTCTTCGTCTTCTTCATCATCTTCATTATCATTATCATCGTCACTTGTAGAACCAGATGAACTTTGCCATGGATTTGCTTCATTAAACTTTGAGGACATTTTCTTCTTCTTCCTCTTCTTTCGCTTTTTCTTAGATTTCTTTTCCTTCTCAATATCTTTAATTATGACTTCATCTTCACTTTCATGCTATAAATAATGTTATACACATATGAGCATAACTATTATGTGTTAGTTTTATATATTATAATATAGCATATTGTATATTTCAATACTTACTTTTGGCTTCTTCTTTTTTTTCTTCTCTGCAGCTTCCTTCTTCTCTTTCAAATCAGATAGGGTTTCCTCCTCAATTCTTCGCCTATCTGCTTCTTCTTTAATTTTTAATTGTGCTATTCTCCTGGATTGTCGCACAGGCATTTCATCGAGCGCGGCCTTTGCATCTGCGTCAGGTTCAATATCCCTTCCAACTTCCAAACCCAACATCATTTTTCCTATAACAAGTATCATTTATTGGTATTGAAAACCACGACTGTCAAGCATTTTGCATATTATCTTACTTTTCTTTCGTTTCCGTTGTGCCGTCGGTGTCATGCCTAGAGAAGAATCATTACTTGGCGTACCCTCAGGTTGAATACCTGGGGATGTTTCAACCGTTGTAATTCCTTGGGCGTCAGAATGTTTCGGTTTTTTGAAACCTCTATTGCCGCGTCTTCTTCTTCCTCGTGGACGACCTCTCGATTTTCTTTCCAAGGCAGCCAAATGTGCGGCTCCTTGATCATTGCTAGCATCTTTTTGTTCCTGTTCTTGTACTTTATCTGTTTCACATTTCATAGCCTCCTCATCTGAACTCACCACTCCTTCCCGACTTTCTTCGACGGACTTCCGCAACTGCTTGTCAGGCGTCCGTTTTCCACGTAATTTTATTCTCTTCCCACCCATCGGTTCATCACCTTGCTTTGTGAAGCCGTCCTCTGAATTTGATTCGTGAGAACTGTTACGTCTTTTTCGTGATACTTTCGGTGCATTGATATCGGTAGATACACCGCTGTTCGGAAGGTCGATAGAATCTAACTTCCATCCTTCATACACCAAATCATTTGTCTTCACGCGTATGCCAAGTCCAGCAGTATCTGGATCATCGACAAGATTCGTGAGTTTCTTAACTGCATCATCATCAGGACATGCAAGAGGGTCAACCTCATCTTCGTGAGTTGTGTTGAACATACTTTCGTTATCCACCCCCATTGAGTCGTCATCTGACGAAAGCGTTTCTTTGACTTCTACACTTTGAATATCCGCAATCTTTTCGTTGTCTGGCATTTTTAAAGCAGACTCAGGATCTGCTTCGATTGGTTTAATTTTAGACTCATCAGCCTTGGTATGTACTTCATTTTCTATTGAGTTAAATGACGTAGGCTCTGATGACTGATAAACTGGTGGTTCAAGATTTTCGATTTTAGAAACAGTCATTTCCTCTTGTTTGATTTTGCTGTCACTCGCGGGTATGTGAGTCTCTCCTACTAATACCTTATCATCTGTGTATCCCTTCAATTCTGTGTATTTTGGAGCAAACTTTACCGGAGGTTCTTCTAGAATATTCGACGCATCGCTATGCCGCTTGTTGACTTCTTTTTTAAGCTCATTTTGGCAAAGCAGTGCATTTGATAGCAGATCTGCTTGAGGAGGGATCAGTACCGACTTCTCTGCTAAAGATGTCACAGCAGTTACATGACAAGATTCAGTAATTTTATTTGACAAATTATGGGCTTCATTATGATTTGTGTAATTATCCGTGACATATGGGTTTTCGGCCTTCTCAGACGCAAAGTTTATAACACGTATACTGTCAGCAGGTTTGGAATTTTCTGATTTTATATGACTATAGTCTTCATAGCCGCCCTTGTCAACACCAGTGGGTGCATTGTCTTTTTTTAGTAATGCGATGGATGGTACCGGCTCCAGTACATCATTTGCATTACTAGTATTAATAAAATCACATTTTTCGTTCAGTTTGGAGTCCACGTTAATTTTCTTGTCTTGTAAATCAGAAAATTCCTCTTCCTTCTTGCATGGTTCAACTTCCAATTGATGCCCAACAGGCCCTTCGTAACTTTTATTTTTCATATAATTACTATCCATGACGAAATTGGTGATAGCTTTGTCTGACACTGGTTTTAAAGCATCTTCATGTTTTGTTAAACTTATCTCATCGTTAAACATTTTAACCGAGATATTTTCATTAACTTCTGAATGTTCTTTAATATTAGTGACTTCTGGAATTTCAGTTTTCTCTTCTTGTTTTGCTTTACCGATTGCATTTATTTCATTTTGCACAGTGTTCCTTAAACTCGTGTCGCACTCTTCTACTTTAATTGCCGTCAAGTTATTTGTCGCGGTAACATCAGTAGTCCCGCATTCATTATTGTTTTCATTGTCAGTGGTTTGAGGATCGAAGTCATGAGAAGTGTTTGTCATCGATGGTATCTTCTCCTCGCTCGTAACATTTGGCTCGGAACTAGTGCTTTCAGATGTGGCAAGCATAGTTTCTCTACTTTCAAATGGACCTTCATTTGCAGAAAGGACCATATTTTCATTCATTTTATTATCACTTTTGCTAGCCATGCGTTCATCTGCATCACTTGGTTCTTCATGATCAAAAGCTACCGTCGTGGGAATCTCATTTGATTTGTTCTCTGCTATCGATTCCACCTGTTGCTGTGACTCCAACTGTAAATGTTCATCGCGGCTAATAACTTCATGTTCTTTTGGAGTTTCCAAAATACATTCTTCTTCACTTTCTGACGAGTTTTCTGAAGCGGTAGCAGCAGTATCTTTTTCATCGCACGGCTCGGCAAAATCAGACTCGAAGACGTCGTCACTAACATTACTAGAATCACTGTCGTAGTTAGGCACCAACGACTGCTTAACTTCAGCTGTATCAATATTTTCTTCTGCGTCTTCCTCCGTTAATACTGATGCTGATTCAGTAGCATTCACTTCATTTTGCGCAGTATCAGTGGTATCTAATGCAGTACTTGTCACACCCTCAATAGTTTGTTCCGTTTGATCTTCATTTGTGCTTTGCAATTCCTGTACCTTTTGTATATCCGATGTAGGTGAGCTGTGATGTGTCTCATCTATAATAGATTTTTCCTTTATGCTTGGGGTATTAACTTCAACTTCTAATTCAGATGTAGAAAGATCGTCGACCGCTTCTGTGATTTCCTTGCTTTTTTCTGTGATTAGATTTTTATTATCGGAACAGTCCTCCGCTGAACAGATTTCGTCAGGAAGTACCGCTTCGGCTGACAATATAGGGGATTCGCTACTCTTCGATGTATTACCATCAATTTCAGTATCCACACACGAATCTTGAATGTTCTTGGAATTATCAACCTCGGATAGCCGGTCTTCAATCTTTTCAACAGTTTCAGGCTCGGCAGGTGCAGTAATTACGCTTGAAAATTCAAGAGTTTCGGAGTCGTGTGATTCAGAGGGTAGGGGTGTGTCAGGTACTGTTGCAGATAATATATTACAAGGAGAATCGTCTGTAATGGGAAGTTCGTCCACCGGTTTCGTTACATCACATGCTTCTCCTGAACTGCTTAACGTAGGAACTGATGCATTTTTGTTAGAGTCTTGAATTAAGTCAGATTTCGTAATAACGAATGTGTCTTCGGCGACGGGTTCTGTTTTTAATGTAGAATCCGAACTTTCTATACATGGGGTAATCGAAACTTCAGATTTCATATTCCCGAGATCTTCTAAATCCACATCCTCCTTAAATTCTTCATTATCTTGATCGTTCTTTGAACATGTTGGGCTGGCATCAGCATTCTTTAAACAAATTGTGCTCGTATCTTCATCATTCTTTGTACAAATTTCGCTGGCATCCTCATCATTTTTTGCATGAATTGGTCGGTCATCGGCACCATCTGCACCGCCTGGCAATATATTACTGGTATCTTGTGCCAACTGTTGCTGTTCGATTTGTCCTGGCACGCTTTCGTCCATCAACGATTCACATTCATCGCTTGCAGGTACACTATCTTGCGTATCTAAAGTCTCTATATCTTGATGACTTTCATTCATGGCTGATACGTTCTCAAGTGTATCTACATCCTTCGGCGATTCACATTCATCATTTACCCGTACATGATCTTGCGTTTCCGGAGGCTCTATTTCTGGATGACTTTCACCCATGGCAGATGCGCCCGCAACAACGTTTATTTCGCTATCATTTTTGACTTCCAATGGCACTTTCATTTCTGTATCCTCCGATACAGACGATAAGACAGTCGGTTGCGGTGTTGCTTCTGTATCCTCTGATACAGTTCCTACGACGACTGACGGTCTTACTGTTTCATTACTGGATTCGGCATTTTCTATAATTGGTTCTCTCTCCAAAGACACGTCTTTGTCTTCAGAGGAAATGGCTTGTGCAATGACAGTACTATTCGAAACGTCGTTAACATCAGAACAAATGTTTTCGGTCAATTCTGCAATGCTACTTGTATCACCTTCAACTTCCGCGCGTTCTTCAGCTAATGAATTACTTTTAGTTATGGTTGGTGTTTCGCTTTCATTCTTCTCGTAGAATTTTTCTTCATTTGAGGTAGAGCTCAAATCATCAGTACTGTGTAATTGTGGCTTTGTTTCAAGAATCGCCTCTTCTGCAGAAAGTACATCGTCTTTTCCAGTGTCACTACTAGTCAACTGATTTTGCATATCGGACGAGTGTAAATCTTGTTGCGTGTCTGTTTTTGATTCTAAATTATCATGATCTACTTCTGCTTCTGCACTTACTAACTCCTGTTCCTTTATTTCAGTCTCTAACTTTGAAGAAATCGATTGATCCCAGGTATTACTTGGTTCTTCACATTTTTCTGTACTATTTTGACTTTCCTCTATAGTGGTAGCATTATCAGAATCAGAAGTGAAAGAATTCACTTTTAACGAATTATTATTTATTCGGCTAACATCCAATTCACTTGGTTTGCACAAACTTAAATCCTCTGCCGGTTTAGAAGACGACACGCATTCATACTGGACACTGTCATTCTTATGATCAGCAGATGTAGTAACTGCTTCGCCAGAATTTAACTTTGACTCTTCTACTTTTGAAGTATAAGAGATACAATTCGGCCCGAAAAAAAATCGTGGTGGCGACGCAGGTGCCAATTTGCACTCGTTCTCTACTTTTGAAGGAGCATCTTTGTCGACCGGCTCAACAGATACAAAATTGCATGCACTCTCCTTAGAGTCTTTATCACCGTTCGAATGATCTTCCAATATGGGTTCTAAGCTCACTTCTTCATTTTCAGATGTATCTGCTTTGCAGAGAGATATCGAAGAATCACATTGTATGGAATCTTGCCTTATTGTAGTTGTTTCTCCATCAATAGAAATCTCACTGTGTGTTTTCAATTCTGTATCGTGTGACTTATCAGTTTCCTTTTCTGGTAGCGTAACTTGCATATTTACAGTATCTATATCAGAGACTTCAATAGGACTATCAGAGGTTGCGGATGTAATTCGTTTTTCACACACATCTTCTTTCATAATAACTTCATTTTGCTGTTCATTGGGACAGTCATGACTATCCATATTTTTCTTAGGTGATATGTTTTCTTCGTGTGATATGATACTGCTGTCGCATTCTGGATTTTCGTCCGGTTTGCCGACGTCCCACCTCGACAACCTTTTTACAGTACCTGTTGCGCTCTTAGGTATTACTTGAATACCTAGAGTAGGCTTAAACTTTGGCTTCTCTTGAGTAGAACCAACGGTTTGACAATTCTCCTTTGTGTGAATAGTAGATTGAGGGAAATTTCTATTTAATCTTACAGCACCTTTGTTTGCGGCTATCGAACCGCCAGGTAATTCTTTCGTGGGGCTATCGTCCGAGATAATTTTAGTTGGCGGCGAGGGAGCAGACATTGAATCTGCTTCGGGTTTTGATTCGTTGCTTTCTTTATTGTCGGAGGATTCACCATCACTTGGATTTCCTGTTTCACAATCCTTGCCGGAACCCTCTCCGTAAAAAAAAATGACAGGCTCTTCGATAGGTTCTCCAAGTCCAGGATTTATAGCATCGCAGTCACTACCAGAACCTTCGCCTTGAACCATCATAACTGGTTCCTCTACCGCTTCACCTACTTCGTCTCTCCAACTATTCGACATCATCGGCCTTTTATCTATCGACCCCCTGATTGGTATCACGTCAGCGCGTATCCTCTTCAGCATATCCGGCTGAACATCCTCGCCTTCGATGGGGCGCTTTACACTTGCTGCACTCATTCTTAAAGCTGTAAGTTTACTCAAATCGGGAAGCATCATATAGTTTGGCAGCCTCTGCTCATCTTTAGCTGGCATTCGTGCGGTATTATGATACGCGGGTGCCGTCATCTCGTAGGGGGAAAACGGCATTTGTCTTTTACTCAAATCTGCCACCATCGCATGGTTGCGCATCATTACAGCTCGTGCATCATATGGTACATTTGCGATATCCAGCGGCTTATTCGTTTTCTTAGTACTTAAATCCATTTCTTTCTGTTGAAAATCCTGTGATCTATATCCAGGTGAAGGCAAATCCACAGGTTTATTAAGTTTCCGACTAGATAAATCGATTCCAGAAAAGTCCATTGGTCTGCTCTGCTCAGTAGCAGAATCCCAACCCCTCGGTGATGTAGATAAATCCATACCCCTATGGCCCCTGAGAGGATTTGCTTTTTCAATTTGGCTTCTAGCACAAAAATCCTGAGGTAACCTTTCTTCTTCCCCATTTATAATACCTCCAACTGCACTGCCAGTCCTGGCCAGGTTTTCGGCAATCTTCTCTAATGATTTTGAAGCATTAGGTTTTTCAAGTTTTTCTGACTGTATCCTTACAAGATTAGCGGCTAGTTGATCAATTGGTTTCACTGATAATTTGCTTGTTGATATTTCTGGGGTACTGAATGTAAGATTATTTTTGCCAGACAACCTTTCAAGTGACTTCATAACGGAATCTGTGGTATCCTCAAAGTTCTGCTTTTTCGCTATGTTTAAAGGACCACTAATTGTTGGTACCCCAATAATAGGTTTTCCTTCATGCACTGGCTTTAATTCAGCAATATTTGTCAATTTGATAGGAGATGTAATCACTGGGATTTCTATTGATTTCACTGGCATAGGTTCTTCACTCTCATTCTTTGTACTGCTAATCTGTATGGGCTCTTCAACTTTAAGAACTTCTACTGGCTCCTTAATAGGAATAGCAGGGACTAAAGCTTCTTTCGAAGATACAACCTCCTTTTTTGCAGGTAACTTTTCCTCTTCTTCTAATGGTGTAACGACTTTACCATTTGGTATTTGTTTAGCTGCTTCCAATTCTACGAGTGTATTTGCTGGGATAGGCTGTTGTTTATTTGTGTCTGCAGTTTTACTGGGCAGCATTTCCTGAGACTCATCTTCCTCTGTAAAGTCTTTAGAATTTTCATCGTCTGTTTCATCCTCCTCATCATCCATATCTTCTTCATCATTAGTAGCTTCATTAACATTTTCCTGGTCTTCGTCATCATCAATATCCTCTGGGTCGCTCTTTTCTTGGTCTTTTTCATCAGAACCATCCGCAGGAATACAATTTTCCTGTGCAACTTCATCCTCTATGCTAGGCGATGTAGTTACTTGGCCAGTATCTATGATTGGCTTTTCAGAGATCTCTAAACTATTACTATCATCTTCATTAATTGGAATATCTCCAGCCTCGCCATTTGATAAGGTGCTTATCAAATTAACAACACCTTCTCTATCCCTAAATCAACAATGATTTAGGTGAGTATGGTACTTGGTATATAAACATCATTTAAATTAAAACTATTACACATAAACTTACTTTGCTACTAATTCCCAGTTTTCTTCGTCTAAATCTTCCCTATACACTCTTATGTTGCATTCTTCATCGAGCTGGCACCAATATGCTAACCCAGACTTATCCCTTCCCAAGGGTTCTACACGAAGTTCATTAGCAGCAAATTTGTTTACTTCATTCTTAAACTTTTGATTTAGATCAAACTGAGCTTCTAGTAAAACCTGCAAGTACATTACTTATGAATATTTGTTTCATTAGTGTAATATATAATAAATTAGAGGATTTCTATATATATATACTTTGAGTAATCGCAATTTTACAGCGATTCGGGCCTTCTTATAACCAAATCTCTCAAGTTCCCATCCATCCTGATTGGAGTACGTGTGACAAAATTTTACCAATGCCCTTTCCCATTTCTCTGGTGACACGGTTTTGCGTATTTTACGCAGTAATTTAATGTGTAGATCTATCAATTGCTGGGACGCTGTAATAACAAACGAATGTTCTACATAAAATCTAATCATGTCATATCACGAACAATCTAGTTAATTATTTCGTTCTCCAGAAACTCGAGACAACTGGAAAAACTTATCATCCATGATAAAGCAAGTTAATTAATCATACGATACAGCGCCGAGTTGAAAAACTTAAGTGAACAGGTTAATTTAAATGCGCCACATACCGCGAGTGAAAAGTTTGACGTGCGATTCATAATTCGTAATCACGTGTAACCGACATTGACAACAAGGGAGGTGGCAGCACGGGACAAAATAACAACAGCGGGGAGCAAATCGAACCAGTCTGTCAATAATACTTCAATTTGAATGAACAGGTGAATTATGATGCCCGGCGATCAACAGAGGCCAATCCTAGATTACTATGATTGGTATAATATCGGAAAGCCGAGGTAGCTATTAGCCGAACGACGAGTGATGTTTGTGGTTGGCAGGAGAAGAGAAACGACAACAGAGAGTATACTCGAAAAGATGCAGAGGGCTAGTGTCCGAGTGGTCCCGCGGGATGTGGCGAAAAAGGGGGAAAGCTCGAAGGTAGAAGGGGGTTCGAAAAGTGGAAGTTGGGCAGAATGAATCGAGAAGATTACTAGTAGCCGCGAGTCTTGTGGCCTCGCGGGGGCGGGTCAGTGATTCTCTCTCTCTGTCCCTCGTATGTCTCGGAGTAGGCATCGCTGGGATTCACTTACCCTCCTGCGTGTTCTCGAGCATCTCTTGGAGGCGCGCGATGTCAGGACAAATGATACCGCAGGATTTGCCGAAGCACTCGAGAAAGGAGCAAATCACCGCGAAATTTGGGTCACTCGCACAAGAGGCTTCGTTATCGGACGCCATTTTTCCGCCGCTTCTCTCGGGGCCCGTCGCCGCTAGGTGATATACTACGCTAGGCGGCCTGACGACTCGTGCCGCATCCTCGGCGCACTCCTCCCGATCGTTGGTAGGTCGCGTGTCGTACGCGAGAAAATCACCGAGCAGCCAGGAAGTCGTCGAACGCCGGGCACTGGTGAGAGCCTCGACGCCGCTTCCCGCTTCGCTGCCTTCCATTACCTCACGCTGCTTTACCTGCCGCTCTCACACCCACATCGAAAAACACAGGGCCATACACTCACACACAGGCACCGACACCGAGAGATAGATAGAGAGAAGGGAAGGCAAGGGGCACGCAGCAATCCTGCGGCGGCGCTCGCGCGCGCTCCAGACCAACGACGGAGCCACGCAGCGAGAAGAGAGCGCGCCCGGAGAGAAGAAGGGACGAACGCGCACAGTAGTGTCCGCCGCCGTCCTAAACTTCGAGGCCCTCCCACAAGAGGATACGAAAACGGGGCGCTGCTCCTCCGTTGCTCCTCCGTGACACCCAGGCGGCTGCCTCTTCTCTGCCTCCGGTCACTTCGCACTTTTCCACATATCACAATGCACGCATACGAGATGCTAGCAAGAGCGAGAGAGAGAGAGTGCGCTGGATAGAGCCGGGATAGAGGAGGAAGGAGGAGGTGGAGGCGGCGAGAGACGGCAAGATCGTTGCGCCTCTCGCATAGGCAAGATATCTCGTGGTGTGCACCACGCGAGCGCGCGCGCGCGCCCACCTTCGGACGCAATAATAACGATGCACGTAATCGTTGGCCAGCAGCTAACCCGGCCGCGTTATTTGTATCCCGCGGTCCTATCCACAGGGATCTTCGGGCGATTTCTCCTGAGCGGACCACTCGCCGCGGGACAATAACAATCACTACTACAACAATCACCAGAGCGAAGACGGCCCCCTTCTTCGCGGCACGGCACACTGGACATCGCCTTCAAGTCCGGGCGGCTGCGAAACATTCGGGGGTTCTCAACTTGCCACGCTCGCTAGCTGCCTGTACCGTGTACCAGCAGCCTTCGAGCTCCGCTCTCAACGATTATTATTATCTATTTCTTCCTTCCACCTATTCCCTCTCTTTCTTCCTTTCCCGCTACTAAGTCCATTTATCTCCTTACATTACACTGCAGGAACGAAAGCCCCACTCGCGAATACTCGGCCGTACTTATGGGCATTGAATTGGGATTATAGCGATTACGCCGTCGATCGGTCGGTGAGCGCGAAAAGTTCTATACACATATCGCGCTACGCGAGGACGTCGAGCATCGGCTGGACGTTTCAAAGCTCCCCCGAGCGACGCTCTCGCTCAATGACGTAGTTCTGCGTAGTTCGGTACAAGTTCGAACGGCGGGGCCGAGTAGGATTCGATCGATCACAATAGAATAGAGAACGGAAATTCGTTGGTTTGGTAGTACCGACCTCCGTCGGCACTGTATGCGATCCTTTCTCACAAGCGAGGTCAGCCAAGTCGCGCCACAGCCGCCGCGGCCTGACGCCACTTGCACACGGTACCCAGCTCCGTTCACCGCAGCTCTGAAACCACAAATGTCCGTGTCCGGAAGGCCGGAACGAACCCTTTACATGCCCTTATACTATTATGGCCGCAATATATCAAACACGGCCGACACACACTGTCGTATCGCAGCAAGGCGAGATTGTGCGACTGTTGCGATCGATCGCAAGAGTTAGAAACGCTCGCAGTTATATATATATATATATATGTGTGTATCCATATATATATATCTCTCTCTATATATACATATATACTGTTGCATGCAATAAAGGCGAGACTTCGCAGCTTAAAGGCGACTCCATTATGTTGAAGGGAAAGCCCTGAATATCAAACCAAGTATTAGGAGAATTTATTCGGGGATTGACTTGCAGTTATCTACCTTGTAATTATCGTATATCATACGTATCTACCACCGATATGTGATTGCACAGGAATCCGTCGATGCAGTCGATATGTGAAGTTTGAAAATTGAAAGTTTTCGAGGCCGATTGTGCTGCCACTACAATTTTTCCTTCCGACAGCGCGAGATCCATTTCAGTCCACGAACGCGCGCGCACGAATTGTCCTAAAATCTCATCGAATATGTATTCTTCCAGTGTAATAATAAACGTGACTGTTTGCCGAGCGATCTTGAGGATTTGAATCAGTTAATTGGCATCCTTTGGGAAAGACACAATAGTGATGCTGCAGCGGTACTGAGGAATTTAAAACAATATATCATTCGCAAAAATATAAAGTATTTATTTCCAAATAATCGAACAGTATTCAACTTTTATTAGTGTATGTATAAATCTTTAACTAGAAAATTTGTTCAATCTTTTATACCATATTTTCATTATAGTTGCATCGGTTACACACGAGCGAGCTATACTTTCTTTTTCAATCTCTGGAATATTGTAAAAGAGATTGTTTCAGTAAAATCATTTGATATGTGTTCCTGCAAAAGTTTTTTATAACTATAGTTTGAGTAGCACTTCTACCGGGAAGTGATCAGAATCTGCTGAGATACGAGGATGGAGATACATTTGGGTTTCCGTATGAATCCATAGTATTCAATTTTTATAGAGTAGTTGTTATTCGCACATGACAGAGTATTTGATCTGTTATGGTTACTTAAATCTTACAAATACTGTATAATTAGTTTATTCTAACAATTATGCAACACATTTTATGTTGTATATAAAACTTTCTATATACAAAATGGATTGTGTATGATTTAAAACATGATTTTACTAGTTAGTAGGAATTTTTCATTTCTATTCATTATTATTTGTTACTTACATTATTTTCTAGAACCTTGTACAAAACATTGAATGATAATTTATATACACTTTTAACTCTGAAAGTGTACAGCGGCGAAATACATATGTCAATAACAAAAGTAGATAAAATAGTTATTCTAGACTTACAGTATCATTCTTCTTACAGTGTCTATGACAGTCGTATTTTTTCTACAAGTTCCATAGCCATACAATTCTTCATTTCTTACAATTGGTATTGTACATAAGGTGTGGGAGGTACTCTGACTGTACATATTTTGTATTTTAGTCCTTAAAAGACATTATGCGGTTCTTATAAAATGTTACCCTCAATATTTTCTTCTCGATTAGATTCAGTTACTAGGTTGAACTTTCGAAAAATGTGCATATACAAAACGTTATCTGAAAATATTACTGAACAATCTCGAAAGATCTTATTAATCAACTATTGCTATAAGTACCGTTAGAATGAATTTTGTAATGGCATACAAATCAATGGTTCGAAATGTACAATCTGGACTTTATACAAAGCTTTCGCAACGCAGAACCATGCATAGGAAAGATACAAAAAAGCAGGGCATAAAATAAAGTTGAATGCAAAGTCCATACATGGTCATAGACAATCACTTGGATACTCGCTGAGCAGTGATATTTTTAAGTTGCTGCTTATAAATCTCTGCTTCCTCCTCCTTTTTCTGTAAGCGTTTACGATATTCAGCGGCTTGCCGTCTTGCTTCTACGAGTTGCCTATTGAGAGCTGCTATGTCAGTCACTTGTTCGATGTTTTCTGTAGCATCTTCTTCAATAACTTCCTCTATTTCATCTTCAACTTGAAGAATTACTGGTTCTGCTATCTTTGTTGGTGATACAGATGCTTTACTTGCCTGAAATAACACATCAATGTAAACATTTAGGGATAGAGGCAGTTCTTGTGCTTAAAGTTGGATTTGGTGAAGTATAATTTACCTCTGAAGAAGACATAGTGTTCCTTGATTGTGTAACTGTTGATACTGGTGTGGTGTTGGATATTGAAGAAAGGAATAATCTTCCTGCTTTGCTATCTACAGATGACCTCTTCAGTATATTTGGACCTCTTGAAGTAATTGTGGGCGTAGTGTGATTTAGAATTTGATCTGCCCGTATTGCTATCACTTTCCGTGGTGTTCCTTTTTTCCCAGTCACTTGTAAGCGTTTCATTCCTATCGAAGATCCTCTCGTTAAATTTAAAGCAAGTTTACCAGCCTCTGGAATTGAGGAATTATCAGCAATATAGCATCGCGCCGATTGTATTTTCTAATCAAACCGATATCCTCTCTGTCAGCACCTGTTAAAACGACTGTTCTTCCACTCTCCATTGCATTCTCGACTATAGAAGATTCATTGTCTACGGGTATCATTGTAATCCCGTGTGCTTCCAGCAATCTGAATTGTTTGTTAACTCCACCCAGAGAATGGACCTCTTTCCGTTTTTTATTGCTAGTAACATTATTAATATTTGTAATTTCTTCCAGTTCCTCGGATTCTTTCTCTTGTTCCATATCTGAAGTAGGTGCCACATGAATCTGTTGGAAGACCATTCTTGGTTTCTTCCCGACTTGTACTAGAATTATTGTGAGCAATGATTAGGATGACCTTCCCCATGCTCAAGTGCATCTTCTACTCGTCATGCACTAAAGATACATACCTTGAGTAACTTTCCTCCTTTGTTGAACTTGCTGCTGTTGCACATCAAACTTTTCTTGTTCCTCCTCCCTTTCAGCTTCCAACTGTATCAGATTGTGTGTTGCTACTTCTAACTCAGCAGAACTTGCTTGACTTTGCTGATTTGCACGAACATTGATAATTTCTCTCTCCTGCTGCAGTATGTCTACGAAATCAAGTCTATCATGTTCCAAGGCAAGACTTATTGGTGTTTTGTCAAATTTACTGGTAGCATTTGCATCTGCCCCATGCTCCAATAAAACGTGCATTACATCCACATGTTCTCTTTCTATTGCCCAATGTAGCGGAGTCATTTTCAACTGGAAGTTTTATCATTATTAGACTATCTATTTATTATATCACAAACAACAATAGTGATTGGCTCTACCATATCTCTGCTGTCAACATCAGCCCCATAATTAAGGAGTAATTGGGCCATTTGGTGATGCCCTTCATAGGCAGCCAAATGTAATGGTGTTCTATCAACCTTAGTTCTAGCATCTCTAGATATCCCTGCTCTCAGCAGAACTTCTGCTGTTTCTGTATGATTATTTTGTGCAGCAAAATGCAGTGCACTTGTTCCCAACTGTTAAACAATGATAGTAAGACATTAATTTTTTGAATTTGGCTATGCACAAACTTATAATGCTCTGAGACAGTCGTATGTACCCAATCTGTAGTAAATGGGGCACCTCTGCACATTAAATCACGGACAGAGTCTGTGTCTCCATACTTAGCACTAAATAATAGTTGTTTTCCTAGTTCCACTATGGATAAGGCATCTTGGGACCTTGTGCGATGCGTCACATCACATGAAAGAATCTCCACCTGTACATTTGAATTGTCATGTAGAATACTGCGCGTTGTTGTGAGATAACTATGTAAATATATTGGTGGGAATAAGTGATTGCCAATAATAGAGATTGGAAAGGGTATGTAGTGTAGGATCTATTAGAAAGAGCTTGCTTACTGGAATGAGAGTGTCTGAATCCAGACCCTCAATATCACTGGCACAGATGCTTTCAGCTTGCATTTTTGTGAATATCGTAGTCAGTCACCTTCTTTTTGGTACACACTAAAATCAAATGCTCCATGACAACAGACATAATGAGCTTTTCTTTAGGAAAATGAGAGTCCAGCTGTAACCATTCCATTCTTGAATTTCAGCAATTAGTGCTGTACGACCTTGAGATACCGGAATCGAAAGTAGGTCGGAAAATTGAAATTAAAACAATCCCCGAGAACAATTCCCGAGTATCTGGCGTATCGGCTCTACTGCGTGAAAATACAGCACGCACGATTTTCGAAATTTTCGTCAGTACAGGATGTTTTTATTTTGCCATCGCAGATTGCGAGGAACTTCCTGTTCCTGTTCATTAAACGGAAGTCCCATGCCATAGCCCCCGTGTTTTGTGCTCGCGAACTATCGAAATCCATCGGAAACAGAACGTGCCGAGCTCATACTTACACCCAACGCATTATTCACGCCTTTCGCGGTTTATCCACGCTTTTCTCAAGTGTACACCGCGTTCAGGGTATTAGATGCTCGCCACAGCCTTCTCGATTTACAGACCCAGTAAAGTTATATGGAAATGGCGACACCTTGGCGCCATTCCTGCGAGAATTTCATTAACCCCGTCAAGACCCTCGAACTTTAATGCGGTCTTCTAATCTGAATGAAAACGCATGTGACAGTGCATTTAAAGAATGATAATTGGCCTGTTTATTTGCAATAATAATCAAGTGCCACGAAATAGGGTGAAAATGCTGGAGAAAATGGCGGAGAATAGCGCCTCGTTACGGAGCATGAGAAAACCTTTTCACGTCAGAAACGTTAGGTCCTCATCCGGATTTAGGTCAGGTTGGCTTCCATTGTTGAAACCAACATCATTTTTAACCCTGTCAATTTTAAAACTGGCGAGTTCATTGAATAATCAAAGAAAACATAATTAATGTACCGACATAAATAATCCAATGAAATAATAAACAGACGATACAATATATTGAAATCCATACTGTGAAATTCCTGTGCCTCTTATTTTTATTTACAATGCGCTGTGATATGTCCTCTGCGAGCGGTAAGTTTAAAAAAGACATTTTGTTTGATACATTTTAGTGTATCGACTTTATGAATAAAGGGTTTTCCCCTTCCCCATTATTATTTGCCAATTCATTGAAATTTTGTCAACTTCAAATCTTTCCTAAAAGTCTGTATCTATTGGTTATCGTATGTTATATACAATATAGTAACTATGCCTATTACAGTGCGCAGGCTTGCAAGTAGGCCAAATAGGTGCATCGCATGCGGTATTACGGACATTGCTGCATGCGGGGCATGCAATTGCGGTATGCGGTATAACACTTCTACAGCCGGTATCTAAGAAAGTGCATCTCTTCGAGTTCATATAACCTATTTGGTTTCTGTGTCGTTCCGAAAATTAGTATTAGAAATTGATATTGCACTTGCGTAGCTTAAGAAAAGAACTCGGTACAAAAATGTTGGAAGAAGTTGCAATAGGTAATTGGATCAACGGCTTACACTTTTTCCTCGATGTTACCAACTACATGCCTACCGTGCCGAATTTATGGGAGAAAGAGATCTTTCATAGACAATATGCGAATGAGAGAAAAGTGAAAAAGTCGGATGTCCTTTTGGGCTACTGTGTCCTATTTTGGACGGTGTTATATCTCCCTTATGAAAAGTGCCTTAATGTAAGTATAGATATATTACGCATTTTTTTCTAGTCTGATTAGGGGAGATAATAATTAATCAATTATATTGTAGTCGTTGTTGAGGCGAATGCGGTTTCCACTAATGCAAAGAAAAAGAATAATTGAAGCTGCTTGGAACTGTGGATTTTGTGTGGGCAGTCTCTGCTACTTGAAATCATCAATGATAAAAGTTCTGAATTTTCCCTCCGGGGATCAACAAATAACATACGAAGAATTAGGTGTTATTCTTCACAAAAGTTTTTACTTCCATCGTGCTGGTATAGAAATTTTACATAATGGGGTCTGGATTAAGGGCTTGACAAATTTGTTATTTGCATCTGTTATCATGAATCCATATCAACAAAAGTAGGCATACTTTTCAGAATTTAGGATATATATTGTTACATCACTATTGTTCTTTAATAATTGTATATTACCTTCCAGCTGGTGCACAGTAGTGAGCACCTTATTGTTTTATAAGGCAATTGACACTGTTATGATCAATGCATGCAGAATTCTATTGTGTCTATCGCAATTTGTTGGAAGGAGATTACCCAAAACTATTTTCTGGCTTCATGCACTTAACTGGTCTGTATAGAGCAAAGCTGACTCTATTATACAGACAAGTTAACAGACCACTTTTTCCAGGCTTTACCTATACACATTGTTTCTACCAAAATTAATGCTATACTCTGAAAAGGCTGATTACACAAAGCCACAGTTTGGTTTGTGGCTATGGTTTATTGCAGAATGCTTGGACTCAGTAAGATGAAATGTTTTTACTTACTCCCATGTTTAGTCCAATTATTATATCACTAACATATTTTTTCAAACAGGTATGGTTTAGGTTTGTGGGATGTGTGAAAGCCAAGCATTGGTTGGAGATATGTTTGTTCCCACCACCAACACAAGAAGCGGTTCAACTTGCAAGTATACAGAAGAAACACAGAGAATCTTTAAAGAGTTCAACCTCTAAAAAAACAATGAGAAAAACTCAAATGTGGCAGACCTTGATGTGTAATCTTTGTTATGTATTATTATAAGAAAGGTTCTATAAATTAAATGTTTTTACTTAAGTTTCTTTTTGCCTTAAAAATAGGTGTAATGGCTATTAAGAACAAAGTGAAGCGGATGCGTAAGGAGAGAGAGGGTGAGAGTCCTGAGACTGATTATGAACCAATAGATATTACTAATAGAGATGGGTCTGACTCAATACCTGATGAGACTGAAGCGAATGATATGTTGGATGACAAACATGTAAGTCAAGTACTTATAGAAGAAGAGGAAAGTGAGAGTGGTGAAACATCATCAATATCTGATGTGTCAGATAGAGCAAGTCCTATACTCAAGGCACAGGAGCAAGCTGACGTATTGTAAATTAGTAGTCTACAAAATTGTTAACAGTTCCTAATGTGCTACATGTTGGTTGTAAATATTCCTGTGACACAACTTCATAGTAACTGATCTGATTTATATTCTTGAGTGCATTGTACTTAAATAACTTGCTGTGAATTTATTATAATCCTGTTTAAATTTTTAATGTACATATCGTTAGCAAATAAAATAAAGATATACTGCAAACACAATGTGTCAACAATAAAGACTGTACTCACATTCGTTTAATACAAAAATTAAGTTTATTTGAGAT
This sequence comes from Crossocerus cetratus, assembly GCA_963675795.1. Lineage (NCBI taxonomy): Eukaryota > Metazoa > Arthropoda > Insecta > Hymenoptera > Crabronidae > Crossocerus > Crossocerus cetratus. Next base: position 17,368,534 of record OY776668.1, on the reverse strand, counting down.
TTTATAGACATACACCTATGTCTGTAGAAAGTTTCTTCGTCTTTTCGCGCTTATAACTTATTGTGACATCTCGCCAATAACGATCGATCGCCTCTAAAAAGCAGTTTGGATATAGCTTGGTGATCAGCAATATGTCTCAATAACGTTACAACCCTTCGTGAGGCATGTCATATCAGGGCAGGCATTTGGAAATACTATTTCGTAACGCTGCCGTATTAATTATTTACTTAACTTCAAACATTTACTTGTTATTACGAGCAATCGTATTATAGTTGTAACGTATATGCATTCGTTGTATGAGATGCCCGGTATTTCTGTCTGTTTTACCTCTTAAAGTTACAGAGCTACAGGCACGATATGTAAATCTACACGTATGTAAGTATAGAGATTACGAGCTCGTGTGATAGCCTTCGTGTCGTGATTTTTACAAGGCAAAACGCACGTGCGTTCACTATCAGTGACGAAGCATCATTGAAGTTTCTTTCTTCGTTAACCGAACTTTGATCAAACTTACCCTTTTCTTGAGACATTTGTAGTGATAAATTGTAGATAACAAAAATTACTCATTGTAGCGGAAATGACATTTGATTGTCGAGAATCAATGACTTATCTTTTGTCTACTTTGAAATGAATGCTTCGCCACTGCGGCTACTACGAAAGCGTGATCGATTTCGTTTGTCATAGAAATGTCACGGTGTCGTGATTTTTCAACGTATATTCGACTATGCCAGTAAAATCAGAATGTACGTCAGTGTGTTGTGGTATAGTATTCTGCACATTGAGCAACGAAATTATATATCAGGCTTTATCAAAGCAGCTTAGAAACGACAATGCTTGTGATACATTTAGTTCGGAGAGAGATTCGTACCTGTATTGGCGAGCATCTCGTTCTCTCCCATGCTCTAAAGGAACACACTACTTATATGTAATAGACTATGCTATGTATATAAAGATACTGTCCTTATTCTTCCGATCAGTCGGAACTGTGTCTCTATAAAATATCATGTTATATTTATTCAGGCGGACTTGTTTTACACAATGTTCTTCAGTTCAATAAAAAATATTATAAACGAACTTTGTCGAATAAAATCGTGTAGGATGCGTGTACCTATATATCTTGACAACGCGGTACCGTATAGTAAAATCGTGAAAATCTTTTCCAAATTCGTAGTTGGCTCTCATATAAATCTAATACATATATATTTATGTAGTCCGAAATATGTAAATACACGTAGGTACAACCAACTATGTGTTTCGATCGCATGAATGCGCGGAACCCTATCTTGCGTAGTAAAGCGTGTATATATGTATACTTGTATATATGTACCTAGGAGAATTGTGGCGCTTTGTTTGCAGCGATCCACCCTCTTTTCGGAAATGTGATTAAAGTGCCATCGAATGGTTCGGTCGAAAGGAAATTATTCTATAAAGATGATACCGGCGCGATGTTATAGTTGTTCAATGGGAGCTTCGGCCACGTGTCACGATGCATGAAAATTAAATACAAACAGAGAAGTTTGTAGGATGGGCTGCATAATAAGACATTATTGTATTAGTTACGTCTAAAGTAACGCGATTTGTGCTGAATAAGGCCTTCATGTGGATGATGGTTGCGAGGAATTTAACACCTTTATAAAATCGCTTTCCATGGCAAAGTGTAATCGTTCTCTGTCCTATAATCCTCCGCTCCCTCGTAAATGAAGACAACGTCAGTTTCTTACATAAGTTTAATCGAGTTTATAGACACACTCACAAAATATCTTGCCATATTAATTTTATCGTGTGTGTACTGGTTATTAATATATATTTTATGCATGTATGTCGTTAGGTGTAAGTTACATTAACTGACTATCACTGCGCTTACTGCCATAACATGTAATCCATTTTTTTAAACTCTTGCTGCTGTCTTGTTCTCGTAATTTTAGCTTTATGCACACACATACGAATGACTCTCACGCTCTCACGGTAATCGGAAAGGGAAACTGAGATTCTTGGAAGTATTGTAATGTCTGTGCTATAGTACAACGACGAGATCGAACCAAGAAATACTATCGTCGGCCCGATGTACGTCGTCTCAATAAACTTAGCCCCCTTATGTTTTCTGTGTTTTTAATGAATGTGTGTACGCGAAGATGACTGAGATTTCTAAATCATGAATGACGGTTGCCATCGGATCAGCAGGTTGACGCACTGATTTATTATGAAAATTCCAAGCGGCCGTGCATTCAAAATCAGCAACAGGGGTTTGCTTTACAGTAGAGTGACGAATTTGTGCTACTTCTCCTTCGATGAGAACTTAATGGGGCGTTCGTTCTATCCATACTACGAGTGATTTCGATTTCGTGGAATTGAATCTTGTGGCAGTTTCAAGTAGATGGTAGTGCATGTAGGAATAAACTGCCGAGGAAGTATGGTGGCGTGGGGCATTGAAATCACTGCGGCTCACGTAATATTACTTTACTAGTAAGTTCACTGATAGGATACTACTGCATTCGTCATCTGCCGCGGATGACGATCAATTAGAGGTGCCATCGTTGTCAAAAATAAACCACAATATTGTACCGTTAGGAAGACAGTAAATTATTGGAACGTCAATGCACGAGAAACAAGTATCATCGTTCGTGTCTCTTTTCATACATGCCATTAAAAGTCATAATAAATATCCACAATTGCTTGTGGTGTCGGAACGAATACGATTACGAAAGTTACCTTATTTCAAACATATATATATGAGCAATAAAATTGGAGTTGGCTACATTTTAGGCTCAACCCGTTATATATTTCATCTTTTTCTCCTCTTTATTACTTCTGCGCCGCACACTCGGCGCAGATATTTAGAATTTCGTTTAACGAGAGACATGTAGGTTCGTTTTCGTTTTGTGAAAATGTGGCCCCATTGTTACAGGCTCGATGTAGATTTCGCAAACGCTTCTTCGGTATTTCCCTTCTCTCTTCCTGAGTCTGCAACAGGCTTCGTTGAATTCCACGTCAAGTACAATAGTCAATCGCGGTCCTCTTCTCATCCCGACCTGTGTTTCCTCACACTTCGTATTCCCATCTTTTTCATTAATTACTTTTATTTAACATGGATTTTGACGTGCGTTGATTGACACTACAAATGTAAAATATAGCGTTTCGGTCCCATTTTTACGTTTCCTCTTTCTGTACAAGACACCGGTGTATGTATACTATTGCGACCGACTGCATTTTTACAATTCGTACGACACTCGTCAAGGCTGACGCGGTGCACGCATTATCGGCAAACGAAAATAAGTATTGCACATTGAAGAATTCGGTTCTCAATCAAGTCGAAGTTCAATGCTGCACTTGATCATCCTTGACTCGAAATGGGCCCGTCAAGCGCACTTTCGTCCTGACCTTCTCGCCACGAACACACAATTACATCGCAAGTGCAACTGGCTTCAAATTGAACAGACCTCGCTGCGCATTAATTCTACACTGTGCACGTGTCTCGAGAACCAGCCCTCTCTCTATGTATATTTAGTACAGCTTCCTTTAAAATCTTATACTTTTCTTGCTATCGCCAATCCAAGGCCCGCGAAATAGGCCGGAGTCCTTTCCAACGCACTCCGCTCGCCTTTCCCATAGCGACCAATACATATTTCTCTTGTCAGAATCTCGAGTAAACCAGAAGTTACATGGGAAAAGCAGGACAAATTTCAGTAGCGAAAGAATAGAGAAATACGAAATGAATTTAACTGGAACTGCGTTTGGTTTTCATCGCTGCTAATACCGACGTACTCGCATGCGCCATAGGCTTCGAGCGTTAATACTCCCAGTATCGCACTTCTAGTTCAATATGCTCTTGACAGGAATGAATGAGGAATTCGTTGTGCAAGTTTTACGTGTAATACTTAACAAAAGGTAAAGCTACGGAGGCCGAAGTACATAGAGCATTGGCCGAGCTAGAAGCGAATACTCAGGAATCGTCACCTTAATCCACAAAATCTTAAGCGCCTCGCATTTACAAATCTCGTCAAGTCTCTGTACTCCGTCCACTTATGTGCGTACCTTTATAGTCCATCTAGCGAGCAAGAAACCCAATTAATTGGCCTGTAGACGCGATCAGTTCTCGGGAGAAGTCCAAGACTCACGGAGACTTCAGTCTTTCAGTTGTTAGTGCCGAGAATAGAAGAGCCTCATTGCACGCCCGGCAATCATTAAAAGGAAAGAGCGCGCTTCCAATCACCCAAGAACTCATAGCCCGCAAATTCTCAACTCGATTGGGTTAGTAGTCCAACGAAAGGATTAGGCACGTGTCGATCTCGAAAGTGCAAGAACCCCAAATGATCCGAACGGAAATGTACATTTACCAGGAATCGGGCCCGACCTCTCCTCGGTTTGCTTACATCTGTATACCTGTTGTCAACGTGAGCATGTATAGTGGTGCGCCCGCCGGCACACGGGAGTAACATTACGTTAAAGTTAACAACTGTCCTTCTCAGAGGCTTGAAACTATGTGTGGCTTGGCAGTGGTGGAGGCGATCTCGGATAGTCGCACGTCAATGGGGACGCGATCGTCGTACAGCGTCGGCGCTTGAAGAATAATGCCCGCGGTACCGACGATTACAGCTAGTGAAAAAATCCACAGGAATAGCCTGTCGAGCACCATGGCGACGTATTTCCAATCCTCCTTGACCTGGAATGCAAAGCACATCACAGTAACTACAGGAGAGTCCAACTTTCGATCGGATCGGGCAGGAATTTCGGGGAGTAATTTTGGGGCCGCGTGGCCTGGGACGGCATTGAACATACTCTGGTTGAGTCCTCTTCTCTTTTGGTGTGATCAGCGATGAAGCGAATGCCTTCGATGGCCTTGTACAAATCTGGGCAGTGATGCCAATGATGAAGGGTGTTGCAGAGAGCGTCCACGCTCTCTTCGGTCGGCAGCTGCGGGGGTGGTGCGGCCGTGGCGGCTGGCGAACCATGAATACGGCACGCACTTCCTAAATTAACCGCTTCCAATTCCCTGGGGAACAGCGCAGCCATTAAGAACGCGATTCGGCCATTTGCCATCATCCCCCGACGAGATACCAATACCATCTCAGTCCCGCTCTTACCGAGGGTGTAATTCGTCCCGCGAATCGAGACTCGGAAAAATCACGGAAGATTCGACCAGCTCCGACGCAGAGGTTTCAACGAAAAGGGATGGATCTCGCAACTCGAGACCGTTGCATGTGCGGACCATCACTCGATGCCCGTGATGACCACTCATTCTACGTTTGTCTAGCTGGTACTGCGGCCTGCGGATTATCCACCAAAACATTTAATCATTCCTTTCGACGATCAGCCAGTAGACTACGGAGGTTTATGCCACTATAGATTATCCATTCATTTTCCATATCGACGAAACATGTTTAATTTTTCAGCCGTAGTCGATGCATAGAATTATGGCCAATTACTGCATTCTGAATTGCATACGTAATCCTTCGTTGAGGACACAAGTATCCTTTATTTTGCATAAACTTCCGCAAGTCTGCTAATAAGTATGTCAGACAGTGCACTCCGGAACTTGCGTGACAAATTGCGAACGGATACTATAACTACTTCGAGCACTGCTAAGCTAGGAGTATTACTTTTTGCTGGAGTGCCACTGCGGCAAACCCCCGGCTACACTTGGTTCCGTATTATTCAGGCAATTTTAAGTGTCTCCGAACTTTAGAAATGCATGAGAAGCGTTGATCAATGTGCTACCGTATCCTGTACAGTGTAATGTATGCTGGTCTACGATATGCTACGTGGTCCCGTAATATCTACCAGCACCATTTCAAGTAGTTACTATCTAGCCCCCAATTTCTATGCTGATGATACTCGGATATGGTGCATGTATGCGGCCACGTACTGGATTAACTCAGTGCTGCGAAACAAATGTTAAATAAATCAGGCCCCGACTAATTCGCAATCAGAATGTGGTAGGTGAGCGTGCTTGTAACTACTGCATTGTTAATCTTTCGGCAAAGTAGAAGGATTCACTGCCCAGACAATTGGCCCGTCATTATACTTTCAGGGCTCCCAATTGCTAGTTCAAAGAGAATTGGTTATTGCGAGTATACGCAGCGTCCGATTACTCGAAAATGTTTCGATCCAGCGGTGAAATAATTTGGACACCGGTGGTGTTTGATTCGCGCGGAAACCACTTGGTCGCAGGAACTGGGAAATGCTATCGGGCGGGCAGAGAATGTACGGCTGCTAATGCTTCCAGATATGACGTGACACTAAATGTCACGCGTTGGGTAACACTAATGAACGCTCTAATGCATGCTGGCAAGGACCCAATGCTCGGTCCGAATGCCAGAAAAATGATATCTTGCCTGGAGTCGTAATTGGAGGTCTTCGAAGACGTATTATACCTGCGCATCACCAGCAGTCTTGGCAGAACGTGGATAAAAACTCGGCGGACCCACGGTGCCATCACGTGCGTTTGAGGTGAACGGAAGTGAACATTCAGGACTATCACTGTTACGCATATACTGCAAACACACCGTGCCCATTATGCCACAATCGAATCAACACATTGAAAGTCAAGCGTATCAAGTTATCATTAGTATTAATCATTAAACAATTGTTTCGAAGAGACAAATTCGACAGCAACAATAAATTCATGCTTTGCGCATCTTCGAATTAATATATTAAAGAGCAATTACGAGAATGAATCTACTTCTTTGACCCGAAAGACGCTCGAAGCACTGACGCTCCGAGTGTCTGACTTATGATACGCTACTTCCACTGGCCCCACAGTAGTACGAGTCCGTGATTACGCGCGACGTCCACCGGCGGAGCTCGCAATCAGGTCTCATTGAATTTCCGATGAAATAAGATATAATTACTGTACCTGAAGGTGTCTAGGATCATGGTGAAGAGGACGAATTTACCAAGAAGCGGCACTACCAGCGATGTGGGCGGGATAATTTCGGCCAGCAGAAGGAAGAACACAGTCAGCGACAGTAAAATCGAAATGGATAAGCTGACCTGCAATCAGGACAGACATTCCATCATATACCACGCTCCTCGTCAAGATTAGTATCTATGCAAATGTCAATCTCTCATTTAGCGACAGGGCAAAAAGTTATATGTGCGAGTCGTAATTCTGCAAATTAAACTGGATCGCTGGAGGCGGGCAGGAGGCTCTCATGAATATCAGGAGAAATCTGCCGATCGGCGTCCCTGCTGCTTTTTCCATAATTCGTACACGTATTCCAGTCTGGCGGGGCGCGCGCGCGCGCGGCCCATCCCATTTTCCCACTTTCTGCCTTCTTCCCTTATTTCTTTGCGCGACACACATACGCCAGCGGGATATGCCCCAGAGACACGGCGCTGAACTTTTCTAGCTGTCGCGCGATATGACTACAAGAAGAATCGTGTTTGCCGACTTGCGCGATGGAATCCCAGCGTGCTCGCTCGCTCCGCCACCGGATTGGATTACGTCCTAGCTGCGCCGGGTGAAATCAAAGAGCGCATTAATACAGTGAAATCGCTGGGACGCAATTTGATTGGAAAGGACACCGCGCGGCGTGCGCCACCCTTAGAAAGATGCGACTAGTCGCCGCCGTGAGGAGTCGAGATTCGACGGACTTTCCGCGAGATTGGTTTGTCCAGAACAGAGAGTGACTCCGAGGGAAAAGTAGTTCTACATTTGTAGAATCCGTCCCGAGCGTCCGTTCCACTCGAGCATTTGCCAAAGTTACCGTAGCCCTTTTGGATAACCCGGCCAGATAGAGTGCAGAGGAGGAGAGAAAGAGAGAGAGAGAGAGGGTGAGAGGGCGAGAGATGTAGCTAGGTGGATTCGACAGGGCGAGGGTCGAACGTGTAGGAAAGTTCATACGTGTCGGTGAAGGTGTAGGTGGAAACTTGCTGCACGTAGGGTGGATGTAGGTTGGAAGTCGCTGTACGTAGGGTAAACGTGAACTGAAGGAGGATGGAGGCCGATTGGAGAGGGCATTGTTTCGGCATTCCCGCATTGATCTGGAGTAGGTACTGCGCGGAATTAAGGCTTGATTCATAGCTGGCTACCGGGCTTTCTCCCTCTCTCTCCTTCTCGCCCTCTCGCCTGCCCGTATTTTTAGTTAATAGCTCGCAGTGCGTCTTCCGTCTTCCGGCGAAACTTAGATAATAATCATAGCGCTGTCTTCCAGCACCTAAATAAATCTTGCTCCCGTTGATAGTTGATCCATCCAATTGGTATCTGGAGTTCGATTGTTGATGGGGCTCTCTGATGGTATTACCAAGTCATGACCGAATTGAATTAACAGACTGAAGCTTAGTATGGATCGATCGAGCATTGTGTAAATATTAGCCTTAGCCATGATATATCTGAGTGTTAAAGCCGAGTATGTAGTTACTTCAGAGCCGTGTTAACCCACGAGTTCATTATACCCGAGAATGTAATGGGGTGGACGTAGAGAGTGTGCAAAGTGTGCAAACACGAATTGGTAGTTACAGTTCAGTGTGCGCGTGCCGTCTGGGGGTGAAGGTTTATCTCGTAAAAGTCACCCCTTTTCAAAGGGCGGCGCGCGCGACACCTCTGACATCTGACCTTCTCCCTTTTTGCCCGGCAGCGTCCTTCGGACGGTTTTTCGTACTTGGAGATTCGCGCCGACAAGTCGGAACAATATGACTGAATTATTGAGACCACTATGCCACCGAGTGGGTATCAAACCGAGGCCAAGAGATCACTGGAGAATAGAGGCCGAGCGGCATTTAGCGGTTACGTTTCAACGAGCACTGGCTTCTCGCCTTTGACCTTGAGCCGCGCGGCCCATTTTATTCTTCTCTAAGGGCCCCTTTTACCACTTTCATACTAGTGGCGGCCGGCGCGGCGCGGCGTTTCTGTTTTAGAAAGCATCCGGCGAGGGCTATTGATGACGCTTCCGAAGCCAATTGCAGGACCAATTGCTCTGTGAACTGTCACAAATATCGGCCAATAAATCGCGGTTGAAACTGGATCGCAGCCACGAGATAGACAAATTTTCAAGCGATTCCGACTGATGCGAAATCGCGGTACCAGCATATCGATAGCCTGTCAATGTGTGTCACGAAAAGGGACGCTTGTGTTCATACATTTCCCTATAGTTCCTCTGGATCTATCTCGCTCTCGGGCCAACACAACTTGCCGAGGTATTGGTAAACGAATAAATGGCACGTGCTGAATAACGATTTCTTATACACAGACCGCCAGTCTATGTGTGTGTGCATTTTCTCTTTTCTTGAGCAGCAAGGAAACTGTTCCTCCGAGTGCTCGGAAAGAAAGAGTTGGAAAGAGTAGGAGAGTATGCGATACTCACCTTCTCGCCACTGTCGCTTGGCAGGTAGAAGACCAACACGGTGAGAAACGATATCCCCATGCAGGGTATTATGAGGTTGACGGTGTAAAAGAGAGTCTTCCGCCTCATAGTGATGTTGAACGTGATGTCGAGGTAGGGCTCGTCGCAGCACGTATAAAACTTCTCGTTCCTGGAAGGTGGAAACGGAGAGGAGGTTGTCCATTGGTTGAGGAATCCCGGGGGCGATTGGAATGAGCGTGAAGGGCATGCTAGCCGCGAAACTCTACGTGTCACCTTCAATCAAGCCCGACGCGGCAGCTCGGAGAGAGTGCCCTCTATTCGATTAAGGAACCACCCGGCATTTGAGCCCATTTATATTTTACCTCACGGCTGGCACCTCGAGTATGTCCCACTCGACGGAGGTGTAGAACTCCGACAAGTCGACGCCGATCTCGACGACGTTGCTGCCCGTTGTCTCGTCGATGTGCCTCAGGTCGACCTTAACGTACCAAGCAGACACGACGCGCTATTAGTCAATTGTGTCAAATGCAAAGTTCACAGTCGAACGTGTGCCGTTCGATTGCCGCGCGCGCGTCTAGCGCGTCTACGTGTGGGTGGTGATCTATAGGAGTGCGAGTCTCGAGAACCAAAAAGTGCTCTCGCTTCTCGGCGATCTTATTGAAAGAGTGAGCTCTAGGGAGAAAGAGCGCGGGAGGGTATGACGCGCGCACTAATTAACGAAGGAAGCATAACGTAACAGCCATCTCGTAACATTGCTTCCTTTGCCTCTCGATATTCGCGACATTTGCATCCTTCTGCACATGTTCAATCAGGGCGACGAGATTCTCCGTGATATAGTAATCATGATTGTATGGCCAGTGAAGAATTTTACAAGAATAGTGACACTTTTTGAGTATAATTTCGGAAGGAGCATATTGGAAAATTAACGGAAATTGATTGGAAGGTGATTTCAATCATTCTTTCGATAGTCAATGGTATCGGTAACAAGGAATAATTTGCGGAATAAGTGGACATCTGCGGAATCCAGGATCGAAATAACGAGGGGGTTGTAAGGTGGGCGGGGTCATTAAGGGCGATCCGTCTAATCATCTTTTACGGAATGTCCATTTCTATCCCATAGGAATGATCGATTGGAATGCGCTTATTATTAAATGAACTTGATGGATCCTCCATTCACGCGTGATGCCGCTCGACAGATCGCACCGTGCCGACGTGTATTTCGCGGCGAGATATGCTACGCTCCATTACCAGCCGCGCGCGGCGCGCACACTCCCCGTCACGGCAGTACATTACTTTACAGCTTTTTGCCAAGCGGCCATTCATCACCTTTTCGACATACACGTGTAGAGCTATTCCGAGTGACGAGTGTATACGCGGCCATTGTGAAGCTCCGATGAATATCCAGTCCCATTTTAACGCTCGGTGAAACCCATCATACCTAAGCTCACTCCTATACAGAGGCGGCCGCGGTGAGCTTTCAACAATAGGTAAGTAACATATTCGAGGATTAATCGAAAAAGTTTCTCCATCCAGTTGATCGGAAAGAAGTGGACACGAGCCGCGGCGAGGAGCGACCGATGAAATAATCGGAGGTGCGCGATAGTGTGGCGCACTTTTAATAAATGACTCGAGGAGTTGCGGCAGCCTGATATTAATCATCGCGCGAAATTCGCTCTAGCAGTGTGCGGCTAGTACGCCGAGAGCGCTACCGGCGATTAGCAGTATGCGGCTGCTCCGGCTTTATGAATAGTGATAAGGCCGCAAGTCCGAATGCGTTGCGACCTCCGCAATAAGATGCAAATAAATAATCGCGCCCACGTAAAGCTTCGAGCTCGATCCCTCGATCCCCCTGTGTGATCCACTTTTCCGGCGGTCACGTTTTTCGGCGCGGCCCGTAATCAACGATCTAAATCTTAACTAATGCCTCGGAATGTTCGCCGCTATACTTGCGAGGCGTAGCGCGCGCGGATCCACTTTATCCGTGTAAACCGTTCGTATAAGTCCACCTGCATTTCGCTAAGCCGCCCGGCCGGCGCTCGCCGGGATTTAACAAACGAGAGCAATCACTTCTGGCAGTTTAAATTTCCAAGCCCAGCTACGAAACCAACCAGCCAACCCGCGCTACGGCCTATGTTCATCGCCGAGAGAAAGGTATCATGGTAGGCTAAGATTTACCGCAGTTTTCTTTTTCCCCGAATAACCACCGTCATCACGTAGTTAGAACGAGGAAGGTAGAGGATGCCCGCTCGCGTTACAGCGCGCCCTGTTAAACTATGCACCAGCTGGACCTTGTAACTTTAATGTAACACGGTTACTCCAGCCAAATATCTCTCACGCTTTCTACCAGCCCATGCATTTTGCAGGCTTCCCCATGTAAACTGGAGGGGAAAGCAGGTAAGCGGGATTTCAGATGCTATCGTCCTCCCCGCTTGCCAACGCGAGGAGACAGTGGGTCTCCCTCGCCGGATACATATATACCCGGGTACACTTCCGGGAGAACCCACGCGCGACTATGAAACGCTCGCTGTCAATTCAGGCCGGGATACATCGGGGGATAAATTGTTGATGAACGGGGGCGCGATGCGGCTCCCCGATTCCGGCGAAGACGCGGCTGGCGCGTACCCACCTGGAAGCCGTCGTAAGTCCACGAGCCAAACTTCATGACGCACGTCTGCTCGTCGAATGGAAAATATTCTACGTCGATTTCGCAGGAAGACTTGTATATCGCCGGTGGCTTCCACTCAACCTTGCCTGTATAATTTAGCGTCGCCTTTGTTGCCAACGTCACCTCGAAATTACCGTCAGCACTGGAACAGAAATGCAGGCTTTTGTAGGATGAATCCGCCGCGAGTACTTATAGGTATAGCCCAGCCGCCCAATACGTGCGGATGAATATCAATGTGAGAGGTGGCATTAAATTTCGGATATTGGGAGACAGCTCCCGTGTAATAGATGAGAAGCCGCCGGAAGCCCTGGAGCTTTCGGGGTCTTGGTAACCCTCGCCTTGGAAAGGATGTCGTTCTAGTTTTATTAATTCGACGCGTACTTACTTGTTGTACAAAACTATATCGGGTCTCCATATATGGTCGGATGGCACGTGCAGCATCTCCACTCCACCATACTCCTTCGGATCCCACTTTAACTTGTAATCGTACCATGACTGTAAAACAATACATCACAGAACCATTACTTTTACTCCATGAAAGAAGCCTCTTCATTATCAAATATATCGAACTATGGAATTAATATCACAGGAAATTCTATAAGAGGAATAGCATCTCCAAAAGACCGAATTATATTAATCATATGTATACACAGATAGCTTCCACAATCCTCATTATCCCGCGGTTCGCGGATGCAAATCCTTTTTGTGTTTCTCCCTTTGTTTCGGACTTGATTCACGCACCATAGAACCTGCCATCGGCAGAAAGCGCAACCACTCTACCTTAGCAAGTAGCCTGACGTCTGTCAGTGTGGAGTAAAATGGGATTTATGGTTGAATGAAATTTAACACTGAAGGTGCCAGGATCCGGGAGTTTCTCTCATCGCTCGAGAGAAAAACCATAGCGGCACGAGAGAGGAACGCAGGCCACTAGTCGAGCGGACGCATCCGACTCCTCGTGAAATTCTTGGGGCGGGAATCGAGCGTTCTCGAAGAAGGCGGCGGGATATTTGATCGGCGCAAATATTTAGAAGCGCCGGGGTCGATCGGTGAAGTGGGAAGGTTCGCGCGGAGCTTTCGTAAATCGAAGTTCCCAGCGTGCACGGGCTCCAACACGCTCCACTTCCATTCTACTTGGAGAATTACTTGGGCCATTTATATCCCGATAATGTATGCGAGGGGGACCGCCGGGACCGCCGGTGTTTCAATAGGCCACCGATGTTTGTCGACTCTCAGCCCGGCGTGTACTTGCGGTTAGTTCTAAGTGATCTTCTGTAATGGACTAATAGACAGCTAAATCACCGAAGCACACTACAATTAGAACCTTTCGCCCCCCCCCCCCCCCATCGAATTTATACCAGCCGGATTATACTCAATGCAATCAATTGAACGCGTTTAGTAATTCGAGGGATTTGTAATTACAACCGTCCAGCCGTTAATAACTCCCGGCAATTATCCAGCCGACTACATGCGATGCCGATGGCCCTCTTCTTAATCAAAGATCGCGCGACAGAAAGAAACGAGTGCACAAGTCAAATATGAACTTTACCGCCTCCAAGGACTCGGAGGTACACGCCACCAAGTTTTTGACGTAGAGTGAAAAGAATCATTTGGGAATTTAATGGAATTCTCTAAGTCGGATCTCCCCGACTTCTCCAAATGAGGTTTAGCGCTTTGTCATCCCGATCTTCTCGACAGTCCTTCCACCTCGCGCGCTATCCAAAACTGCCAACAAACTTTATAGAAAAAGCCTGAAGGAACACTCTGACACTGCGGAGCGTCGAGTGCCATGGGTTTTTCTCGATAAATGTCCTTAAGCGTTAAGCTTTCTCCTCAGTTCTCTCATCTCCAGTTCCGTGCTTGGTGGGATCGTTTATTTAATTCTATAAATTTCCTGGTAAATTCGCTTACCTGTTCGACCCAGAGGTTCGTCGTCATGATCTGATTCTTCAAGTTCTGCGAAAGAGGCGTAAGAGGTTCTGCATTAGAAATCAATGTAACGAAATTTGAGGCATAATGGAGTGGTTTATTTGGGACTGTTGTTATTTGTAGTTTGTTAGGAGTAGAGTGTATTACAGGCTAACGATGCTAATTTGGTTTGTAGTCGAATTGCTGGACATGGAGTACTCACCACATCGATCAGTTGCGAGAGTTTGAGCTTGATTTTAACGGTGAGGGCGTCTGTGACGTTGACCACTGGTCGTACCAGCTTGTTGTAGTTCGACAGGAGGTCGTCGTACAACCGCTTTGCATCCGGATTTCCTGAGCATCCTGCGCAATCATTCGTTTAAGCCCTCATTAGAAGCGGCCGCCGGACTCGCACGCGGCCACGTTTCCCGGGAAAGTTTCGCGCCCGAAAAAGGAAAAGCCCTCGAATTATCTTGCCATTTGGGCCACCTGTCCTCTTCCTCGCGGCCTACGACAGCCGCGCACAATTCGACTCTCGGCGAGTCTCTCGCGAATTTCCCCGGCTAAATATGCAATCTGCGAATGTTAATAGCGCGCACGCTGCTGAACAATGATGAGCGCGCGCGGCCGCTACGCCGCCGACAACGCAGTTATAATTTCCTGGCAGTTTAAAGTGTTCTCGCGAGTGGTGTTTCCTGAAACTCGGGGGAAACGAGTATAACAGCAGCCGAGCAGCCGCCTGCACACGCGTCGACTCTACCAACGCACCTGGCGAACCGCACGATCGACTTTGCTCTCCACGGCTTGTAAAGAAACAAGCTGAAAGCTACATTAACCGAGCGAATCGATTCTTTGAAATTGGATATTTCGCGCTGTTTCCGCGCGTGTAATTCTTGCCGTTCTCTTTGGAATATCGAGGGTGGAATTGCGTTGTGCAATGATAAGTCGATAGATCAAAGGTGCGGGTATAAGGTAGGGGGACCGAGTGGGGGGTTGACGTGAGAAGGTAGATAAATGTCGGGCACATAAACGCTATGTACTGCTGGCACTGGGGAAAGGTGGAAAATGCGAGAAGGGCACGCAACTTGGTTGGCAAGGCCCCGCTATTATCCGAGTGGCTCGGACTTCATCATCCAGCCGTGCACCACTTTGACTGTAACTATGTGTGTCCGCGACTACATATGTACGCGGCCAGTATGTATGTTGGCAGTCGTGAATGCCTCGGGCAGTGCACAAAGAGGCAAGCTCGCCGTAGGTAAATTTGATACCGTTTTTGAAGTCAGTGCCAGGAGTATGCGGAGGTATATACACGCGTACCCTCGCCCGACGTCTAATGAAGACAGTGGAACAAAGGGAAGAGCTCTGTCTCGAATCAGTTTATACATATGTACATTGTTATGCCAGCCGCACACTTGCTTCTACCGGGCCCTTTCTTTTTTACCCCCTCCCGAACCCTCTGGAATCCTCACATTGCACACCATTTTCCTCTGATTGTTTACTTTTAATTACCCCTTTTCCGCTTGTAAACCACTTTCCATTTGCTCTTTCTCCATTTAATGAACTGCTCCCGTTCCCTTTGCCCGGCCCCTGTTTAACCTCCGCCTTCTCCACGCGCGGCGAAACATTTTCATTTCCCGGGATAAATCGCCGTCATTGATACGCGCGGGGGGCGATTTTGCAAATTGGATTTACGAGTGTTTAATTTAGGCAGTTTCTACGTCCGCTCAGCCGCGCGATCATCGGATTTCGTAATTTCACTCGACGCCGCAGCCGTCGACGGAATTTCCCGAGAAAAGGGGAGAGCGAGAGCACACGCGAGGAAGTTCTATTCGACGGTTGAAAAGCTCGGGGTTTGGAATTTACATTTGCAATGTGATGTGTTTTGCGGCCGCGACTGTCGCTCTTAGTCGTGCTGTTGTGATTTCCGCATTGTTAACGGTACGTGAAATTGCCGTGGAAGGTAATGCGCGTGCATATGACTCGGCTCTGTTGATATTGCACTCTGCATGCATAATTTTTCCTTTGTATGAGACGTCACCCGCGTCGCTTTTTCCTCGCCACGAGAGATAAAGTGCGGCTCAAGTAGCGGATCAATTAAGGGGAAGTGGTGAGGGTGAAGTATAGTTTTCAGCTTTCATACGACACGGGATACACCCGACATATGTAACCGGCAAGGGGTAAGGTGTACTTTCTACCTCCCGGCAATCTAGTACTTTGAATATTTTTCCATTAAGCTCGCACGAATATTGCGAAATGAAAATTTCCAACATCGGCGTCGCGAATCTTTGAAAGTTGCTGGTTCCGACTAGATGCGGCAAAGACTATGGGTGAAGAGGGGACTCAGAGGGATCCCGCATGTTTGTTATCGACAACGAGCGCGGCGTCGAGGAGAAATTCATTTGGGCTCAAAGAGGATTTTGACGTTGGTGCACGCGTTAATGGAGCCGGGATGGGAAATCGTTTTTTCCCTCAGAGGGTGGGTCGGCAGGAGGGGGAGAGGGGGAAAGGGTATTCGAGGGGTGGGCGAGGGCGGAGAGATAGCCCGACGAATCGAAACACAAAGGCCGAGGTCAGCCGATCGGAAAAAAGATTTGGGTGATCGGGGATCCGGTTATTTGCTGTTCCGCCGCGGAATACTTCGCTGCCCGTAAAACCTATTACGGCTTCGATAATTACGTGATCAGCAGCGAGGCTCATCCGAGCTGGAATTACTCTTCATAACCGACTAGTTATTACTCGATGCAACAGGACCCCGCGCCCCCTCCCACCCCTCTTACAGAATACCAGACTCTTTTTTTCCTCACTGGCGCGCGCCCTCGTCGATCTTAACTTTAATTGTGTAATATTGTCAATCAACCCCGATGCGCCCGGCCGCCGGTGAAATGCGGATCCGGCGACGCGGAGGTGTTTGAAATTGCGATGGTACGGCTCGCTATACTCGAAGGTATTCGTCATTCGACCGGAATATCATCGAGATAATCCTTCCCGGATCAATGCCGCCCGCCGACGCCGCCGCCGCTCCCTCGAGGTCCGCCGGTTGTTGCGGGGCGCAATTCCGCCCGGGGAATAAGAGCCGGCCACCTTATCGCCAGCAGGCTCTCTATTGCAATTCGCAACAAAACGCGATTGCTCGATGAGCTGGACCTATCGCTCGAGGAATATTGAATTCGCATCCCCGCGCGCGAGATATTCGGGCATTCCTTACGAGAGGCTTACGCCCATAACGCATTTAAAAATAGCGAGTGCTCTCTCCGAGGCAACAAGGAGCCACTCGACTTCTGTATGCTTTCGAGAAGACTTGATGTTTTTACGAATATGCAGGAATGCTTATCGGATTGGCTGGATCTCCGAGCTCGGCTGCGGCTGCGGCTGTCGGCGTAATAAGCAAGGTGAATTTCGGAGGAGCACTTCCCTACTTCCCACAAGGAGCATTCCGAGCAGGCAATTCAACCGCGCGCAGCCTTGTCGTTCGCGTGAATCTGAAAACCATTTCTCTCTTTACGACTTGAGATTTGATCGGACCGAAATATCCCAGCGAGCGAATGCCGGCGCAGCCGCAAAATGAGTGGATTTCACCTCTGCCAAGTGCAAGCCCCCCTGACCCCCCTCCCTGCCCCCCACCCCCCCCTCGATCTGCTCACTCGTTATGTCAACGCATAAATCCGGCCACATGCAGATCTCTGTTCCATTTATCGTGATGCGAAACGCTCAAAAGTATAACCGTGCACCGCCGAGAGGAGAAATCAATACTCGGTTGAATCGATTTGCGCTGACGTGTCCCTTGCTCCCCGCAACATTGCTCCTCTTTGTTAATACCTTAATGAGCCGAGCGTTGAGAATGATTTCGGCGATCGCGCGCTGCGAGCTTACACGCCGTTGCCTAGTGTCCTTGTAACTTGGAGAACGCGCCACTCGACAATCCGTTTTGGAGCTTGCGAGAGTGGAAATTCAATGTACTTTGAGAGGGCCGGGTGTATGAATTCGTCGGCGATTTATCGTGTAATAAGGCGTACTGTTAATTACGCCCGCGAATTATCGGGAAATGGTCGTGCACGAGCGGATACCGCCGGAACGATACACTGGCCGGCTTTAAGTAGTATAGACACGAATTTAGTCAGACGTGCCTGTACATATCATCTGTCGTCCCACTCGTGACTCCCACACTCCTCTTATTCCTTTGAAATATTGAATATCACCGACTTCGACACGTGCATCAGTTCGAGCAGGCCTAAATCTCTCTCTCGCATCGAATCCAGCAAAGAATCATGGGAGCTTTTTGTTTTTTCTATGGGTTTTCGCTACTTGAAAAGCGGATCGAGATAATGGCTGTAGGGAGAGTCGAGTCGTACTGGGAATACATGGAATACATGTCGAGAATAAAGGCGAGGGCAGGGTGAGTCGGTGGTTCGGTGGGTGTGCATCGTCGAAAACGTTCCTCGGGCACCGCAGTGACGGAAGAAGGACCGACATACCGGGAGGCCGATGTCGAGATATCGCTCGTTCTCCGCGTGCATCGCGCATTTGCATCTGAATCGAAGCCGACCGAGTACCAATGCGTGCATGTATTGGTACTTATACCCGGTGTGCTCTATTTATTAGCCGTGCGCGCCCGCCGCTCAAGAATGGCAGGCGTATCGAGTGACCCGCGGGAAATTCGGCCAAAGGTAGTAGAGTTCCGTTGTCCGAGCCCCCGAGGAAAGGATCCCTCGGCTGGGATTTAAATCGCGGTGAAAACCTGGGTTGATTTATCGTTCATACCTGATATGAGCACCAACACTATCCACATGATCCCCACCAGGCTCTTCATCATGTCATTGTGTCACGTCCACCTCATTTCTTCTCGCCCGTGTGCTCTTCAGACCCTTCAGTTCTAGCACTGTAACAGACAGCAGATTCGTTGCTGGAGTGATCGCCGATATACACTTTACATAACTGGAGAAGGACGCCAAGTCAGTGGGCTCGCAAGTTCGCAGTGCAGATATCAAGGAAAGGATCAGAGTGGCGGGTTGCTTGGCCGAAAATAAGGACGTCCGATCCGAGGATAGCGGCCGCGAGCCCGCCCGAGTTAATAGCCGCTTAATAACGCTACAATGTCGCGCGCACCAGCGCCACTTTTTAGCTACATTATCGTAAAGTGCTCCAATTACGTAACGCGCCAAATGTTGCGGCGCCGCGCGCTCGCGGGAAATACGCCCGGCTGATTTATGGCCGAGTAATTATGCTTTATGGGGGAAGAAACTTGCGCCGCTTCCTCGCGCGCCGCATAATAACGAGCGGCTAAAGGGCCAATCGACTATTAGCCGGCTTTAATTGCCCCGGCAAGATTATACATCGCCGCCTACGCGCGTGTGTCTATACTGTTGACGAGGGAAGATCGCACGCGGCGGATTCCGCACCTCCCCGACCATTATAAAGATCGTTCTCTTTAATCTCATTTAATCACCCGAGCGTTCCTTTGGAGAATGTAGCACGCGCTCTCCGCGCCGATTTCCATCGGGAAGATTTACGGCCGGCACAACTGCCGTAACACCTGACGACAGAGTTACATAGATCTCTCGAAATGTCCCCCTAGGGTTGGACGCTGGCGATAGTTTCCAATCTTTTTCTCTCCTGTGGCTCGCCGTGGCGGGGCAGAGCGCGCGGTTTAAGCTCTGCCCTGACGTTTGCTTTATGCGGTTTACCGTCGCGGTATACGTGCCGACTTCAAAGGCAGCCAATTTCGTATAATAAACGATATGTATGTACAGCGGAGAGATCTCCCGGTGAAAGGGCGGCTTTTCAATTGGCGCGCGACAGAGGGCAACTTTTCCAATTCCGCCGTTTGCCTACCCCGCGAGATCCTCTCTCTCTCCCTCTCTCACGCGGGCACACGCGACGATTCTGCTGATTTGTCGGCAAGCAGCGCGAGCACTACACTCTTCCTCACTTAAATCCGCTTACATAACGTCGCAGTGACCGGTTTTCTACCCTCGCGTGAATCCATGTGTACGTATGTACGTAGGACAGAGGGTGGGTTCGGGGGGTGGAGGACCGAGTGGGAAACTGGCGCTGGGGGGGAAATGCCGAGCGGCAAGAGCTTTAAATTGCAAAAAAGCTGCGCAGACAGTCGTTTATCCGGCGGCGGGGGGTGGGTTAAAAAAGGGCTGCTTTTTCCGTCCTCTTTTTTCTCGGCCGCCACCCTCGCCCCCCAGACCCCTTTCGAGCTCGGATAGGAGGCCCCGCGCATTTTCCTTTCTATCCTTTGACGCGGGCTGTGCACTTCCGTACCGCATAGAGGCGTTTCTGTCCTTACGCCCGGGGTGTGTTTATGCAAACGACTCTCGTGCCCGTTTTTAATTTCTCGCACGATCACCCCTGTTCTCCTGCCCCTCCTTCTTCCGCCCGCTCTCTCTCTCTCTGGGTCTCCTTCCCTCTTTCTATTAGCCTGTCCTTTGCCCTGCTTTCCGCTTTATACTGTTAAAACGAAGTTAATATCGGGCGGACGCTCGTTCGGACGCCTATAACCCGCGCGATTTACCCGTTTGAACACGAGAGACTAAAAAAGGATAAAAGAAAAACACGGGTTATACGAGTCTGTTGGTCAACTGCGAAAGCACAAGGACGAAAGCCGGAAAAGCCATCGAAAGCCTCGTGCAAGCCCTCGCGGGAAAAATCCTCTGTATAATTATATGAACATCCCGCGCTCGGCCGCGTATTTCCGGGGCGGCGGGAGACGCGAGTGCTTGAAATCTGTATCGAACGTGCCGGCGCATGAAATGCCGAAAGGCGCAGTGAGAATTTTTCAAGGAAGAGAGTCTGGTGTGGATGTGACAGGGCTCGCGCGCCGCGAGAGTTTCGACGTCAATCGAAACGGGGCCGCAGGAGTGCGCGCAGCCAGTGGATCAGTGGTTCATTCGCCGGGAAGACATTTCTGGCAGCGGTGCGCCGCTGCCGGCTTGAGTGGCAGCCACTTATTATTATCGGCCGCACGTTTTTTCGAAGCCAGCTCTCGGAGATAGCGACGCGAGTGCCAATATCCTCTTACATCCTATTCAATTCCACGTTTGCCGAATACTGCGAGTCTCAGCGATTGCCGGCTCCCAGCGCTCTTCACCTCGATTATTACCGATTAAATGAGCCGCGCGCCGCCCAATTGCCATTCTCCAAGCCCAACTCGTCCAGATTCTCTCTCTCTCTTTTTTTTAGAGCGTGTCGCTTAGTCGCGTTTACTGCTCTTCGCCAGCCGCATCCCACTCGCTGGAATCCTCCTTCGATATTGCACCAAGTGCCAGCCAGCTGGACGATTAATCCGGACGGCGGCTCACGGTGTAATTAATAATAGTTTCACATTAATCACTGTCATCGCCGATGCAATCTGCCGTGCGACACACATGCGATATCCAGCCGCGTATAATTCGCCGCCGACATATTCGCCGACTCATTCTCCACGGAGGGTGCGGGGGAGGCAGAGCTGAAGGAGTAATAGAACTAATCCACTTAATAAAAGTGGTTGTTGGTATTTTTAATTCTCGATCAAGCGTCATTTCTGTCGGAGGCCTGCGCCGGTCGATCGTCGAAGCAGCGAGCCCTCGACGGTTCACTTCGCCTCTCGCTGCCGGATCAAGGGCGAGTAATTATCTGCCACGTTCGAGTCCTGTCAGCCTCCGTGTAACGAGAGTCTTAAAACGCCTCTTGGAAAGCCTCTCTCTCTATTTTCACAGCACCGAGCGCCGCCGCCGACGAAGAGGAGAATGGCCCCTGTCTCGGCCCCGAGTCGCCCAAATTCATGCAGCGCGGGCCGATTTTTCCGGGCCACTCCATTACTACCCCCCGGCCTCGCGCTCGCGTCCGCTCTACTTCGCAGCCTCTGTTTGCCTAACTTAAATCTAGCGTTTGATTCGAGTTTACTCGATTGTTTCGCCGAGTCGACGAACCGCAGTAGGGAGGCGGCCGATCGATCCCAATCTAAACGACCTCATCAAGACGTCTTCGGAAGTTAATCCGACCGGGAACAATTCCCCGATTGATATACAATGTATTCCGAGCGCCCCCCGCCCGGGAATAAACCTCGCGTGATATCGACAATGACTATTTCGGCCGGGAACTTTTTGCAGGAACTTCTCCGAGGGACTGTCTGTGCTAGATTGTCGAAAAATGTGCGAATGGAAGGTGTAGCTGGGAGGGGGCGGCGGCGATGAGATTCGGGGCGGTGGATTAAATGTGTGATCCGCTATTAAATTCAACTAGCTCCGCCCATAAAATAAGGTAATTACACTCGCTGGCGCGATAAGATTTATGAATTTAATAATGGCCCCGGCCGTATCGGCATGCGGAACAATTAAACGCGGCCCGCACGCGCGCGCGATTCAGCGGCCAGGGAAATGTTTTATTATCACGCCTGTTCATCCGTGGCGCGGTGGTGGGCGGGGAAAAAAGTTTCACCTCCAATGTATAGGTGTGTGTGTGTGTGTGTGTGTGGGTGAAAATGAGAGGGAGAGGAGAGCAGCTGGCTGGCCGCACGAAATTTCCCACCATTCTCGCGGCCAAATGTATTAAATGCAAGGCCATTAATGAACTTGCCGCAGACAGTTTTCTTGAAGGTGTCATTAAACCCTGCGCCGAGGTCTTCATTCCCCGGAAATCCCTCTGCGATGGTGATAATCGTTCCTTGACGCCACAATGGCCAACGTTATACGCCGAGTGCTCGCGCGGCATTTCCTGTATGTCGAAATTCCACTAGGCCCGGGGTGAGTATGCACATTTATTACCGCGCCAAGACAATTTTCAGCGGGATCGTTATGGGCCGATTAGCCGACATTTTATCGGCCATCGGCTCTGCCTTGGAGGAAGATAAAATATTGCCTGGTCCCCTGGCCGTTGCTAAACCGTGTCCTACTATCTCGCACCCATACGAATCCTGTTCGCACGCACACAGCCTCGTTCTCGCATAAATTCCAAGGGAACCTGCAGAACGTCCCATCTATAGGCGCATGCGCTCATAAAACGGAGATAAATACCAACCTGTATTTAGCAGAATCGGAAACTATGACGGGCCGCGACAAAATAACGGGAAATTGGAAAATGTGAGAGGAGGAATTGAGTAAACCGACGGTAGCGCGACAAATTAAATTATGTCCAGCGAGCACTTGCATTCTTCCCGCTTGGTATCCTCTGAAAGGTTTGTTGGACGAGGAATAATAAAGAATCGATAGTAATCTCGCGAGGTAGGTAGGTTTGTTTTAGTAATCGATAATTCGATAACTCTCCAGAAACACGATCTCTGTCCAGTATATCAGAGCTCGTTTTGGATCAGCGGCGTCCGCAGGCGGTGGGAGAAATGTTCAATAACAGTATATATCCCGGGCGAGCGTTGGACAATAATATGAGGGTAAAAAATGAACTGCTCGCCAGGACAAATGCTCGATGGTGATTGTGCGGCGAGTGAGCCGATGCGGCGGGCGGCAGCGCGGCGGGCGGACTATCCCGGTCAGGGGGGTAAAATCAACGCGTCATCTTATTACCGATCGCAGCGATTCATCAGTTGATGCCTGATGATTTATTGCCGGCGGTGGCCTAAGACCTTCATCTATCAGTGTCCCGAAAGGGGGAAAAAAGGCCAATCGAGCGGCGCGCTTGTCAATACCGAGTTTAGCTAGGATCACCGGCGTGATTACTGCTCCGGGGGCCGAATAAAACTCCGCCTCCCGTTGACAGATTTCCTCTGTACCGTCCGGTGACACTGTGTCCGCGCCGTCCTCCCCGCGCCACACACTATCAACAGCAAAGTTACGAAACAGCAAATTGTGACCGCCGGCGACACTCCAACTGGCCCCCGAGCTCGAGCACCAGCTTCGGAATCCAGTGAACGCTAATTCCAACTGGGGAACGGACCGAATGCCATTGCGGACGCGTAATTAACCGTCGCTCCTTTCGAAGCTGCTCCATGTCCCGGTGCGGGCGAGCCTCTATAATTAAGAGACATTCAGTGACGAGTGGTCGGATTGGCGCGATTAAAGGAACCGGCATTCGGACGTCCATTTTCCATGGGGGGTGGGGATTGGGGCAATTGACCTCGGCCAGCCGACGCCGTTTGCCGAATTTATCTGCCGATGACATCGCACGTAGACCGCATCGCCGGATTACAGGACATTTTCCCGGGCGAATGGCTCCCTTGAATACTTAAAGCACACGCCGCCGCGCGCTTTGCTATACGAGAAACATGGTATTAGAGGGAGCCGCGCTTCACAAATATTCCAGTCTGTCAGACGAGCTCTTTTAGCCTGCTGACAGCCCGGCAAAACTTGGCGCGACTGATGGGAAGATGCTGAAAGTTATCGGAGGATTTGCCGCCCGGGAGGAAAGTTTCGTATCGCGCGAAGGGTTGGTGCGGTCGGAGGCCGAGATTTCGCCGGCCGACGTAAACCCACTCGAAACCGAGTCGGCAGCGACTAATTACTAATTTCCCTCTCGAGCCAAACACACGCGCGCACACCAGTCCCGAGCTTATCTACTTCCGATGGGGATTATAGTTACGAGAATTTCCGGACGCGTCTAAACGCTCGGGGAGTTGCCAGTAAACACTGTGCGCGTTGCTCGAGAAGTCTACTGGGGAAAAGTGAAAGGCGAGATTTGAATAGTCCGGCGACGTATCGGGGAAAGCAGATGTAAGAGTGAAGATATCTCCGGTGAAAAGCGAAAAGATCGCAGACGTCCCTCTCGAGAAATTTCAAGGAGGCTGGAACGAGCGAGGGGGAAAACGAGAGTGGAAGAGGCTCACGGGAGCGGCGGGATGGATATTTAATTTTCCATGAGCCGAGGCATCCCGGACTCCCGTTCGATTGATTCCGCCCGTAACATCCCCTTTTCACCCTCCTCAGTACACCTTTGGGTCGCGATCACTGCCCATAAGTCCTATGTTTCTTGATCTCGAGCCGGCCAGGAAATCGTATCCACCGCAGTGGCGAGCAACCTCCCATCGCCGTCCGCGCTCAATTATTCCCCGGAAATAAAAGCGGGGGGCCCCCCCGATAGCGACGCCCTTTATCTTTATTTGGCGGATTTTTTCGGCTCGCCCTCCAATAAACCTGCCGTGTTCGCAACTCGGCTAATCCGATTAGCGAGCGTTTTCGGGCTTGAGAGCGTTACGGCGCGTGGCAGCGATCGGCTAACTCCATTACTGCTTCTAGTATATAGATCGTATAAATTATGCTTTTTTTCTCTGGCGATAGCATAGCGGAGAGGAAGAGTGCACATCCCTCGAATACTAGATAAAGCGTGTGTTGGCCGGTGCACAGAGGCGGGTATGTCAAAATAGGCAAAATTCCGCATGAATAGACCCGAGAGCATAGAGGCGTCCAATGGCGCAGAATGGTCTGGCTGCTCAGCCGTGGCGGATGCGATAGCAATAATCTCGCGGTATAAGAAAGAGCCCGAGTTTCGCCATCTTCTCGAGCGAGGAATCGCTCGCCGTTCGAGAAACTGAAATATTCTCGCGCGCATTGGTCTGTATGGAGATGGAGGCTTTCGCGTATCACCGTTCACGTGGCGTTGATCTTTCGGAAAGTCTGACGCCGGTTGATTCGAGTATCGGTGTACCCGGTTAATCGTCGCGCTCGCCGATAGCCGAGGTCGCCAAGTTGACCGATCTGTCCGATGGGATAAATTCCGGGACGTCCATTTGTCCACATGCATACGTCCGGCCGTTAAATGGACTTGGAAAAGGCTGGCAGCCCGGTGCAACAGTATCCGCGCGGGCGGGAGCGGGAGCGGTAGCGGGAGCGGGCCACGACGAAACTCGAAGAGGGACGTCGGGGATCCCTCTCAGGATTTACGATTTTCCGTAAATTGAGTTTCGCTGCCGGACAGCGCCGCGACAGATCGCCCCGACGGAAATGGAAATGTCGATGAAAAATACACGCCCTCTCTCTCTCTCCCTCTCTCCCTCCCCACAGGCCCACCGGAGTTCAAGCAAGTACAAATGGATGGTGGCCCGCGCACCCCCTCGTCTCATGTCGAATTATACTCTTCGCGCAATTTATCGCCCTTTCACCGGAAACCGAAATATTCACGCGCCGGCATCGACGGCCTCTCCACCTAGAGTGCATCCGCAACCACCGTTGCAGGGGCACAAAGAGACCGGAGGATCGCGATGTAAATTACAACGGAGCTTTGTGAATCTGCGTGTACCCAACGCGCGTTCATCATCTGGACGAGCAGGTCAAACGGAGGGGGCGCTGCATCATTGGATTGATGAGAGAATGACAGAAGTGGGGGGCGCGTGTAGATAGGTTTAGCAGTCGATGTGTATCTTTGGGAGTCGTAACTACACGAAATTAGCATTCCGCTGGCAAGGCGATTTCCGTCGGGGGTGCCGTTGGAAGGGGGTGGGGGGCTGGCCGGGGGCAAGTGGTCTCGTCGAGCACGTAACGGACAGCCGTCGGAGGGACGCGCGATAAAAAAAAGGAGGAGGATGAGGAGGAGGGGGTTGGAGGTGGTGGAGGAAGAAGAAGGAGCGAAGTGCTCGAGGGGGCTAAAGCCGCGTTGCGACTGGGCGATTCATAGGTTCTCTGTGAGGCGGAGTTGCGAGTGTCGAAGGAGGAAAGCAGAGAAGGGAGGAAAGGTAAAGCAAGAGCGGTCGGTCGGTTCGCAAGTAGGTCGCATCTCACGGCTCAATATCGCCGAATACTCTTTTGTGTCCTCTTCTAAATTGGGTTACGAGGGTGCCGCCGCCACCGTTCGCTGCTCCGGCTGCAGCTTCTTCTCGCATCGCATCGGCCCGCGACTCCCACAATTTCAATATACCGATTTTTCCGTCCGACTCGCCCCGCAAACTCTTGTATAAATTCTCTCCCCTCGGCACCACCCCCCTTTCGCACCAGCGCGCTACGCTACTGCTATGATTTGCAAGGTATTCTGGCACCGATCAGAATACTTGACGTAACAGGGCTCTGTGTGTGTCCTTGCATTCCCGATCGCGGCCGAGGGCCCCTTTGTCCTCGAGAGGCGCGTCCGAAATTATGAGATACAGGACACGAACGCCTAACGCCCGGCTATTTCCAAGTGTGCGCTCTACATATCTATCTATGTAGATAGCTAGAGGATCCTTCGATCCATCTGCATCCTCTCTCGCGGGCAATGTCAGCGCCTTGCGGAAATAAAGTTATTCTCTTGATCCCCCACCCTCAACCCCCCTCCGTCCATATGCTCTTATCGTCGCCCGACTCTCTTTCCTATTTTATTGGGATAACAGGCCGTTTCCCTCCCTCGTTTCTTATAAGAAGCGAATGGATCATCCGCGACGAATGTCGCCCTCCAGCGAAATTGAATCTGACGGCGCGTCATGCTCACGGAAATTCCGTGAGCGGGAATTAATTGGACGGGTGGAAACGAATCGATCTGACCCCCGGTCCGCACCGTCGTCCCGAGGCTGCTGCTTCCGTTTCGACATTTGCAAGTTAAACTTCGGCCCAACTAATTATAAATCGGGCCCTGCGATTGAGTTATGTGTGCCCGGGATCGAATTGATATTTCGCGCGCGGGAGAGACCGGCAATCGGTTTAGAGGATCGAGCCGGTAGAGAGCGAGATTCGATGTGTGATATAGCTACGTGGGAGTGGATTACCTAAATTTATCTGGCAGTCGCCAGATGTACACGGACGATTTAATTTCCTCGAGCTATCCTTGGCTCGTGTCGATCTCCGCCGATCGGAGGATCACTTTACGATTATCTTTCTATTTATTCCGAGGATTCCTCTCATATTCCTCGAGTCGCTCGTCCCTCTTATCACCTGCATCGACGAGGATGGCACGTGGGGATTCGACACCCTGAGTTAGATCATACAGGTCATAAAACTCCGACGATTTTACGAACGCGACCCACCGAGAAATTACCCAGAAAATTTCTTTCGAGTATCAGTGATACTCGTGTAAAAAGATTGAAGTCCTGCGATGTCTATTATTACAGCTGTCCTATCAACAGACTCAGCAGCATCCGCGTTCCTCTCCCGCCACGCCCTATTTAGCCTGGAGAATTTGGGGGGGCGCAGACGGCGAATCTGATTTCCACTGGGATCTTTCGTCCGGCGGCCCCGAACGCCCGAACAAAGGGTGAGAGGTCGACTTCTCCGGCGGTGCGTGTGAACTGTGAAAACTTGTCGAAAGAGAGAAAAGAGCCGAGAGCGAAGAGGCGGCGTCGGGTGATCGGTCGATACGCTCGTTACATTCCCGATTCATTTTGCCGCGGGTGTAATTGCGCATACTACTCCACCGCCGGGAGAGGAGAACTGTCCGATCCCGTGTGCGGGGCGTTCGTGCGGCGTGCTCGACGGTCCCGCGCGCAAAATCGGGGTCAATTTTCACTGATAATCCGCTAACCCGCCGGCCCAATGCACCAATCTGTCTTCCACGTAATAATTGAACTGCTATGCCGTAGCAATTCAACAGCTCACGGATCGAAGCCTCCTGATTCCCGCGAAATGCACGAGATCCACGTTCCATCAAGCGTACACTGTTTCCCAATAACTGCTTTCCCTCCCCGCCAACCCTCGCTCCCTCTCGCCCTCGCCCTCGCCCTCGCCCTCGCTCGATGGCGAAATCGTAGTTGCGCATAGAATAGATATCCGGATTCCTCGGCACGAAAAACCCGGCATTCGTGTCCACGAGATGGTACTGGAAAAAAAAATCCAATGGTATAACGAGAAATCAGTTGTAGATATACCTGTACACATACAGAGAGAGAAAGGAAGAGACTGGTTGGTTTCTGCGGGCTCGGCTTTGATAAAGTCTGGAGATTGAAAGAGGCGAGCGTGCGTGAGGCCGAACTTCTCATTAACGATGATAATTAAAAAGTGGGACAACGCCGAGGTACTTTCTGAAGGAGCAGTCCCCGATGCTGACTATTATTCGCCGATGGAAATCCACCGGCGCGCTACTCTGCCGCGAGTCTCAATTCGAAACTCCCCTCGGCTTCTCCGTCTATTTGTGTTAGTTTCGGTCAGATGCTTCGCCAGTTTTCTCCGCAGGCCCACACTATACCCGCGCTAATCCTCTGTATAATTGCATCTGTCGCGTTTGTTCCTGCTTCTGCATCGGATCGAGGATTCCCCAACATGTGCTCCGAAACTTTGCCCCGGCTCTCCCCTCCCCCCTTCCCTCAAAACTCGACTCGGCGCGCGCTCCCCCCGGCTGTTATCAGAAGCCCGAGGAAAGTGAACCCCTCGACAGAGTTTGCCGAGCTGCAATGTAATTCAGGTTGACGTTCGACCTAAGACACTCGTTACGAGTGTGAAACTTGGAGCGTTTCGTTCCGCAACTCTCCTGCTCAACGGGGGAACGCACATAGAAGGATAGAAGCGCGCCCGGGAGTCGGTCGCCTCGCCACTCAATTCCCTCTTAATGTTCGCTCGACGAGACCTCGGCTTCAACCGTTCGGGCCAATGTCATCTTTGCGAGTGCGGGCCAATTGAAAAGCAGCCGCGCAATTCAAAGAGCCGCGAGCTCCTTCTTTCGGAGTCGGGAAGTCGATTGTGAATGCGAAAGGGTTCTGAGTGGCTTGATTAGAAGATAATTGGTATTGAAAGAATTTATTATGACGCGGGCGAGGAATTGCAAGTATAGCGGGCGCACTTAGCGCCAGACGAAGTGTGTATCGTTGTAAGGTATGCAGGCTGAGGACGAGGAAGAAAAAGTCTAAGGAAGCAGTGACAAAGGCTGGCTAGATTTTGCCAAGTTTCGAGGGAGCTCCTCCATCCGCGAAGCCTCCCTCATTGTTATATACGGGAAAAGTGCTTGCACGTGAAAAGGCGAAAAACCCGTTTTTCTTCTCCCGTGCATTTCGCAGCTCGGGCAGATTCTCGCCCTCACGCCCACTCTCCCTCCCACTCTCCCTCAAGTCCTGTCTCTCGGAAGACGTTTCCGGGAGCCGAGCCGTTCGGCGATTTCTTCCATTTTGCATTCTGGATCTCGAGCGGCTGCACTTCTACCGTCAGCAGGGACTCTCCCGAGGACTTGATTCCCTCCATCCGCGCTTTGTTCCTCTTGTTACTCTCCGCTTGTCCTTCCACTTCCCGCGAGCTTTTCCTCCCTCGGCTTTTTCTCCCTGGTTCGCCGCTAGCACGCCTCTCGAGTGCCTCTCCGCCCGGGATCCGTTCTCCAACGAGTTTTATCGCGTCGCTCGACGTTAGCCGGGCCCCGCTCGCTTAATTACGGCTGTAGTTCTGACAGTTTCACTGATTTCATTAGGGACCTGTCGCCCGTCGGATGGAACTTCCATATCTATCTCGGCCCTCTCCTAACGACGCCGCGGAGGTGCGTATCAGCTTGCAATCTCCCGGCGAATTCGCATGGTCGGCGTCGCCGAGCTAATGAACCGCGATCGCCAGCAATCATTTCCGGCGCGACGCGAACTTAATTGCGTGTGCGATTAGCCGCGAGGCGAGAGGGAGCGTCGGCTAAGATTCGATCTCCGGAGAAAGTTGGATGCGCTCGAGCGAGCAATCCGGCGAGCGGGGATGACAGGGATCTCGTGGCTCGGGAAATTCGGAGAGCTTCCTCGAGGAGACTTGCATGTAATCCGCCGCGGGAGCAATAACAATAAAGTTTATGTGCTCGAGGAAGAAGCTCGTCGCGCTGCAGAGCGAGGATTGGCGAAAGATGTTGTACCAGGTTTATTGCTGGTATGTCTGTATGTCCTGGGAAAGGTCACTCATTCCGCGAGGATCACCTCATTCTTCGTCTTTCCTGCCCCTCGAATTCCACGGCGTACGGCCGCCTCTCGCCTCTCGCCTCTCGCCAATCGAAAATCCCAATATCTTGCTGCCTCATCGCCGTCGAGGGACGTGTTTCGGTGAGCGCCGATATAGAGCACCACTTTCGCCCTGGTATTTCGCAGGCCATTGTCAACACCGGCGAATGCGTGCGCCTCGGTCTAGCTCTATTCCCGAGGTTCTTCATTAAAATCTCCGGTTTCTTTCGCAATATCGCCGTCCATTGCTTTTACATATCATAAAAATAACTGAGTGCTCAAATAGACATAGGCTCGAGGATATTTCGTGGGACGAGATATCCAAGTGAAATTTTAGCACCGGCGAGACGTTTAATTGGACGATATTTGCCGAACGCATGTAATCACCTGTTGCTCGGAGGAAGAGCCTGTTAACCCTTTCATCGCTGAGTATTTGGATGCAAGGTGTCTGGTTTTCCGAGTAAACTCAATTTCCCCGAGTGTGGCTCTCGATACCCCGGCGCTGCTTAATAGCAATATCCTTGATACACTCTCGCGGGATCCCATCTTCCAAACCACTAAATACCTAGGCTATCGGTTCTCTGCTCCAACAAATTTCCGCAAGACTTTTATCCGCCTTTCGGTGCCAAGTCGCCGGATCAACTCTCTCTCCCTCTCAAAAGAGAGAGAGAGAGAGGAAGACGGACACTTGGAGCTTATCTTAAGTGTTACTGAACCGTTACAAGTTGATTTTAAAGCGAGCATTTCTTAATTAGTGGCGGGCGTCGAAGGAGCCTCGAAGGAGTCTGCGCGAAGTCTGAAAGTAAGTGGGGAAAGAGAGGCTCGCACTCACCGCGGCCGGCGAGCGTACGATTTTACTAGAGTTCTCGTAGATCACAATTTAGCTCAAGTGTCTCGAGACTAGCGCCGCGCTCGTTCCCGCGCGGGCTACAGGCCGATAAAAGCCACTGCTTTCAATCGGGCGCGCGTCAACCCTTAAACCACTCCATTTCCCGGCGCGTACACTCCTATACACGTCCTTCCCTTCCCTTCCCTACACTCCCCGAGTGATTGGCTTCGGCACGCGTGAGCCAACCTCCGCACAAAAGCGCCCAACAACCTTTCGGATCACTCGCCCCGCCATTAATTAGATTCAGAGTCTCCGGCGTTGATTAAAATTCCTCGCGATTCAAAGCGGCATTTTGCCCCGGGGGCGGGAAAAGCGAGCGGGAGATTTCGCTGCCGCGGGATTACGAGTGCGCTCGAAAAGCGCCGGCTAGTCGACGAGAGCCGCGCCAATGGCAGCGGACAAAGCGGCATTCTAGCCGGGAATTTCATTGCGCCGCCGGAATAAACACGCGCGGACACCGATGCGAATCTAATAAAGGCAAAAAGCGAAAGCACACGCGCGCGCGCGCCAGTGGATACATAGACAGACGAGGCTGAAATTTCATTGCTACGCTTTAGCCGACTGACGTCAACGCGCGGATGGAAACGCTGAACAATCCTCGGCGGGAAAGAAGAAGACACGTGTATATAGATATGTGAGGAGATCGGGGAAACATGAGGAACGGTTCCAGCATGAAAAGGAAATATTCGCGGAGTAATCCTTCATTGGTGGATTCCTCGGGGCCTCGCGTGGGGAAAGACTGTATCGCTTTGGCGAGCGATATTAACGACGTTATTCAGCGATGCAAAATGACAGGGAGATATAAAGGAGGAAATTATGGGCGGAGAGGGCGGCTCTCACTTGCCGATACTCGTGTAATATACGCAACTCCGGCGAGAGCGAAGGGCGAAGAGCAGATGGAGTAGTACATAGTACGAAACTGCTCGCGGCTCCAAGTGCACGGGCGTGCGGTGGTATTTTTTTCAATTTTCCTCTCGCCCCGAGAGCTTTTTCCCTCGCGCGCTCGCCGCCTCTCTCCGTCTGGGGTCAGGCGGGGCCGATTGCTCGCCAATTTTGCATATCCGATGCCGCCAGCTATTATTTGAGGGGAAAAGCGCGCGGCCGTTTTTCGCGGTTCGCCTCGACGCTGGACGAGCAATCGATCAGTCATCGGTTGCTCGATCGTGGCTGCCGATCCGCCCGCCCGTGAAACCTTCCTTTTCGCAAACCCCCACTCTCTCTCTCTCGCTCTCTGCGTCCACTGTTCTCTCTCCAATACAATCACCGTCGAGGAATGTACGCGGCGACCACCTACGTTCCTACTCTGGTTTCCATCGGCGGATTAATTAGCTCATTAGTATTCCGGGCGGACGCAAAAACGGCCGCGTCCAATGCACGGATTCCTGTTTATCGTTATTGGTCGAAAAAGCCGACGATGTGTAAACCAGTGTTTTGCCCTCGCCCCTCGGCGAGAGCGCGGCTGGATGAAGGAATTATTCACTGCTAAATGAACAAAGTTACCGTGGCCGTATTGACGCAGTGGCAACAGCTTGCTAGCGATTCAATTGGCGAGATGAAAATTCGAGCTTCTTCGGACCAAGCCGAACCGTGTCAGCTCGAGGAGACAGCGGCCGCGTTTGTCTATCCGCGTAGAAAAGCGGAGGATTTTCGGGCGAGACGGCAAGCCGCGTCGCCCGGGGCCAATAAAACTTTCAATGGGATTTTCAGGGCCGTCGCGCCGCCCTTTTTCGGCCCCACTAGAGTGAATTTTTTCCCCGCGCAATTGTCCCCTAAAGTTATTTCGTGCGGCGGCATACGCTCGATATGAGGCCGGCTATCAGCATAGCGGATGAAATGGAAATCCGCCGATGGCCAGAAAAAACCCTGGGAAAATCGACCGGGAATTTAGCGGCTGGGAGTGCAAATCTCCTAATTGCAACCAGTGCGTGACCCGCTGAATTTCGTAACAGGCTTTATTACACCGCGGAAGAAGAGTAGAATCCGGTATGAGGGAATGCGGCGGGAAATAGGTGGAATCGGGTGTGGATTTTTGTCGAGGTGATTGGTCGAGGTCAACGATAAGTCGACGCTGACGTCGAGATAAGGAGGCCTATTGGGCGAGATCGCGTGCACGAGAGAATACGGGCCACGAAACCCGGCCCGTGTTATCAGGGCCTCAACAGCTGCACTACATTTTTCCGTTTTCCTCGCCTCCCGCGCCGCTGGTACCCGTCGAATGCGATTGCCACGCGCAGTGCTCGAATAACCAGCGGAAACTACTCCTCTGGATACCTTAGCCCAATACGAGTGCGCGAGCCCTCGGCGAATACGAAAGCTCGCATGTGCGCCAATATACGCGCGCACATGCATCCAAGAGAATATGTAATGAGAAAAAATGAGCGCATACGTCAGTCAGCGTAGGTTGCGTCGGGCTTTCATCAAGATACTTTCAGCGGAGCTTCGCGGCCGCAACTCCCTCGACGGGACGCAGCTAAAGTTCGTAGACGGAGAGACTAAACGCGACGGCGAGTTCCGTGATACGCGGGAATAAGGCGGGAGAATGGCGGCCCGGCGGACTAAGAGATATTTGAGAAATCGA
The DNA here is from genome assembly GCA_963675795.1 of Crossocerus cetratus. Taxonomy (NCBI): domain Eukaryota; kingdom Metazoa; phylum Arthropoda; class Insecta; order Hymenoptera; family Crabronidae; genus Crossocerus; species Crossocerus cetratus. Next base: position 17,334,475 of record OY776668.1, on the reverse strand, counting down.
GGAAAGTGTATTTATAGTGCAGCCTTTAGGAGGAGAGCCGATACGGCGCGGGGAAAAGAAATTGCCCAGAAGTAATCTCTTGATGGATTTTCTGATTAAATGTCCCGCACACGCCGCGGCCCGGCCAGTACTCGCGTGGATGCATACTTTCCGGCGGCGACTGATGTTAAATAATTCCGTCCAACAATTTCCGCTCGCCTGTCCGCTGCCCCTCTCTCTCTCTCCCTCTCCCTTTGCTCTCATTGTGCGTTTCTGCCGCACGGAATCCTCATCGCGGACGAGTGTCACTGACAGCGTACATACACACAGACTCGCCGGCGGCCGGCTCGCTTGCCAGGAAAGCCTTACATGGTTTTAACTTCCATTATGCCCTCGCGGCATTAGCATTTTAATTTAAGAGACGGCCGCGCTCGCCGCGCTCGGGAAATTGAAGTTTCAGATTAAAATTGGAAAGTTAAATAGTTGCGCGCGCCGCCCTTTTTCTTCCCTGGTACTTTATAGTTCGGTAGTAAGAACTTTGCGAAAGGGAGAATGTTAGGGCCCTCTCCCAACTTTTTTAAGAGTGGGAAACGAGCAGGTTGTTTGCCCAACAATATTGACGAGGCGCATAACTATCCACTCTCAATAGGATAAAGATGTCCGCGGCTTGTAACTACAGCTGTCAGCCGGCGGTGGTTAAAAGCGCACGGTCCATAGTGCTATTAAAAGGGGGAGTGAGATTAAAGGAAACGGCGTGTAGAATTGGAGTAGCCGCAGAGTCGAGAGTCCTGAATGGGGAAGGAGCCCGAGGCGAGATGAAACGTTTTTCTCGAATCGAAAGGAGAACGAGCGAAGGGGGGCGGGGGGTGGGGGGCTAATAAACGGCCAACTGGATGGTAGGAGGGCGAAGGGCCGATTAAATTTATATTCCATGAAGTTCCCGTGGCAGTGGCCCGATTCGGGCTTCCGTCGAGGGCCGACGAGTGAAGTGGCTTCGTGCCCCTTTGAAGTAGTTCGCGAGACGGCGACGCTCGATATCTCCGAAGGCTTTAAACCCCGCCGGAGAATGTGCGCGTCTGCCTCACTGGCTCTCGTAAATGTTTCACTTGCGGCTGCAAGCAGGTCACCTCGAAGTACAATTACTGAGAGCTCCTTCGCAAAAAAGTGGACGCTCTGGTTCCCGCCCCCCCTCCTCAGGGGGGGCCAAGTGCTGGTCGACTCTCCCTTTAACGGTGGCACAGTCGCATTGCTCGGCGGTTGGAAAACTTGAATAATTTCCTCGTGATTCAACGATGAACCGGAAGAGAAAGGAAACCTGTTATGCATATTATACTGGCACTGGGTCCCCCCCGTTGCCAGAAGAATTTCCAGAACGCTTTTTCCCCCGGGGGCGCGTCGCGGACGTTTGTCCGGTGAGACTTACGTCGGCAGTCTCGAGTGGAGAACACTTTGCGTTCCGGCGAGACAAACTGATTATTTCAGAATGAATTTGATGCTCGATCTCATATAATTGCGGATCCTCCTGGGCCCCTTTATCTTGCTTCGCTTACTCTTCCCTCTACCCTCTTTCATCCTCTAAGGTTATTATTCTCAGCTAATAATTCTTATTACTCCGTTTACCCATTTCCTTCTCGAGCATTGTAAGAGAAGAATCCTCCAATGTCCTATTACCACCGGAAGTCGTACCAATATTTTGCTAAAGGATTAGCGGGAATTAATAAGCAAAGGAGCAAGCGGGCGGATGTAAGCCCGCAAGGCTTTGGATGTCCAAGCATTTGGTTGAAGCCGCTTGCAAGGGCTCGTGCTCGAAAGGCCGCGGTATGATCTTGAGGTGATCTTACCGAACGAGATATTAATATTCATGTATTTTCAATCGAGGGCCTCATAAATATTCCCCCGGGCCCTTCGCCGCCTTCGAGAAGGGAAAGCACGCGGCGGGCGGGGAATTGGCAGAATAACCGAAAGTTTGGTCGTCAAACGCGAAAGGGGTGAGCGAACCAGCAGGCTGCCAGCCCTGAGCAACAATGCGCCACGGCAAAGTGTACTCCAATGACGAAGCGAGAGAGAGAGCGAGAGAGAGAGATGCTGTTCATGGAAGTAAAGTAAACGAGAGGAGATTAATGAAAACCAGGGGCTTACTCGCAGCAGGTCGAGGCAAAACTTTCCCGGTAATATCTATTCGATATCGGGCCAATCCTCCGGAGCCTCTTTGTTTTTTCGCCCCCCTCGGCTTTACTTGGGCAAACTGGAACTTCGGACGCTCCTCCGCAGGCAAATACCGAGAGTGAGTGGTACTCTCTTCGCGTCCTAACTTACCAATGACTATCCTCCCCTCTCCAGCACCGCTCGCTCCTTCGCCTCTCCTCGGGGCAAAATTATATCAGGGCGATTGCAGCGTGTTGCAAGCAACTTTTTAATAATGCCTGCGGTGAGAGGTTGCGCCCGGAATTCGCGATGCTCTCGCGGCCAGGCGTAATTCAATAGAGCACTGATGGCGAGATCAAAGCAACAGAGAGAATCCAAAGTGCAGGAGTAACGCTCGGATTTCCCCCCGAGAGTCTTCCGTATGCCATTATGAGCTTTGGTATCGCGTGTGTTCTGCATTCGGTCTCGTTATCCAGGAGTACAAATAGTCTGTGAGAGATTGTTACCGGGGAATGTTTATCCGCGCGCTTTATAGCGGCTGTCGGGAGGAAAAGAACACAGCCTCCGTGGCGCAATGGATAGCGCGTTCGGCTGTTAACCGAAAGGTTGGTGGTTCGAGCCCACCCGGGGGCGTGTTTACTTTTGTCGTGTATCGCTCCGATATTTACAATTGCGCCTGTAGCACAAATCCGTGCTCGAACGAAATAAATTGATTGATACTGTTTAATCTGGTAACACGAGATTTGCATAATCCCCGAATGATAAGTCAATGATAGCGAGCGTGGCCGTCATTGCTTTCGGAGTGTAAGTGTTCGTTATCGTAGCTCGATTAATCAGCACTGACTGCCAGAGAATTTATCGTACAACCCTGGCAATTACCGTATCTCTCTAAATGACGTTCCCATACAATTTATAAAGATTTGAATATTGGAAATTCGATTTTGTTTTGCTCTGTGGCTGACAATTTCTTATTCCGTGCTTCTCATCAATTTACCGGCATAACTCTGTAGGGAAAAAATGTACAATCTTGGAGTAAGTATTCAGGGTTGGATGAAATTTTGGGATAGGGCTATTTATAGAGCGTGAAATGCGTACAAGGGAAAGGTCTGGCGATTGGGTAAACTGAACATATCGAGCGAACCTCATGAAATATTAATGCGGTGATCCCGTCGATGTTCTTTTATAAGTCTCGGTTGTATCGCCTATTTGATAGGCACGTGCTCCATACCTCCAAGGTTATACCAAGTTTCGCAAAGCGTTCGACATGCATACCGTTCAGAGTAATATCTGACTCGGGTATGTCCATAAACTTTCTTTTTACAAATATTCGAAATAAAAAAAACGCTATACAGCAGAATTTTAAATTATCGGGCTACAATGAAAATAAAATTAACTTTTTAATAAAAACAACGCTAGAAAAAAAATTATAAAGGGTTTGTTTACAAGAAAATTATTGTCATTCGTTTTGAATTATTATTTTTATTGTTAAACTGGTGGTTTGTAAGATTAATAAAAAGAAAGAAACGAAGTAGAAAATAGTTCCGGTATCAACCGCTAGATGACTACGCTCAAGAAATCGGTTCTCGCTGCTAGAAAAGTGGCGCTAGCCTTTAAGACCGATAGCGGAATGTTGAAAATTTGTCATTCAGTGGGAGTACTACTGATCGATATAGCAGATGATGATATTGGGAGATGATCTTTGTGATTAAACTCCGCCCTCTGGCTTCTATCTATCGCAACGACGGTTGTCAGAGGTTTTCTGATGCTACATCAACCCTTTTTTTTAATTATTTCAAAAATAATTCCCATGTGCTTTCTGCACTTTATAAACCTTTATAAAATTATAAAATATTAACTTCACCCAAGTTTTTCTTTTGATTTAAAAATTTTGAGCGAGTACTCGGAGAACTCGGAAAACAACGAATAGAGAATCGAGGTCGGCGGCTGGCAGGTGTATGTAGGGTTACACTGTGGCGAGATTCGTTTCAGTTATGTCGGCGAGGTTCAATCCCGCAGTGTGTACAGAGCGATTTTCCACGAATCCACAGTGGAAAAAGGTGTGCAATACACATAAGCGCAAAACATCTGCCGGCGGCGCGTGTTGGAGCTCCGTTTTCCCTGCTCCCGGGCCCGACCGCCGAGCATTTGCCTCGCGCCACTGTTGCAAGCTGCTTCATCGCGATAAACGTAAAGATCGGGGGACACACGTGTGTTCGCCCAAGTACCGTGTGCTTCCTGCGATACCGCGGTAAGGGAAAGCTGCACAAAGCGTATCAGGGAAACGGGCGGCGCCGGCGAAAGCGGCGCAATGAGCTCCGCTTAATCCATTATCTGTCGGCGAAATGCGTGCGCTCGCCGAATATCTTTGGGAGAGGGACGATTAGGAGCTCGTGTTTGCTGTCAGCCACCCTGAAACACGGAACTCCCCGAGTGAAGCAGCTCCGCGCCGGGACCAGCCGTCCCAACAAATCCAATTGGATTGCGCCGAGGCAACGAGATGCATCAACAACCGAGAAGAAGATCGAAAAAAGAAGAGTCCTCGCTGTGCCCGGAGGGAAAGAAATTAGCATGAAAATATGCTCCTCGGGGAAGAAAGGAGGCGTCGTCTAGGAGGATCGAAGGAGAGGATGATACCGGGGAAGAAAGTCATTAGCGTGACAAAGAGGATCGGAGCAATCGCCCGTTTGCTCGAGCGAAGCCTATCGCTAAGACACAGGCTCAAGCCAAGTTTCTCGCCGGCCGGCCGCGTCCCATCGCCAAAGGCCAGAATTGATTGCCTAAGCAAAACTGAAAAGCACAGTCTAGACTGGCGGGCAAAAAATTAACCCCCCGATAAAATCTTAAGGACGCCCTCGCTTTTTCCCTATCGGCCGCTCCTCTCTCTTTTCGCCCGGGTTTCCACCTGTCCACTCGGTTCAATGTTCCAGGGCTTGCTCACCGACTTGCTAAAAATGTCGATGGAATTAATGCACTCAGAATCTGCCTATAATTAACGGCAATGAACGTCGTCCCAATTAAACAGCCGGAAGTCACTCTATAGGGGATGAGGGCGAGGGACTAATTGAAATTCATTAAAATGCAAATTCGAGATCTTTCATGTCGCGGCGGCCGCTCGCTATTACGAATTGGAGGAATTTATGAAAATCGGGAGCGCGCGGACAGTCGGGGCCGCCTGATCAAATTCCGAGAAATGTAAATGCAGGCTCGCGGCGCGCACTCGCCGTGTGAACAATCAGCCGGCGAGCACGTGCGTCGACTGGAAAGTGAATTGCGGGCCGAATTGAATTATTGTAGGTTGCCTATCGTCAAAGGAGCCGTTCGACTTGAAATCCAGCCCTGTTTCAGCGGACGCGACGGACGATATCGGTTTATGAAAACGGGAATCTGCCGCGCCTGGGCCGCACTCAACGAACAGAAATATCGCCAAGAAGGAAAGAGATAATTCATAGAGGACCATCTCTGCTCGCGACGTTATCTCACCCTCCGGCAGTAACTCTCGCTACGTCTTTCTGGGGAACCGTCAGCGTTCATTCTACCGGCGACGAAACTTTAATGAACTTTTAGTAACCGCGTACCTATGCTCGTTTTTCGGGCCGGAATTTATCTCGCCGGGAGAAAAGCTGCCTGATTCATGTATCTCTAAACAGGCCGTAACGCCCGCTGGCGAAACTGCACTTTCCTCGCCTTCCATTTCCTTCATTCGACAGGAATCTGCTCCCGGACTGCCTTTCCGCCGGCATCCAATAAGCTTTCATTCCCGGCCGCCGAAACAATTGGTAACACTTTACACAAGCCTGTCCAGCGAGAGCCAGTTAACCCTGGCGCAATTCTCCGCCGCTCCCGGCAAAGTCCGGCAGACGAAGCATCGTTCGGTATTTGCTATGGTCCGCGGGTTTCAAACGTGTCGCCGTGCAGAAATCGAATTAGCCGAGTGCTAATAAAGCGGCGCTCGAATCGAAAGGAAAACAATGGGAGAGAGCGGCTGGCAATTGAGCCGGCGGTAAACGGCGGCTGATGTTCAAGGTGGCTTTCGAGGAGAGTAATTCGCGATAACTGTATCCCGAGGGGTGGCAGCTCTCTGTGTACGATTTGGTAGAGGAACAAAGTCACGCCCACGGGTGCCGAGTGGAAGAATGGCAAGCGGTCACAGGTACCCTCGTATTCTCTCTGTTCTCTCGCCCGATTCCATACTCACCCTCTCTCCTCTCGCCTCTCTCCGCTCTCTGCGGCTCTCTGTGGTGTCAGCGCATTGTCGCGAAAGACGCGCCAGATGAATGGAGCGGGTAACCGAGCCTCGAATTATTCGATTGAAATGCTATCGCCGCCACTTTGCCCCGTCCTATGCTTTCAAGCTTCTTTACTCGCTTTTTTCGAATGCCGGCATTATCCCAGCTCCCTCGTGCCTCGCGAGAAAGAGAGACGACTCCTTCGCCCGCGGGATGCTGGCTCGGGATCCGAACTGCAAAGTTGCATGCCGGCCTTTCATCCTTTCAGGCTCTCGCGCCCGCTCGGGCTAGTTAGCGAGTGGTCGCCTTTTCCTTAAACGACCCGCTCCCTCGAAGAGTGAGGTATGATAAGGTTGCAGAATTTACGAGCTCGTCCTCCTGGCCCTCGCTATGCTCGAGCGGAGTCGCGTCGAGTAACGAGTTCCGAGGGGCGGGGAAGAGGTGGCATTAATAATTTTGGAAATTTCGCTTAGCAACGACTTAGCCGTCTCCCAGAGAGAGCTGATGCTTTCGGGTAGCCGTGAATCGTGGCCGTTTGTCTGCTCCATGGCGGTCCAGTCACTTAAGGAGCCGAGGTAAGATCCTCCGAGGTATTACGGAGAGAGAGAGGTGGAGGTGGAGGTGGAGGTGCGATGCTGGCAACAAATTGAGCCCGGACCCTTCTCGGCCGTTGGGGAGCCAGGACCCTCGCGCGGCCAGATGGATTTTTCCGACGGGTCAATGGGAATGCTCAAACTCGATCCGGCCGGACTCGGCCGTAAGTGCTCCCGTGTGTCTGACTTACCCCTCTGCCTTAGGAAAAATGAAGCCGATCCTCCCTTTATACGAAATATCGACACCAGCTTCGCCGAGGCCGCTTTATTTTCGAAGGGCAAACCTGCGTTAAATAGAATCCGGCCATCGGGAGAAGTTGGTTCACTTTGGCCGCGGATCCATTAGGTCGGCCGGCCCTTTTCAAACTTGTTTCAATCAAGCCCCATTGTGAGTGGAACGCGAATGTCTCCAGTGCCCAATCGCTCGCCGAGAGGCCAAAGCGTATATTTAATGTGCACGCCGAGGGATTGACACTATAACAGCCAAATCTTTATTTAATTCGGCCCTTTGATCTTTTGATTGCTCGCCAAAAGGGAGGAGGCGGGCGAGGCGGGCGAGGCGGAGGAGCCGCGGGAATTATGCAGACCGGCCTCATTGTTGGACTGTTCGTGTCTGCATTAGCATTCCCGGCAGGACACTGAATCCTTTCAGCCGCTAGAGCCTGCATTAAGGATATTCATCCGCGGCCAAAGAAACTTTGGCTCTTCTTTATCTGTTTCACAAAAGTGGCTAAATGCCACTGATTAGCGGCAACGCGAGCGGCAAGTTTGCTTCGTTCCATAGATAACGCGATTAGCTCTCTCAGCCTCCCGACAAGTAGTTCGGATGATACGAGGATCATTAGGGACTAGCGCGCTACTATCATCGGTCGAACTTGCTAATCCCGGTATATCCAACTTCCAGCACACTCTAAACCAACCCTCTCCACCCAAATCTCTAAGTGCAACGCGAAACCAAAGAGAGAGAGAGAGAGAGAGAGGGGGGGGGGGGGGGTAGTTAATTCTGTACTACAAAGGAAATAAAGCAAAGGTAGCGGCTTCATAACCGCGGAACAATCGCTCGAGACTTTTACGCGACCAATCATATTTAAACTTTAAAGGGGCGAATAGGATTGTTGGACAATCGGTCGCCGAATTTCCGGGCAATTTATTCGAGCGGAGAGTGAACTAGCGAGAGCGGCAAACATCGCGGCGCTTGTCACATGTGTAAAGTGGAACTGGGTCAGATTTAAAAGAGGGCCAGAGAAAGAGAGAGGATTGGCTTCGATGATCAACGCCAAATTATTTCCGTTGGACGATTCCAATTTCTCCACCGAATATCTCCATCCCCCTCCCTTCTCCCTCGCCCGTATAGCCTATAGCACTTGTCAAGCTGGTGCTGTTCGGCAGGGACGAGAGCTCTATTACCATTTGGAGAAACGGTCGGGCTGGACACGGCTGAGGCCGAAGACCGCAACTCGCATTTTTCAAGTGGAATAAGCGGTCAGCGCGACCAATTATCTTAGCCACTTCCCAGTTCCCATGGGAGTGGAGATGATAGCGTTTTCGGCGGACGCTGCGCCTGGCAAGTGATTAATTCGCATGGTAGGAAGAAGGGATCCTTGTAATAGAGAATCCCTGGGGCTCTTAGCGATCGGGGATATCCTCTTTTCCTCTCCTTCACTCAAGGGGTAACTTCTAGTCCGGCAATTTATGAAACTTTCCTCGCCGCTCCTCCGAGCACTGTCATTTCTCTTTTTGCCTCTTTGTCTCTCTAACCAGCGACCGCGAGACGCTGGATATGGACGATTCCTTTTTTCAGCCGCGCTCGATTCATCTTGAGTTAAATTAAACCGAACGCCTTTGAGCCTCCCTCGCCGCCACGCCGCCTCGCCGGCTCCCTCGCTTATTTAAACAAGTTATTTAATATCGCAAGATATATCGGGCCCTCTTCCCCTCGTGAATATTCATCGAGGCCGTTGCGCCTTGTTCTTGATTTCCTCGATTTGAGCGAGGCCCCCGATCCTTTGGCCACCACCGCTTGAATCAGCCGGCCGGTTATTCATATTCGCGCGGCAATTTACATCACAAAATATCCTCGCTGCGCCAGTTACCGCTATTGTATTCCCTTGGCGCGCGGTGCTCGGGCGCCGCTCGACCAAGGAAATGCCTTTTTCAAGGGTTCCCCCTCGAGAGCTCGCGCGCTCTCGGCTCCTCGGGCAAAAAGGCGTGAACGGCTTCTTACGCAGATAATCAGTCCTTAGCACCGCGACGCTTTTTAACTTGCATCGTTTGCGAAATGCTGTTTGAAACGCCACTTAAAACTCACTTCCCCCCTCCCCCCTCCCCCCACTCCTCTCGTCGGCGAAGTCAAGCCAGGGCGTCCGATATTTTTCACTATGCGCGCGGCTCCCTTTTGTTGAGTAAACTCATTTCAAGTTGAGCGAGCGTCGCACACACGGGAAAGGGTAGCTGGTGCGCAAAGGTTTAATGTTCGCTTGCACACACGCGGCCCCGAGAGTCCTGAAAGCTAATCGAACACTGTGCAGCCGCTGTGTGCCGACTGAGGAGGAGCAAAAAAAGCCGACTCCCTGCCTGGTGAATAATCAGCAGGCAGAGAAAGAGCGGAGTGGAGAGGGAGAGAGAAAGCGAGTGCTATTTCCTTGCCAAAGCGCACTCATGAACGGGACTCCAATTGACGGAGTGCAGCAATTTCCAGTGTCCTTTGCATCCTCCAGCGATTAACTATGAGACCGGCGGGGTCCATGCATTTCGGCCGAACCTTCGCCTCTCACACCTACTAATCTCGAGGACTCTTAATCGCCCTGAATCCTAGCAAACTACATTCGACTCCCCGTTGAAAGAACCAGTTATAATCTTTAATCCCATTCAATTCTCCAACCTAATAAAAATCTTCGTCATCGTATTAATCGTCGGCTCCTAACAAAATAGAACGCGAGAAGCTTCGCAGATAATTAGCCGCATTATCGTCCTACATCGAGTCCGCAGTGATATCGCTCGGCAGCTCTGCAGCTCGGCCGCCACAATTTAATAACAAGCTCCGGCGAGTCGCGAGTATGAATTACAGAGCGGCATCCGGCCGCCGCGATTAAACCATCGAAACAAACCTCGATCGGCGGTCGAATGATCCCCGCGAAAGCGCGACCGACCGCGCGTCATTCCCGGGGCGCAGTTAAAAGCTCGCCCGCAATTTTCGGCCAATGAAGTCGCCGCTGGCCGGCTATGGCCGCGGTTTTCCCCGAGTGATTATGCGACCGGCGATAAAGGGCCGGTTTTTCGATTGATAGAGGCCGAGGCCGAGGGTCTTCTTTCCACGACAGAGACGAATGACTGCTCTCCCCAGCGGAGAGCCCTCGCATTTGCATAGGAAAACATTATAGTCGGGTGGTTTTTTTCGGGGAGAACGATCCGCGCGTACCGTCCCCAGAAATACAGAGGGAATCCTCCTTTGAGGCTTTGAGCGCGCGGAGGAGAGCCGAGGAGGAAGAGCCCCCTCGGCACGTATATCTCACTCGGGACTCGGCGCTCTGTCCGGATGCTCGTGTTATTCTTGTTAAGCGACGTGCTTTCCGAGCAAATATTGAGCTGGAATTACCTCGGCGCGATACCTAACACTCTCACGCAAATAGCGCCGCGTGCACTTGCCCGGGCGGAGTGTGTAACCGAGTCGGATGGCGTCGCCGGATGCTCACTGAAAAATCGCCCGGTGGCTTTTGCGAATAGTTAATTCCTCTCTCTCTCTCTCTCTCTCTCGTTGGTTGGGACATCAAAGTGGGATGGACAGCATAGGTGCGAACGTCGAGCGAGTTCCGAGGCGCGTAACGGCGACCGGTCATTACGCCGGCTCGCCCGAGGGACCGGCTAACGAAATGGAGATCTGAATGGCTCGATTTAATAGCAAACGGCCAGCGCCCTCGCTCGCTTCCACACATTTCTCCCGAAACTCCCACGCTCTCGTCAGAGGTTAATTCGTTTGCTTAATGCGCGCAAATGAACATTCGCGTCCTCCCGCAGGCCGTTGTCCTCGTGGAAACGAGCCTGTAAACAAAGCCGAGAGACTGAGAGAATCGTTTGAGCCTAACGACGCTGCTGGTAGGAAAAGAATCGCGACACTGAGAGTGCGAACGGAGACTCTCCGAATGAGAAGTGTGCGAGGTGGAACGGAGGAATTTCCGGAGCGGCGGGAGATCGCCATTAAGGAGGGCGAGGACTCGGAGAAAAATCGAAAGTCTCCGACAAAGTGATGGACCGCCCGGAGTGATTAATATTCGATCGAGAGTAAAGAGATTAACTGGAGTGCTCCCATCAATCCTCTTTGCACTTCTTTGCCAAAGTGGCGTCGCCTCCGCCGCGAAGGACTTCCTCCCTGTTTTAGCTTGTCGCTACCTTGTTACCGCCAAATGAATTCAATGCTCTCTCAACTAACTCTGTTGCGGGGCTAAAGATTTCGCTAGGAGTCGCCGTCGCCGTCACCGTCGCCTTGAGAATTCGCATAATCTCGTGGCAGAATCCCGGAAGAGCCCGCGGGAGCGATGCGATCCTATCTATCCAATGTCTCCGATTGTCCATGTAAACCGCTTCTTCGCGAAATTACATATTTAACTATAACAACCCTGCGACTCCGCAGACTGCAGGTACCTCGGCCCTAATACTACTCCAAGCTAACCGCAGCGAACACTCGCTCGCATCCTTCGCGCACCTTGCGAATCCCTTGAATGTAGAGCGTCGTCTAATTAGCAGCGCAGACTTAAAGGTCGCAGGCGCGCCCTGTGGGGGGAACTGGGCTACAAAATTGACTTCTTACCGAGTGGCGTGTAGGAGGCGCGACGGAAACTGGAGCGATCTCGGGATCCGCGCGCGCCCTCCGATCCTCCAATCTCGAGGATAATCGAGGCCCGCTCGATTCTCTCGGCTCGCGCGCGCGTGCCGTCGCCTTCGGAAGAGAGTGTCCAGGTAAGTGTGTGCGAGGAGCCAAATAGAGAAGCGGCGAGAGCGAGAGGAGCGGAGGGATCGATCCCTTGTCGATGGCCGGTCCGTGGCAATTATCCGTAGTGAAGTAGCGCGTTTCCGGCAATTTTCGCAGACTACTGCCACGTCGTCTGGGATCGAGTAGGCGCGGTCCGCGTGTGTCTGTGAGTGTGTGTGCTCTCTACCTCTACGGCTGTGTGTGGCGGCCGGCTGGCCCGATGAGGGTGGAGGGCTGCTGCTGTAAAAGCAACGACCGGAGCTGACCTGAATCTACGGGCTGGAGCGATGAAAAGGGAGCAACAAAAGCCGCGCGCGGCACGGGCACGAGAGTGAAAATACGGAAAATAGGCCGTTGTGCGGGGCAAGCTCGCGCCACTATCTTACGGCCCACGTCGATTCCTGAGGTCCGCCAGCTCAGATGACAGATTCCCCCGAGCCCAACATCGCCTCCTACTCCTCGCATCCACTAGATATATCTAGAGTTGGACGTAATACAGAGTGTAGAGTATAAGCCTTCCCGTGACATTAATTTAAACCAGTAGTACTCGAGGCTCAAATAAGATAATCGACTCGAGGACTTTTTATACGCAAGTTTCTTTCTTAGTTATAACCTGCTTGAAATTGAAGGAAATGTTAGAATGCTGGCTGACCTCCTTCTTTCTCTCACGTCTTATTTTTCTACCTTCCATTGAACTGGTACCGAGATAACGCCGGCCGATTTTAAACCTCAGTTCCTTAAGTACTACTGTATTTCTCGCAGACCAGCGAGATATCGATTGCCAACTTGCGAAGGCCGTTGATTAAAACAGTGGGCACAGTGCACCTCGCGCTTTCGCGAGTCCCGCCGACACGAAATACCATAATGATTCCATCCCCGAATTGCCTAATCTAAACCCGCTCCAATTAAACGCACCGAGTGCGCATTCTAGGCCGTGGGCTTAAGGGCCGAGTTCTCTCAGATACGTAATTTCCACATCGGCGCGCGCGCCCGACGGATAATTGTTTCCCATGGAGGTTCGTCATTAGCGCGGCGAGCGCCGTTACGGCTAGCGGCATCGACACCGCGGCCAATCTCCCCCGGAATAATCATTGGCCACGGTCAGCATGTTAGATCAAACGAGGCCGAGATTAATGTGCCATGAAACGCACGAGCGTGGAAACCCACCGAGTCGAACATCCCTCGCGGCGCATCGTTCACTTTTCATGGCGAGCGATAGGAGTTTCCGAAGAAAGGCGAGATCGCGAGCGGTTAATATTAATGGTCGCTGACAAGTGGAGGTTCGTAAGTGGATATCGAGAGTCGAACGGATAGAAGTACGCGGATCCGCGTTGTAGTAACAAGATTGCCGGCTTAATGAGTAAATTGGCCTAGACTGCGTTGAGAAGAGGAAATATCGTGGCCGGCGAGGGCGAACGATCTGCAGAACTGCAGAGCGTATAGTGCGGCCTGCGCTCTGGGACCGCACTTACTCGGCTGACTGCTGATCCCCCGCGTCTGACCACGTACGTGCGCTTACTACTGCGCGCTCCTAGCGCCAGCACGCGCCACCGCCTCCGCCCGACCGCAATAACTTTCGAGGGGCCCGATCGCCAAAGTCGCGAGCTAATCCGACGCGGCCTCCACCCCAACAGCCTTTTTCTCTTAGCCCTTTTCCCTGTCGACTCTCCTGGCCAGATCGGACGATAATACGCCCGTACGTCCCGCCAGCACGAACTTCCCACTTCCCAGTAAGATGCGAGAGCGGAACGTTGAGTGATCGGATAACAAGTCTCTCGGAATATCGAACCCGGCCGTGCGATCAATACACACGCACGCACACTCGTCCTACAGTCTCTCGCCCCGAAAGCGCGAAAAACAAGAGTTCTCCCGTCACGCCTGACAAAATTACAGTTTAATTTGCCCGGCGGAAGCGGAACTTTGAAAATGTAATTCCGCGAAGCTCGTAAAATCGCGGCAGCCGATTGCCCGCCGCGGCGCTAATGACCGTCGGCTGCGCGCACTTTTGAATATGCCCTCCCGCAATTCCCAAACCCCCCAGACTCCGGCGAAAGCCCCGCGCGATCGTGAGAAGTTTGACCGATGAGATGCTCGCCTCTGCAGAGTAGCGAGGGCACGTCCGCCCTACAGAGACCACCGGCAGAAGCGCGCAATGCGAACACACACGTAATATGTATTTCGCACAAGTCAATTCCACGCGCCACTTGGCCCGAGCGCTAACACTCGGTTAGCAGGTTCGCCGCGAGAGAGTGCGCGCCAATAAAAAGCATTTCATAAAGCCAAAGGAGATTCGGAAGTTGGCCGCGCAGACCGGCCGCCGTGCAAACAGGCCCGAGTGCCGGTGAGTGTTGGTGCTCGCGGGATACACTCGAGCACACACACCCGCACACTCGCAGAAGGAGAGAAAATCCACGAGGTGCCCTCGGAACACGAGGGCATTTTGCTGGCGCGAGAGTTTCTAAATTTTTCAGGCCAGTCTCCGCCCGTAAACGCGCACCTTCTGAAGCGCCGCTGAAACGTATAAAGTCGGCTTTACTATTACCGGAGCACGCGCGCGGTTTACGAGCCAGCTTGGGATATATATCCACTAAATAAGCAGCGGCGAAAAATTGACTCTCTTACCGTAGGCCGCGCCGTCGCAGGATCACTGGGCAGGACTGCTATTGGACGGTTACCTGTAAAAGGAAAGAATGCCATATTTTTATTCCGCACCCTCATTCGTGGAAAAGCTGAGTACTCTCCTCGCATTTACCGCCCGCGCACATTTTGTTGCCCAAGGGGAGGGGAGGGGGTGAATTTTCGCAGGAAATATCGAGGGAGCGCGCGCCGCTAAATATTTTATTAGCCCATTATCAGCGGTTGCTGCGCGTTAATGCGGCATTTCTCCGCCGGTCTTGAATCCACTAAAACTCCATTCGAGCGAGCGCGCGAGAGTGTTCGCATTCCTGGCGAATTCATTTAGATCATTATGCAATTTTTAGCGGCATCACCGCGCATGATTTAGCAGCAGGATATGCGGGAACCTTTACATAGTATTATCTCCTGTAATTACAACGGGTCATTAGGCGCATTATAATCGCGCGGGAGTGTACACGTGGCGGCGGACGTTTGCCCAGTGAAATGCGAAATTAGATTAATTTCGCCGGGCAATTCTGCCGGCGGAGCGGCTCGCGTAATTATTTATTAATATTATAAAACATGGAAAGTGTGGGAAAAATTGTGGCGAAAAGGTGAGGTGAAAGGTGAAACGAATAGGAGCGATATCAATTCCTCGGGAGATTTGGTATTCATGAGCGCAGACATTTCCGTCTGATCTAATACGAGCGGTTCGTATCTCCCGAATAACATGTAAGGCCGGATCGATATTTTTCATTTTCCTTTATACCCCCGCGTGCGAAAATGTGTTTTCAGAAGGAGAGCCTGCTTGCGCTGAGTATTCGTTTCAGGAGCCCGGACTCAGAGAGACCTGCACATTGGCTGAGGACACGAGGATTCGAGGGTGGAAACTGGAAAGCGAACTCGCGGAGCTTACACGTTTACCTCGAAGCATACAAGTTGTCTATTAAAGTGGCAGTGAGATCGCGAAATGGCGATTACGGGAATTGCAACTATTTTTATTCGCCTACTTTCATCCTTTACCGCTTCCAGCTTCTCGGTTGCACTGGTACCTACAGTTATGGGGAGCAGCGATTTCCATTTCATTTAGATTGAAGACACCTGATTTACTCATTCCAGAGTTGCGGCAATATTTGGATTTTTCACCGACAGAGTTTCCCGATAAAATGTGTAGATGTAATTCATTTTTCTCTCATATTTCCCCATAACGAAATGGACAATTTATTTACTTATTCTTCTCCTATTTTCCTTAAAATTGTAAATATGAGAAATGACCAGCTCTGCATCACTGTATCCTTGTCTTACTACCAATCTTAATATCTACCTATTATTTTTTAAAACGAAAGTCTCTAGCAAACTTTATTGCAACACTGCCTACATACACACATACCACAAGGTGTTTACGACGGGCGGTATCGCTCGATCGCGATACAGCATCGTGGCATTAAAGATCCAGGATAAGTAATTCGAAGTTAGCTATCGTAAAGCGGGGAAAGTTAACGCGGAAGTGGTGTCCGACTGCTCTAGATTCGATGGATTCGTTGATCCGCGGTCTGGCCGGAGTCGACTCCGCTCGGATTTGCCGGAGGAAATCGATGCGCGAAGAGAGAGAGAAAGAGAGGGAGAGAGAAAGGGAGGAGGATGGCTGGTACGGCGCGGCGGAAGATTTTATCAGAGGACCAGCCGCACTCCGCTGGAAATGTCGAAGGCGTGTCGCGGTTTGAGCGGCGCCGCACCCCCATTAATGATTCAATTTTGCGGAAAGTATGTATTTCCGCCAGTCGAGCGGACCGGCCCCTCCGCTGCCATTATTACTGGCCGATTTGTCGCGATCGTACCAGACGCTCGCCAGAACCGCGCGCGGTTGCTCGATGAGAATTTATACTCCCCAGTGACCGATAACCAATGAAAACGAGCGCCGTTCGATTTATTCGACTGCCTTTAACGCCGCTAAAACAATTTATGCCGAGCGCGCGCGCGCTGTGTCCGCTTTATCAGATTATCACTCGATGATCAAAACCTCCCAAGAGTGGAAATAGGCTTCCTCATCGGGGAAACCGAGGCTTCAATTAACCCGGCAGCAACCAACCCCTGACAAAAAACCCCATAACACACACGACAATGAAAAAACCCGTAAAAAACCAACACCCCCATTGCCACATATAAACCATAACTCGACTTCTACATTGAAAGCCGTGGACTTGTCAGTCGACTCAGCCCCTATAAAAATCCTACGGCAAAAGAGATTAACCCCGTCGGACTCGGCCCCGTAAACCTCCCCGTAAACCTCCCCAGGCCCGTCCAACTGGCAGCGCGAAGCGAATACGGATGGTTCGCGAGCGTCCGGGGTGTAAGTGAAGGAGGAGGGTGAGTAGGGCGTCCGCTCAAATTAAATTATTCGCCGGGATCATATAAATTATTCACGATACGCGCGGGCGCGCGCGCGCGCGCGCTGTCTCGCGGGGCGGCGAGGTCGAGCGAGCGGAGGCGAGTCGGTTCGTCGTCGTGACACGTAGGTAAGTAAGTAACCGTGTATCCTTTCCGAGCTGCCTGTAGCCGAGGCCCTCCACATTGATTTAGCCTGGAGCAGCCACGACTAATGGCACTCGTTAGCGCCGAGAGCTAAGCAGAAGCAAGAGAGGGATATTACAATATATTTGCGTAGCTACTCGCCTCCCTCCCCCTCTCGGCCGCCGCCAGCCAGCTAGAACCCGGCTACTCGGGAATCCCGTTCTTTGGACGCGGCTGAATTTTAAAGGCTCCGACGGGGCGAGAGATAGATGGATAGAGAGACAGGTGTCTACCTACACAGCGGGAGAAGTGCGCCTCGTCGCCTGATGCCTCGTTCAGACTACGTATCACGTAATTACGCCCCCGCGCAAACACACTTTATACACGCTGCTTGAATCCCCACTCGTACTTAATAGAAATAAGGGGAATTAGCGGCGTTCGCTCGGCAGCGACGTGTGCCGGGGAGCCAGAGGGAAAAAGAGAGAGAGAGAGAGTGAGCGAAACCGCGCTAAACAGATTAAAAGGGCGAGCGCGCGATCGCAACAGACATTTCCAAGCGAACCCTCTCGTCTGGCTCGATCCTTTCATCGCTTTATCAGATAAAACCCCAACCGGTATTAGAGTATACCAACCTACCCCGGCTCTATTAACACTCGAAGATTCTTTTTAACAACCCCCCGCCCCCCTTGCGGCCAACTAACGCCCCTAAATATAAGCGAGAAAGCGCACGTTTCATTTGGAATGCCATGAATCCTTTAGATTCGCTCTCTCCGAACCCGATGTAAGTGAGCGCGGCATTATTCAGGGGTCGGTGGGGGTCGGTGGGGGTCGGGGATTAATAGGGGCGCGAAGTAGCTGGTGCGCGCGTCCCGTTTACGAATTAATGCCCGGCGACATACTGGCACAGCAACAACGCGCGCGACTCAAAGTGAAAGCTCGCGCTCCAGGCCGGACGAGCCGCACTCGTTAACCCGTTCGCGCGACCAGCCAGCTTTTCCAAACTGGCGAGTTAAAGCCCCGAGCGAAATTCTCCCGCGGATCTGCCGCAGGAGCGATTATTGCCGCGCGAAAAACTTTCTGGCCCATTGCTGGTTGGATAGTCGGCGCGCTCGGCCCCTTTGTCAAGTCGGCGACGCTGCCTTTAATTTCCTCCATCTACCCTGTGGAATTGGGGAGACAATGTTTTCTGTCCTGGTTGGTTGAGTCCAAGTGTTGCTGAGTTTTCCAGGGTGAAAACAACTGCAGCGGAGGCTGCGGGTTTAACCCTGTCAATGCGCTCGTTTTGAGTATCGGGCGCGCCGGATTTTGCGAAGGGCCGCGTTTCCCGTGTGGATTCGATGTTTTATGCATGGGTATGGTAGTGACAGGGTGTTATTGCCACCGAGCGAGAATTCGTAGAGAGAAGTGTGCGTGGGTTGTATATTGTTTGGTATATATCAACTATATACTGGATTGTAGAGGTGGGGATAAGTCCGTGTTATTAGTTTATTAAATCGCCAGTTGTCGAGGGTAAGATAAGTGTCGACCAAAGGATATTGCAATCCCCATCTCTATTCATCGGCCAGCTGAATGCTCTCTTTCGATCAAGAGCCACTCGTCGAATATTGAATCGAATTATTCTGCCCATCGGCTCCGCGCTATTCCTTTAACTTAGCCGTAATAAGGACCCCAGCGAAAAGGCTTGCCAACACGTACTCTTTCTCCAATAGAGGCGCAGGAGAGAGAGGAAATCGAGCCGAGGTATTAGCGTCGGCGATAACTCACGCGGCCTCTCGATATCTTAGAACGGTGCGTGTCTGAGTGGTAGCGGCCTGGAAACTAACGCTTGTCCGCCGTGACGGATGTCTGACCGCAGGCAGTCTGTAACTACTGGCTGCTCCGGGCGCAGCCGAGCGCCCGAGTGTCTGTCCACTTGCCGGCACTGAGTTACGCAGGCACATTCGCAGCTGTTAATAAACGTCCTCTTCATTTCTCCCTCCCCACTAATTGAACTAATTTTAGCCGCATGCTTCAACAACCGCCCAACTACTCGATCGCCTCCGGTCCCCGCTATTAATGCAATTTCGGGGTGAACATCGGCCTGTCGTCGAGTATGTGATTTGGCGGCGAAAGTCGGCCCACTTCGATTTAGCGCGCGTACTCTCAGGGAGTACCGCAAAATTAATAATCTGCGAAATGGAGAAGTGTGGGGAATTATTGTCTTGGTTTTCTGGGTTTCTTTGTAGGGCTGGAAAGGAGCGTGCAGGAGATGATTATTTAGTAATCTCTCCCTCCTGAGAATGTGCTTGGTCACTTATCGCGTCATCGCGAAAGAATGAGAAGGCAAATTGAGCGGCAACTACTCCGGGGGGAAATTTAATTAAGTACTTTTCACTCTATCGTCGCGACTCGACCATTCACGCCGACACTCGCTGACCGGAGCTTGGGATTATCGATGCGTTTGGCTTCCAGATACTGATCTTCCATTATTCGAGCAGTTTAGCTTGTTTTATCGCGATAATCCTTAAGAGGCAATTTGTATTTATGAGGCCGGGAAGAAAATCACACTTTTTTAAAAAGTGGCCCCATTGTACTGGCCATTGTTGCATATCTCTTTCGATTTGTTAATGTAGAACGCTATCGCAGTAGGGCCTTTAATATTTATAGGATTCCCCATGAAAGATCGACTTTGCCTATGGCTACTACAATTATCCCACTCATTCTCATACCTCTCCATCCTTAATAATCATTTAAATGACTCGGAAAAAGATAGTGGAGAGTCAGTCACTCGCATGAGCGGGTATACGTAGCTTGCAAATTTTTTTTCCTGACATGCTAACCAATTAATCCCAGTGGGGTTCTCCAGGGCAGCCTTGGGTATTTCTCCATGGCACTTTCACGAGTCAACAACATACAGATTGTCGTGTAATTGGCATAATCGGATTCTCCAGCATCGCGAGAGTACAAGAGGAATAATTGGCTCGATCGAAGTAAGCGATGGTACGGCGATAGTACACGGCTGATTGTGGAAGAATAGAGAGAAATTCGAGGTTTCTCAGTGGTCTTACGCGGTTCCTTTGTCGGGCTGATGAAGCCCTACGTATTCGGGATGCCTGTGGCGGATAAACCGGCGAGAAGACTCGACTAGATTGACGAGAAGCTCCGGGAGACTTGTCTGCCAAAAGCTCGCTGTCTCTCACCCACTCATTCTTTCATTCACGCGCCCGCAGATCTCGGGCTCGCCCTCTCAGCCGTCCATTGTGACCGGGTAAATTTCTTCTCGGCCACGCGGAGCCTCGCGCGCAACTTGATTACCCGAGGGTTAATGGGCAAATTAACTCTGTTTCACTCGGGGAGCATTCTCCCAGCGCCGGCTAAATTGACGAAAAATATTTTCCGCCCCGCGTCCACCGGGCGAAACCCCTCACGGCATTCTCGAGGACCTAACGAGTCCCCTACTTAAATACCCACATATTTACCTCACCGCACACCTTTCTCCAGCTCCCCGCGCACTTTTTCTCTATTCCAAGACGCTCGCCATTCCCAATTTCCCAGCGGACTGCGAACCTTTTCTATTTCAGGTGCGAGGGTCGCTGATGCACAGGATCATTAAACTCGCATCAACTATGCCCCCAAAGTCCCAGTGTTACCGCCGACAGAGAGAATAAACGCGAATCCGCCGCACGAGCAATTAAAATGTCCGCGGCCTTCTCCCGGTGGGATGACAAACAATGCTTAATAGCCAGCGAGGACTAAGCAGGGGAAGTGGCTTTGTGCTAAGACAACTAAAACGTTGATCACTTTTCCCGGGGACAAAGGCGGCTCGCTAAGAAATCGAGTCAAAAGTCACGGTGAGAGAGGTGTCCGAGAGGTTTTCAGAGCCATTGTCCCACTCGGACGGGGGGGAGGGGGCAGCCGCCCTTTATACAATTACACAGTGGTCCCGTGGACGCGGAGGAAAGACGTAACCCTGGCGCCCGTTTACTCGAGCACTTCGCCGGGCTTCAATGTTTGTGCGGGAAAATATGTGCAGGCTCTCGCTTCCTCTCCTCGCACTCGGGCATAATTCGAAGCGAAGCGACTCTGTGTACCTCCTGTTGCTCTCGCTCCCACTCGGCTCTTCGGGCCCCCGAGGAGAAAGAGGCCAAGTTATTCGGCCTTCTCTAACTCCAATTCCAAGAGGAACGGGCGAGGGCGGCAGCGGCGGATAAATAGATGGTTAGTTAAGGATCGAGGACACACTCTCGAGGGCCGTGGACACTGTTCAAATGAGAGGGCCGAGTGGACGCTGCCAGGACAAAGAGGCCAGCCACCCGTGGAAAGAGACACAGGCATACTTAATGTCGCACATACGTCTGTGCATAATTTATTGCGGGCCTTCGGGAAGGCAGCTAATGCACCGGAAAATACAAGCTGCTCGAGCGGCTCCCCTATTGAACTGGCGGTTGTTCACATGTGTTCTCGGTACACGAGCCCCCTCGTCTGCGGATTCCATGCAAAACCACCACTCCCTGCCCGGCTAAGTTAACAACGACCACGAGGCCTCGTCTCTGGAAGGGGAGTAAATCCTCCTATGCACGCGCTCTAATGTCTCGTCCGGCCCGCTCAGAAATCAGGAGTTATGGCCAGCCGAAACCGACCGCGCGGATACGTGCGCCGCTCTTATCGCCCGCTACTTTATACACGTGTTACGTACAGGGTGATTCCGTTTACTTTTAGTCAGGTATATCGTTGCTACTGGCCATGAGTCCACGGAAAGCCACCTTATAATCAAAATGGTCCATACAATAATAATCCAAACGCGTCATTTTATGGTAAAATAGTATAAATTTAAAGAAAAATTTAAGGCTGTGATTAGAATTTGTGCTCGATGAAGATTCCCCGGCGCAATTAACCAGCGGTTTTTCGGAGGCAGAAGAAAAGGGGTAGCGAGGGTGCGCGTGGTTTTCTTTGAGCGGCGATCGGATTTCTATGAAATTGGAAGCTCCGCTCAATGGACGTTATTATCGGGTAAGCGTTGCCCGTAACAACGAGCGCTCGGCCGTCGATAAGCGATTGCGGTCCCTTGGAAAAAAGGAGAGAGATATAAGCAGCAACACGTGAAAAATCTCTCTCCCTGCCAGCTCGCACGCGGCTATTGACTTTTATGCGCCGGAGAAAGAGAGTAAGTCGGCCGAGGTTAAAGTTTCGAGGCTTATCAGGCCGAGTTCCGAACGAAAATGATTGTGGGTAAGAGCGCGTCATTGCCGCGGACCTATAGCGATTCGCTCGCTATCAGAGTTCCTCGCGCTCCGCCCTGAAGAATAGTCCTCTCTCCCTGGTTGCACGCGCGCACCACCCCGGGCTCTTCTCGCCCCGATATACACATTCTCCGAGCAACATCCACCCCCGGGACTATTATGTTTGCTGATTCGCCGAGCGAACTTCGCCCCGCGATGCAGATAGCGCGCGGTATGCTTAAAAGCGTCGAACCAACAGAGTGTGCGGATACCCGACACCATCAGGGCAAAGTGATTCTTCGAGTTCCGCGAAACATACAACACCGCATCGAACCAGCCGGGGTCGCTCTCAACAACAAGCTTCCGCCGTCGAAGATATCCCTCAAGAAGGAAAATCAACATACCGGCCATGTTAATCCCGCGGACGGTTTATCGCTCGGGCATAACGCGACGCTAGAAACACGCGTTCCTGGCTCCGGCTCTCTCTCTCTCGGCGATGCAAAGCGTCCGGGGTCCCGGAAATCACCGGCCGGAGGCTGCATCCGGCGTTCGTTAACAGTGTGCATCTTTAGCGAGCGCTCGCGTGAAACCTCACTCGGTCGGGGCCTCGACGCCCGCGGAATATCAAAGCAGGCTGTTAGCGCAATAGGGAAATATATGCGCCGCCCGGGGGATGAAGGCCCCCGGTCGAGAATGGCCGAGGTCCACTGCGGTAATGGCCCTGTTTAAAACTCGAGGTACGCGCAATCCCAACAGAATCAGGCTTTAATCTGCAAAGTATCTTCCGTCTGCGTACCAGGTTTGTTATTGTTTGTTTAGCGGCGACTTCTAGGACTCGAGTGGGTGTAACGCGAGCGTCCGCGAGTGCGAGTTACCGAAGAAGCGCGAATTCTTAGAAGCCTTCCGGGCGCAGCCATCGGCTGATCGATGCGCAAAGTTTCTCGAGCGGGGCACATGTTCATCAAACCCGCCGGCGGAAAAATAAATCTCGGCCCTCTCGGGCGCCCGTTACCATTGTAAATAGCGAATGGATGATGGTCGAAAGAGTTTTGCCGCGGACCTCTTCGCCCGGGCAAATATTGCGGACAAATCTCTCGCAATTTATAGGCGGGGGGTCGCGCGCGCTCGCTGATATACGGCGCTCGGCACGGAACTGATGAAACGTGCTCCATCGCCGAAACGGACCAGTCAAACTGCCCGATCGATGATCTTCCGGCTTTCGAACGCGAGCGCGCCCGCGAGCCATTCTCGCCTTTCCGCCGGCCAGACGCAATTACACGCCGGAGTAATCGCGTATGGAACGAATCCCCCCACCCCCCGCTCCTGAAATTAGAAGTCTTTTGTTGAATTAGAACGGAGCCCGGTACTCGGAGAGTTGGCCCCTGTGTCGCTGGGAATAATAGAACTGGGTTGGATTCGGTCGGTCAGAGGCCTCAAAACAATGTCCCGGATCGTCCAAAGCAATTCTTTGATCATTCGACCTCACTCGCTCCCTCTAAACGCGAGCCACACTCGATCCAGTGTAATCGACGCCAAAGACATTCATTCGAGGCTCGACCTCTATCACAGCCTCCATAATACTTTCCCTCAAATCCAAATACACTGTCGGAAACTACGCAACTCGCGTAAAACAGACTTAGCACCTCGCACGAAGCATCTTAATCGCGCGTAAGATAACTCGCAGGGACAAGAGCGAACATCAGCTTATCCGCTCGCTTCCGATCGACATATTGGTCAGGTGCGACGAAAAACTATGTCGAAGTTAAAAGAATCGATGGAGTTAAAGTCGAGTTTATCCGGGCGCAATGGGATTGGGAATAAGTAAATGAGGTAGAAAGCAATTGGAGGCAAGTGCTGCGGAAAGAAAGGCAATCTTCGGAGTCGCCGTAATCAATCGGTGGGATCAGCCGCCTCGGTATCGGGATTACAGCTAACAACACTCGTACCGTAAGCCAATCACGCACCGCTAATATTTACTATCCCCCCAACTATACCTGCCGAGCGGCTAAGGGGGCTAAGGGGGCTAAGGGGGCTAAGGAATTTATGCGCGGAGGCCGGTGGGATTTCAGCGCTCGCGTATGAAATGGTATTTAGTAGCCACGAGATCTGAGCGTTCCTCCCCGTTTGGACGATTACCAGCAACTCCGAGCGGGCGTATCTCACGCTAGAATTTTCGCATTGCCCACCCGTTGGCGAGCCAACGAAAACCCTCCGGGAAACACCCACCCTCTGATTTATCAAAAGACAATGCAACGCAGCGTCCTTAGACTTTAGAGTAACTGCCATTCCTTCGGAAGAGCGAGATTTCGAGATCGAGGGACAAATTTAAGAGGACGACTTTTTCTACCTCGCTCTAGAAGGCGTTTGCCAATAGTGGAGTTAATGCGAGGGAGTGCCATCTACTTGCTTCGCCAAGCTGAACCCAACACCATCTAGAGAACCCGCTGTGATTCTCAACGATCTCTATTCCCAATGGAAACCCCATGCACTTGCCCTCGAGCGACTGGACCTACTCTACACGGAACAATAAGTGGGCACTTAAGAAACGCTGGTATGCGCAGGGCGAAGCAGTGCCTCGAGTTTGCTTAGGCAGTGGCAGGGCGATACTTTGGGCCAAACTCGATATCCCATACCGAGTGTGTTTAGCTAGTGACACTCGATAGGCGCAGGGGCCCACCGCCGAAATCCCAGCGAAATTTGTCACTCGCTGAGTGATGCAGCCTGAGTCACTCCACTCTCGATTTACTTTCGCTTGGAGAGCCCTCGAGATCGATGTGACTCCCAAGTTGCGCTCATTGCTAGTGACAGGCTAGGAAATCCGACTGGCAGGTGGCTAACTTTAACAAAGTTATACTCCGCACCCTCATTGTCGGTGTGGCCGCGCGCGCGCTGCTCTCTGCGCTGGCGTCTTTTACTTTAGCGCGATGTAAACACGAGGGCGTTCCGAAGATTCGTAACTGGGTTACCGTGACAGAATTCAGGACGCCGCAAGTCCAACTGCGGATTCGTAAATCCGTGCGGTACTCTCTCACTCTTTCGCTCGCGGGCTGCGCATCCAAAGGAACATTAACCGCTCTCGCTTTAAGTACGAGTGACCCACATGACCGTCGAGCTATGACTCGCCTCTGTGTACGTAGAGTCCTACAGGGGGGAGACTGGAAAGGAAATAAAAGCCTGGCGACGAGAAGCGGTCGGACGCATTACTAGTCCCAAGATGCTAGTCGCGCGATAGCTCGGTACTGGCTGGCCAGCCGAGCACTCGGTCGATTTGCCGAGAAGGCCAAGCAAAAAATCCTCTCACCGCCTCATCGCTTCCTCCCCCCACCCCCCACACCGCTCACGGTTGGCCCTTACTTTCAAACGCGTGGCATTTTCGCGGTATAAACACGGTGGCGTTCGAAAAGCTGGCACAAGTAGGTTAAAGCGCGAGGGCCGCGAGGGAGTGTGTGTGCAGGCATAGAGAGCATGGCACAGAGAGGGAGAGAATGAATGAGAGAAGAAAGGAGAGGAGTAGCGATCGGAAAAGGGCGCGGGCGTGCGAGATCGAGGCTGTCAAGGGTCGTCCAAGTGTTGTAGCACAAGTGGAGTGTCTGTATTACTCACCCGCGGCTCGGGCAGAGACGACGACGACGTCGACGGCGCCGATGGCGATGGTGACGGCGAGAGCTCGCGCGGAGCTTCCGTTCCACCGTGGCCGAGGCTGCTACCCCTCGCCAGCTCCAGAGCTCCTCCGCTCCAACTCGACGACGACGACGACGACGACGACGACACGCGCGAGCGAGCCTGTGCGCAACCGACGCGGCCGCCGCGCGCCACCGACCAAACACGGGGCCGCCGCACGTCGCGCGATCCACAACCTAGTCCGCGCCGTCCGCTGCGGATTTACCCGCTCGAACTGACGCAACCGGGTGGTCCCTCTACTCGCCGGTGCACAGCGTGCACACTGCACACTGCCAGCGAGAGCCTCCACACCAACCACTCCGGGAACTGCGGCCCGCAGTCGGAGGGAGAGACAGAGAGAGAAAGAGAGGGAGGGGGATAGAGGTAGAGAGAAGAGTAGGCGTGCAGGCGTGCAAGCGGGCGGGCAGACTGACAGCAGGAAGAGGGTTGCAACGATGACGAGGCGCGATACAGGACTACTGGGCTCTTTAACGGGGCCGAGCCACGTAACCCTCGTTGCCGTGTCCCTCGATCGACGTGTCTCTCCTGCACGACACTCGAGCGGAGCCTACTCCACCACCAAGACGACCACCACCAAGACGCACGACCGCAGCTGGACGCGGCGAGCAGCGCTAGCAGCAGCAGCAGCCGAGAGGAGAAAAGCACTCGCCTGCTTCCACCACCGACACCGCCCTCGCGCCTCGCCTCGCCGAGCACCGCACTTCGGGCGCGGCACTAGAGCGCCGTCGCGACGCCGCCTAACCTATACGCAGGCGCCCCACCAGCCGCCGTCGCCGCTCTCTGCCCGCTACGACCTACACCCCCCATCGCCCCCCTATCGCCCCCCATTATGGGCTGGTTTTTGTTTGAGCGCTTATGACCGCCGATGATGACAATGTAATAGAGTGGTTGGCCCATAAATTAATCGGCAAAAGGGGGAGCGGGATGATTGACGCGCACTACCGAAACGCTTGCGCTTTGATCCTCCTCCCCTCCTGTCCCTAGGAGCGGGTGAAATCGTTTGGAAAAGTATGTATGATGGGTCGCGATGTGCGTTAAGGGTTCTTTGTACCTTAGGATGCTTTGTGTAGATCGATCGGGGTCCTCGATGCTTGGAACGCTTACCTTGCTGCGAGAGGACTGGGCTTGGTGTATCATCCGCTCGGGAAGATCCTCATCACGAACTCCTTAAACTTGCATGGGAATCGCAAGAGAAACTCTTCCGGGGTCCTGGGCTAGGAGCACCGCAGCGATAGCAGCCTCGAGGACCAAGGATGCGGGGTATCTGGGTACGGTTCGCGGCTGCTGACCGATCAAGGGCGACGAGCACCTCTCATCTCTGGGTGAAGGGGGTTGTCTGCCGGTTCCGGCGATAGGACCGCTTTGGGGATTTGCATAGGGAGCGAGTGCTAAATTCAATCCGAACTACCAACAACACTATCTTTGCCTCTTGGATTTTCGATGCTGGACGCAGCAAGTTTGAGATTGTACTCTGTAAGGTGCAGCGTCGTTTTCAGTCCTGCAG
This sequence comes from Crossocerus cetratus, assembly GCA_963675795.1. Classification (NCBI taxonomy): domain Eukaryota; kingdom Metazoa; phylum Arthropoda; class Insecta; order Hymenoptera; family Crabronidae; genus Crossocerus; species Crossocerus cetratus. Next base: position 17,307,056 of record OY776668.1, on the reverse strand, counting down.
GGGTCGTAGCCCTCTTTGTCGCTCGTGTACGAAAAAAAATATTCTCTCACTATCAAGAGACAAGGTTTTCTCTTGGGTCAAGTAGAAAAGACAGAGCCCGTATCATTTTTTTGCAGTGTTCAAACTGCATGAAGAAATTAAAAGTCGGAAATGTTGCAAACATTGTCGGATAGGCAACAAATTTCCATGTTTGTTATAAACAATTGGTTATCTGATTTATATAAATGTCTTGTAATATTATCCATACCTCACTGGAGCAGGAACAATTCATTTGCAAGAAGTTTCGGTAACATAAGAGATAACCGAGGGACATAGCTGCGAGGTGGATGCGCGACTTCCCGGCTTGTTATACCTCTTGAATTCCCAGTGTGCGGGGGCGAACTTTCCAGAAGGTACCACAGCAGCAAGAAGAATGCATTCTGCTTGTTTTACCATATCTTTCCATATCGACAGCATGTCCCGCGGGCATGAATACTTGGGAAATCCAGCTTGGAAACATGGCTAAATTGCAGGGCACCACTCATGTTGCCGTGAGATATCGAAACAGATATTAAATAGGACATATGTCGTCTAATGAATATTACGATTGACGTGAAATAAAAAAAGCCCTGCCGAGCAACTGGTATTAAACGCAAACGCTTTTCCCCCCAGCACGTGATTCGCAATATATGCCAAGTGGCCGGAAGATGTCGAGCGAGTGGTCGCGAGAGGTCAATTCGGCAGGTGGTTTAAGGACAATGCAGATTCAATTAAAGTCGCAGCAGCGGGTAAAAGTTTTCCAATCAAAGCGGTACGTGCTCCATGGCTTTTTCCTCCCGGACTCTACTGGGAAGCAAGAGAGCGCTAGGGGTAGATCGGCCGATGGCCATTTCACCTCGAGGAGAAAACTTGTCAAGAGACCGCGGCGCTTTTCTTTTCCAATGAATCTGCCGGACGAGCTTCCAGCCAAATGGATGTATCTCGGTAATACTCCCCAGCCCACCCGGCCGCCAAGCTGATCCCATTACCTTTTTCGGCACTCGAAACTTGGCTGACAGAGACAAGGTGACGAGTAGTGGCTTATTAATAAAGCAAAAAGCCCCACCGAGCGCGCACCTGCACGCAGCGGAGTATCAAGCACGCGAAGTTTGGCGGAGGCAAAGCCATCGAGTGGCGTGGGTTTTAATGAAACAGTGAGGGAGAAAAATGACGATGTGCTGTTCGCCGTTCTCAATGAGGGAAGTAGAAGTGGCTGGATCGGTAGCACGCCAGAGTTCCCGAAGCCCGTCTCTATGGGCAACGAAGCCCAATGGATCAAACCGTATCACAAGTTTCAAGTGTAGCTATATGAACCAAGTTATCCGGCAGTGTTCGCCACGGGTGTACTACCTGCCAACTGGCTGCTCGAGTATCGACAGGCGCACGCAATCAGCGAAAAATCGGTAATACACAATAGCCTCATTAATATTAAACCTAATCTCTAACTAAGCTCGAACCTTAAGATCTCTTCCTAAAAATACTGGCTCCCTAACAAAGAAAGTCTTGACTCTTTAGGAAAAGCCGTTCGAAAAAGTGGAGAACCATTGGCGAATTAACGAGGAGGCGCAGCGTTTGCTCGCAGCGATGAAACGAGCGGGTCTTGCTCGCTGACAGTCCGCAGGCCGGCCAGATGGAATAAAATTGCAAAGAGCGCGGGCCGGATGAGCGGAACGATCCCGCTGGTGCCGGATGAAGTTGGGAAGAGTTTACGCTCGGACACGTGATAAATTGGCCCGGCGGTTAAAGCTACTAGACTGACATGATGTATCTGTCCATCCGATCTCTCCTCTCCGTACGTCCGACCGCTAAATACCGAAACTGAAATGAAATCGACGCAGCTCGCTCGAGCTATCAGCGATCTCCGTTAGCGGCAATTCACTGGCGTCGGCCCCTCCGGGCGAAACGCTCCTCTCTCGGGATAAAGTGAAATTTAATTATGCGTATCCGCAGCTACCTGAGGAACAGCGCGCTTAATGGATCCGGAGCGCAGCGGGATTCGCGGACACTGATTAATACGTCCAAGCACGCGCTGCTCAACTTAATGCGCCGGAATTCTGTTTTCACCCCGTGGCGGGTGTGGCGGGTGCGCCGGTGGTTGCGAGTACGTAGAAGGTAAGCAAAAGGGGGAGATTGCGGAGCGGCACACGCCGGGGAAGACCGAGAGGGAGATAGAGCCAGACGCGGATATGACACATCAAAGCTCAATAGGGGACACTTGCGGTAAACGGTTCTTCGCAGCGACTCACCCCCTTCTCGAGGGCGCGGCTATTTTAGCAACACACTCGAGGAGTGAACAAATATACTAACGGCATATACGAGCACGCGCCGAGGGCCCGAGAGGAGACCGCAGCAACGTGCCATCGGCATTCCCGTCGAGTGTGTCTTTCTCGATATTAACTGCGTCCCGATGCCGAGGTCCTCCATAATTTTCCCCGAAATCCCGGCGGCCCGGGCAAATTGGCTTTGCGTGGCAATGAAAATGGCATTAAACCGAGGAGGGCCGCGCCTTCACTCGATACGCGCTATGAGCGCGCCGATTAGTTTGTGCCTGTAGCGCAGATGCAAACGACGTCTCCGACTGCGAAACGAGCTTCTAATGTTACACTCTGCCATTACAGCGATTCGGATCCATAAGATATGGAGCTCACTCTCTCCCGTGGCACTGAAGGATATCCCAACTAGAGCGAAGGGAGACGAAGGCCTCGCGTCAAACTTCAGCAAGACGAGTTCCCTAATGTCCAATGAATTCTGCATCTTCACTCGTGTCGCCCGCACCCGATAAAGCTCAGACGTTGAGTACTATTCGTGACTCGTACTCCAAGAGCTTTATGGAGGAATTAAAACGGGAGATCAGCGAACGGGGAACTTTGGAAGAAATCGAGAAGATCGCCATCCAAAAACCCGTGGCCAAAGAAGTAGAGAAACTGGCAAGTGTAGTCCAGGATTTAAGAAAAACAAGCGACGAGGATAAGATTGCTTGCGAGAGGGAGCGAAATCGTGTGCTCGAGGAACTCGCTGAGAAAGAGGTATGCACTCTGTGACGCAACTATAGCGGGCGCTCGGTAGTGTATCAAATTTATCAACACTTTAATTACTTGCTACCGTTGCTAACTCGGGCGCGAAATGACAGAGGAAAGCGCAACAACGTGAACTAGTTACTGGCGCGGAAGCAAGATACATTGCAGCCTGGGAAAGGGCGAGGTGCGAGCAGATCACCCTGCGCTCTGACATGGAAATTCGAGAGTTAAGGAAAACCCTCGAGGCTTGCCGTATTCGCGAGGAGAATAAGAGGCGGGTGCACGAGCAAGTGACGAATTTCTTAGTGCAGCGAATAGCAGTGAGTATGCGGGCACGATGCGCATTTAGCGAAAATACATGAACGAAAGGCGAGCCCTTTGTATTATTCAATGACCGGGCGGTACTGCGCTATTCGAGCCCTACAGGCCAAGGAGGATATACCAAGGCAGATAAATATCGACAGTTCTGCCATTAAAATGACTCAAGATGCATTCTTGAAAGCCGTCGCGAAAGTAGAAAATAAATTATTCCGGCGCACGTCGCCCTTAATTTTGAATTTTCCAGGGCATCGAGGAGAAAATTGTCGAATGGGAGCGGCGATACGAGCGGGAGAGAAAATCCTACGAAAAGGACATCTGGTCACTGCAAGTTGAGATAGACGAGCGACAAAGGAGTTTAAGGGAACTAAGAAATGAGGTAATACAAACTTCACCTTAGTCCTTCACCCTCCACATTACTGTGCGGCGATTTTCAAAACGGCCAGCTCTCACCTTATGCTACACGTGTCGTAATACAGGCAGTAGGGGTCGAAGCATTAGAGAGTTCCAAGTGTCTGCAAACTTTCATCGGCGCAGCGCGCGCGCCCGCCCCGGCAAAAACTACCGAGTCATTATCTCATTGTGCATTCTGCATGGCCCTCTGATTTACTACGTCACGTAGTCGCGTTAAGCCTATTAGAAATCAAGCTGAGTGGCTTACTCCTGTAAGCTTGGAATCTACGTGCAATGCGGGAATTCCACCGGGAAATCGATAGTATCGGGAACCTGTTCGCGACTCTCCGAAATCACGCGCGGCGGCCCGCGACCGCAAACCATTTCTGATCTTCCCTTCAATCAATTTCTTTCTTTTTAACGAAGGCCGGCCGGTAGACTTTGATTAGCGACAAGTCCAGTTTGTAGCATCGTCGGGAACGAAGTGGGAGGATTTTGCGCGCCGCTGGCCGACTTGTTAGCTGAAAGTGCAGCGCGAGCCCGTGGCATGCCGATTCGCGGGGAACTAGGCTACCGAAAAGTAAGGGAAACAGTGGTGCATTAGAGCGAGGTGGGCGGCGCATTTCTCCGCGCTCCTCGCATAAACCCACATGCATAATAATGGCGAGGCGCACGAACAAATGCGATTAGGAAACACGCCGGCCTACGAAGAAAAAGCGGCGAGCGCAAGGAAATCGACAGGTCGTCGAGGCACTTGCCTGCTCTTTCCGTGTACCGAATCCTTCTCGTTGCGATTTCCCGGCACGCTTTCCTAATCGGCGCCGGATCAATGTTTCCTCCGCGAGTTGCGGTTGAACGCGCGCTTGGTCCATTGCAGCATCGCCGCAATCAGGAATTCATAGACGCCTATCAAGCGGAACAGGAAGCCCGCAGGAAGCGGAGGGCGCTCGAGGAACATATGCGAAGGAGCGCCATCAGGATTCAAGCCTGGTGGCGTGGTGTCATGGTACGCCGGAAACTCGGTCCATATCGACCGGAAGAGAAAAAGAAGAAACGAGCCGCCAAAACGAAGAAGTAACTCCTAAGCGCAACTCTTCCCGCAGTTCTCCCGTTTAATATTACCGAAATATACAATTAGCATTAGTTTGCGAATATTTATCCCGACAGATACAGCGGATGTTCTAGATTCTGCTCTAATAAAATAGTGCAGCGGGAGCTGCGCTAAACAATAAGGCCAGCTCTTGTCCAACGAAATTCTGCCTCGGAGTCGTGAATAAACATGTGTGCGAGCAAACATAAGCGACTGTTTGTTGCTAGCAGAAATGTATATTTGTTCGGCTGCACATGCAGTGACATTGATGGCCCTGCAAATATGCACAGACAAATCTCATAATGCGGCATTAAACTCTAGTTAAAAACTGGCAGTGGTCACTCCGCGACAGGATGATGCTGATACCCGGAAACCGCTTGAGCGACCCAGCCGAACGAACGGATAAATAGGAATTAGCAAGATGGAATTGTTCCACTTGGTCGTTCTTTTGTCGTAGCGCGAAAAGTTTGCAGTTTCCTGGCGGTCCGCGCCGACAACGAGGGGCGGCGATGCATTTTCCTTCATGAGAAATTCACGAACCCTCTAACCTACTCCGTTTGAAAGCATGCAAGCTCACCCCCGTGACCGCTCGACCGCCAGCCACCTCCTTAGATTACGATATAAGGAATGGTTAACCCAATGTGGCGGTGCACGCAGCTGATAGTAGTAGACTTTCTATATAGTGCGCGCCGCTTTACTGACCCAACTCTTATTATCGATAAGATCCGCCCGATTGCAGCAAATATCGACTGATCACGCTCATTTTTCTTCAAAATATTGTCGCAACCAGTAATTTATTGTACCATTTCATGATGCTCGGCAAAAGCAAAGTTCACCATACATTGGTTATGCATGGAAATCTCGGACGAAATACAATTTGTCAAAAGGGATGCGAATATCAGTGGAAAAAGTTTATGGAAAGCACAGGTGGCGCCATCTGTGTGTTGTAATCTAGAATGTAGAATCAAAATTCTAAAACGTGATATTGGACTTCTCGCACTTATATATTTCCTATATAATGTGCAATTTTGCCGGAATTTGGATGTAATGAAATATGAGTTGTCATTAGTACATATCTTTATTGTGTAGTCAATTGTACACATTTAGCTATTATGAACCCCGTTGAATTATGTTTTTGTATCTTAATCGTGACACATAATACTAACTTTAGTTATACAAAGCAAGTCTTACAATAATTAAAAATTCCGGTAACCATCCGTTCTCGTGCCCTTGAAATCTCATGAAAACACGATTGCGCTTGGACGTTTGAAATCATTTCATAATTATCGTAACAATTGACGTATCACGAGCACTCTCAATAAAATCGATGATACCATTTACAATTCAGATTTAATGAGATTAATTTTCTAAGCGATTTGGACGATTTACAAATAGAACTTTCATACAGTCAACTCTGGCACCGCTATCTTTCTCCGTAAAACTTTCTAAAGGTGCTTATCCTTCACTGGCTTTCAAAGTACACGAATTTCATCGTATATGCACAACAAGAAATCAAAAGCTTGAGTGTACATCGCTTTCTTCATGAACTTCTGGTGATTAATAACATAGTGAAAGGAAACACCGTTTAGTACATACGTACAAGAAAAAAAGGTACTACAATATGTATATTATGCATCCTATTCATAGAATATAATCTTATATTCTACGATTCTGGTCACGGAATTGGTGAAACTGTTTAAAGAAACGCCAGAGAGGAAACCACACTTACAAGACACTCGTCGCAGTATCATATTAAACTGCATACTTTGCATCCTGATTCATTCTACGCATGTACATACACGTGGAAGAAATAAAAAATAATGGCAACCAAAGTTACAACAGTTTTGGTGTGATTTGCAGTTTGTGTTTAGAGTAGTGTCCACTCTCCTTCCAGTCACACGTCATTCCTGGGCCGTCAAATGTTGGTCGCATAATCCGTGAGAAAGAGAATTTCGAAAGTCATCCTCATTGTTACATTTCTCAGTACACTTACGAGAGTCCTTAATTACTCTAACAAAAATTAGAGTTAACCCTTCCCGCAGTTACGACCTATCATCTAACACGATCAATTAATATTACTCTAGTGGTACATTTAAATGGTTCAATTAGCTGATCTGTCGATTACTGTTCGCACTAACTGGTTGGTGGTGGTGGAGGTGGTGGCTGTGCTAGTAACGTTGGTAGTGTATTAAGGTCAATTCCCGGTGGTGCTGGTGTTTGTTGTTGAGGTGGCGGTGGCACAGGGGCAGCAGGTGGCCATCCACCCATCTGTTGAGGCTGCCAGCCTGGGAAACCTGGAGGCGGAGCAGTACCTGGTGGTGGAGGTCGCATAGGACCTTGCTGCCCTTGTTGCCATGGTGGCATGCCCATCCCAGGTGGTGGTATCTGCGTTGGTGGCATTTGCCCTGGCGGTGGCGGCTGATTATTGCCCGCCATCCATGGCATCAACGGTGGGATATTCGGTTGATTCGTTGATCCTGGTGGTGGGGGTGGTGGCTGCATCACCCCAGGTGGCGGTGGCATGCTAACCGGGGGTTGCCATTGCATATTCATGCCATTCATACTATTGACTTCGCCCTGACCCCATGGTGGCGGAGCCATTCCTGGTGGTGGCATCATTGGACCTCCCTGCATCATTTGCGGAGGTGGGTGGGCTGGTGCTGCCATTAATGCACGTGGTGGTTGTTGCCTGTTGGATGTACATGATATTGAACGACTGTTGCTGCAAAGCAATCGTTGGAATTTCTGAATAAAACTCATAATTTACTTACCTATCAAAAAGTCCAGGGTAATTGGGATTTGGATTTCCTTGTCTTTGTTGCCCAGATTTCGATCTGTCCGGTGGGGGACCTTCTCCCAATTCCGCCATTAAAGACATGTATTCTTCGTCAATCTTAGCTTTGTCACCACCCGGCCCACCACCCATTCCACCCATATTACCACCCGGTCCTCCTTGACCAGGTCGTTTAGATCTACAATCTCGTGCTATATGGCCAGCTCCGCCACAACTCGAACAAACTATGTTGTTTGTTACATTGGGCTTATCCGGACACTAAATAAAAGATATCCAATTTCAATGATCGAATAAAGGCATTGGTAGAATAAATACATATTGTTAAAGAAAGTTTCTGATAAAATACGAACCAGCCAAGACTTGTGATCAGATGCGCCACAGTTGGTACATCGAGGCCCATCGTTTTCTCGCAATGTACCATTCAATAAAGCCAACTCTCTGAGCTGATTACGTCGTAAATCATTTTGGCCTTCCGGCACTTCAACACCTTGCCGTATAATTTCATGAATCTATGAGAAGTGATTAAAACAGTTAATAAATATATATCTTCAGTAAATAAATCTTAATATAAGTCACAGAAAGGACTCACCCTTTCAACAGCTTTTTTCACAGCTTCTAGATTGTTTGCTGTAATATACGCATGCAATGGTTCATCTTCTCCCGGTAATGGTTGTCCATCTTTCCGTCCAACTTTTCCTTCTTTCACAGATCCCTTTCCACGAATGATAATCTTTGCACCTGTCTCCTTTTCCATAGCTGTAATAGTAATCACATAGTTAGTCACACGGGTACTTTAATACTTGCATTTTTATGTATGTTTGAGAACCAATTTTACATACACTTTAAAGTATTTCCACGAGGTCCAATTAGTAAACCAACAAAGTTTATGTCAGGATGTTCCTCTTGTGGTATCATTACTTTATCATGGACGCGAATTACCGGCGGCCTAAAAGTAATACATATTTGATTATTAACCACTATATTTCTTATCGATATGCTGCCGATTTAGTAGAATAGAACTGTTCCATTACTTGTAATCGGGTGGTGGTTTAAAATCTGGATTAATTTTCAATATCTTCTGAATAAGATTATGACGCTCTTCTTCCAGCTTACGCCTCGTACGATATTCTCTAGTATTCAACCGTTTGCCATCGCTACTGTATATTGGCTCAGGAGACGGCGATCTGGAAAAAAAAGATAGCATTCTATCAAGATACAATGTGGAATTAAGACGGTACTAGCATACAAGCAACCTGATCCTACTATGACTGTATGATTTAGTGCAGAATTTATGCGTCATAACAAATTTACGAATGAATATCATTTCTTTGATCGATTTTCAATAAGTCTTAAGCTTTAATAGCTTCGTCACACAATATATCTCGTCCCTACACATACGATACACATGGATATATGTTGGAAAATTCACAAAATTAAGCTCGAATATATGAAAGACGTAAATATACCAAGTGAAGAAGAAAGAAGTTCAAAAAGTATATGTGTAAAGTTTTCCAACATTATCGATGTATCAAAAGAATAAAAAGTACGCGATTAATCTGTGTATATGTTCGTATGGCTATATATTTCAGTTTATTATGTAGGCAACCACTGGAAGACCGCACATTTGCACACGGCAGATATCGGTGTGATGTCACCTGCTTAAATAGATCCTGTGATTATTTGGAAATAATTTTCTTTGATTAGTTAATAGTTCTTTGCATATCACTGTATGCTATATTATTAAGGAAACACAATGACATAAAATAATGGTTCCAGCTAAAAATCAGAAAAGTTAAACCTATTGGAGTAAATCAATTTATTAGGAAATCAATATGCAATTATTTAAGTTGCACCTGAAAGTAATATTAGATTTGTCTTTATTACGTTCATGTTAGCAATTATTAATTTATTAATCGAATGTTTTCCTGAAATCTGCTCATTAATAGTTCAATTAATAGTAAAATCTGCTGTGGTTGATTAATGATAAAATCTTCCTATGGTATTAAGATTATCTTATACTAAATTAAGAATGCCATGCAACTCATGGCAGCCTAAGAAAAGTAATTAATGTATGAGGTGCTCGATGCACAATATCAAACTAGGACATCTCTCAGATTGTTTCATTATAGCCAAGACCATTCTGTCCCCGTTAAAACAAAGTTGCATTAGAACACCTCAAACTTCTCCTACATAGGCAGAAATCGAGCCATTTGCGGAACATATAAACTAAAATACCCACTGCACATTAAACACTGCTATTTGTAATAAGTCGATCAAACATGCTATTCTCAATTGATTAAGAATCCGCTACTACCAGCATAATTTCTAACAAGTTATTTGTGTGATTGCATAGCAGTGTTTAAGAAAACTGAAGTAGTAAAATAAATTGATTAGGGCAAACCAATATTATCAAAATTCATCTTCTGCGTTGAAGGCGGGGGCTTTTATCAAGCCCAATGATTTCAACTGGCCATCAATATCCCACATTAATTGTATCAACAGCCATTTCTATAGGCCCTTTTGCTATGGGCTGCTGAATGGTCAGTAGATAGGTATTGTAGATATGTAATGGTCATATTTGGTATTAAGTTTCGTTCAAACCTTTCCTCAGGGTTTAGTGGAATTCCAAGATCCCCAGTACGTAGTTTCCTGCTGATTTCCTCAATCTGCAGCTGAACTGTAAACCAACGGGTTAGAGGGGGCAGAAACCCCAACAGTTAGATATTGCCAATTTCCTACAACCATATACATTCTATAATGTAAGCATGTTTCAGTAATACAGAATATGAATTATATTTAAAGCATCAGGTATCCCAGAAGAAAAGCAGGATATATGAGTTTAGCATACTTCGGTATGATTCAATTTTATCATAGTAAGCTCAGAAATAATATACAGCTGATGAATTTTTATACAGGTTACTGTAATTCAATAAACTGTACACTAGCATATTTCTATGAATCATTATTCAGCAAAATTGGCAATCCCTATTGCCAAAATCCTTTCCTTAAATGGTACTTTATAAAGACACTGGCTTCTGGCTACTATAAGCTTTTAACAACATATACATACTTACATCTTTTCTAGTATTATAAATTAAGTTTAAGAAACTTATACACAGAAGCAAAGTTCTTAAACATTCTCCTGTCTATATACGTATATGGTCACAATCATAGAGAAATGAGAATTAAGTTAAAAGAGGATGTGAAAGAAACTTACAGACATAAGCCTTCTCCTGTTCAGGAGTGAGGTTTGTCGGTAGAACGGTGGGCATGCCTGGTATAAATGTTTTGTCATGTTCGCTACCACCCCATCTAGTTTTCCTCCTCTTCTTGCGCTCTTCTTTTGTCTCTTTCTCTTGTTTACACTCGCCTGAAACAGTTATGAAATAAAGTTACATACAATCAAATGGATGCTCTCCCACGAGTTAACCAGCAAAAAGTATGAAGATTCAATTGTTAGTACTAAAGACCCCCTGCACAATGCGAGTATATTAGTTTCAACGAGCATAATTGCAGTTGTATGCGAGCATCATTACAGGAATTACATGGCGTGTGTGGTTGGTATTCATTAGAAGCAAAACACTCGCCGCACGTACTTTACACGCATCGTGTAGAAACAGTTTAACGGCAAGGAAACAATAGTCGAGTTCTAAGATCGGTTCGGAGCGAGCGAACCCCCAATTAGAGCCGGAAGATGCACACGTGAAAACGGGATACTCACTTTCCGCTTCACGTTTCCTACTCATGGTGCTGGAGGAAGGCGGGCTCGTATTGAGCTGCGAACCATTTGCAATTGCCGCACTCACCGCGGCGGCAGCCGCTGCAGCCGCCGCAGCAGCCGCGTTTGCGGTCGCAGCGTTTTGCTGTGCATTTTGCAGATAGCTGGGGTTCAGTAGCGACGTGAAATTTCGCGACTGATTCATGGCGGCAGGCACGCCGGCTGAAAAAATCACATCGAATACGCGCTAGGACGTAAAACGCGTTGGCTCGTCCCACCCAGAACACAAGATAGTTTGTACACCGAGAAAAATGGCGATACTCCACTGACGGACACACAGCTCCCCGTTGCTTTCCCTGCTTCACGAGCGTACCGCAAACGCACAAAACCTCCTTCCGGGTAGATGTCTCCCGATGCCGCGATCTACAGAGATCTATCACCGCTAGATCTTTCTCCGTCCATTCGCCCTCGGTAATCCTCGCCCAATCGGATTCCGTTCTGTATGCACTTCTAGTTGCTTCTAGTGCACTTCAGTCCCTAGGCCCATTCCTATTGGTCGAGCACCGCGCCGGATGTTACGTTTGGAATCCTTTCCAACGATGAACACGCGTGAGCCTATGAACGCAGTCATAACATATGCGCGACATACTCTTCAAGTGTTTTTATAATCGCGTTTCGCAAATTCCAAGAATTACACGCGAGTAGCCGAAACACTGATCCATTGAGATATGATATGAAATATTTTAATTGGAAACTCTGTGTAGCTCCAGCAATTTGCGCGGAAGGTATATAGAAGGTTATATTTGCCCCTGAATAGGATAGTATAAATCAAAGTTTATAAAGACACCCACTCTGAAATTCAGAAATAATACACAAGTAAATTAAACAAATATATTTTTGCAACCCAGGACTCGGGGCCTCCTGGCGACTTTCCATGTGACTTGTGCAAGCGGCGATTCCTTTCGCATATGAGATTTTTGTATTAAAAATCGAGGGAAAAGAATTTTAAAAGGTGTTTTTAATGCGAGTTGACACATATGTTTTCAGTGAGTTAGAACTTGAGATATAGCCCCTTGTATACTAGACATATGTCTAGTATGGGCGGAAAGTAAATGGTATCGTGTGGACGGATCGTAAAAGTAGTGCTAGGATTATATCCGGTTTTTCTCGAATGACAACAATGGGGTTGAAGGATTATCGGATTCTGTAATGTGATGTAACATTACGTGTTTAACCACACCGACACTCTATTGACACCGGCATTGGAGCATCACAAAGTGTCTATATCTGATTGTACCTGATCGTCATGAGCATAAGCTGGTGACCGCCATCAAAAATCGCCCGATAGCCGTTCGAAAGGGCAGCGTGTTATGTGTGCCGTGTCGGGTTTTTCACTAGGTCGGGAAATGTGAGCGTCCGAGGCTTCGCGAGCAAACGGTCATGAAGATACGATGCAGCTCTAATTAGTTGCAACTGTGGAACTGTTGCACCGAAAGTGTACGCCGCGGACACATCGCCTGTTTATCCTCGCATGCAGAACAACAGATCGGCTCACACAATGGCAGCTCATAAAGCAGCAGGGCAGAATGCACGAAAGAAAATGCAGGTACTCAAGCTGAATCCCTGCCGATGGTTTTTCATGATAGCTCATATGCGATTCCAGTTGAATTGTTTTTCTACCAAGGCTTGACATACTGTCTTGTCCGGCGGCCTATCTCCAAACCATACCACCGCTATAGCATAGATCAATCTGTCACGCATTTACATAGTTGTTGGAAAGAGTTGCAAGCCATTTGTTTGCAACTCGGAAAATGTCTCTCGCGATATTTTGCAGGAACAAAAGATCTGTGTCTTGAAGATTAGTTTTTGGAGTAGACAGCAATACGCAAATAACACAATGTTATTTAAAAACTCCGTAAATGCATTTCTAGATTGTTTACTTCCAATGTTCCCCTGTTAATTTGTCATCTATTTACTGGACAATTATGCTCCAAATAATGGATAACTATCAGTCTTGTTCTGTTGGAAAAAGGTGTCTATGGTAATAAGAGATGAGCTGGAAAAAAGGCACCGTGCTGGTGTCAACTCTCTGCAGTATGACCCGGCATTACATAGACTCTACTCGGCAGGCAGGGATAGCATTATTAGGATATGGAACTTAAAAAACATGAAGGACCCTTACATCCAATCTATGGAACACCATACAGATTGGGTGAATGACATAGTATTATGTTGCGGAGGCAAAACCCGTATGTACCTATTTAGGATGAAGCCTATAAATCAGATGTTCTATTATTGCTATTCTTCTATCCTGAATGTCATTGCCTTTCAGTTATATCTGCTAGTTCTGATACTACTGTGAAAGTATGGAATGCGCATAAAGGTTTTTGTATGTCTACATTAAGGACACACAAGGATTATGTAAAAGCATTGGCATATGCCAAAGATAGAGAACAAGTAGCCAGTGGTGGTTTAGACAAATCTATTTACTTATGGGATGTTAATACACTGACGGCCCTTACAGCAAGCAACAATACTGTAACAAGTAAAGCTACCATTGCTTCATAGTATTAAGTAAAATACATTTTAAATAAGGAACAACTCTGAAGCTTAGCTAACAAATGGTTTACAGCATCATCCTTAAGTGGAAATAAAGATTCAATATACAGCCTTGCCATGAATCAAACTGGAACGGTCGTAGTAAGTGGTAGTACAGAGAAAGTTTTAAGAGTGTGGGATCCTAGGCACTGTAGTAAACTAATGAAGCTTCGAGGCCACACTGATAATATTAAAGCACTACTAGTAAATCGAGATGGTACCCAGTGTCTCTCTGCTAGTTCTGATAGCACTATTAAACTTTGGTCTCTTGGACAGCAAAGATGTATACATACATTTAGAGTCCACAAAGAGGGTGTCTGGGCATTACTGGTAAAATTACATTTTACATGGAGTTGCCTTGATTTAATTCATCACTGTTTATAACTTCTATCCTAATACATGTGTCATTGTTTGTGTTAGGTCACAGATACCTTTAGCCATGTAATCTCAGGTGGTAGAGATAAGAGAATTGTAATGACTGAATTAAGTTATCCAGAGCGATACACGGTCATATGTGAAGAGAAAGCCCCAATACTGAAGATGGCTATGATGCCTGATCAATCAAGTATTTGGGTTGCAACTAGTGACTCTACTATAAATAATTGGGTAATTGCAGTATACATAATCTTCCAATGCAAATATGAATACATACACATCACTGTTAACATATTTGAATATCCTTGTGTAGTCCATAGCTCCAAAGGATAGACCAGAAGTTGGAATTGGTGATTTTTGCGACTCGACCAATGGTGTAGGAGGAACTACTGTGCGCAATGTAGAACCTATCCAAAGAATACTAGGAGGTCCAGCAATACAGGGCTGTCATGTTTTGAACGACAGGCGACATGTTTTAGCAAGAGATACTGATGAGAATGTTATTGTGTACGATGTATTAAAAGCGAGCAAAGTGGAAGAGTTAGGAAAAGTAGACTTTGAGCAAGAAATAAAAAAGAGAAATAAAATGATATATGTCCCAAATTGGTTTAATGTAGATCTTAAAACTGGGGTGAGTCATTCAAATTTTCATGTTCATATCATTAAATGTTATCAATAAATACACTAACGATTGGAAACATTTTCACAGATGTTAACTATACACTTAGGTCAGGATGAGAATGACTGCTTCTCTGCATGGGTTCCCCTAAAAGACAGTGGTTTTGCAGAGAACGATACTACCGAACAGAAAGGTGACAACGCATGTAATGAAATGATCCAACATTTTTCTGTCATATTAGAAAGTTGATTATATTAAAATAGATATAACTGTAATGTTTTTTTAATTTCTCGTTTCAGTAAACTATGGAAATTTATTGTTGCAAGCGTTATTGGAACATTGGTGGCGACCGCTGCATGCCGATGACGAAAATGTAGGTAATGGCAGCGAAGGAAATGGTCCTGTACATACTCGTGGAGGAAATGCATATTTTTCGGTACCTAATCATACGCCTGTTATATTTAGGTAAGTTTAGTATGTGAAAAGAATTTCGGCCACAAGCCGTGTATTTCAACCCTCATCACGCGAACTATGATTTCAGTGAAGTCGGAGGTAGAACAGTCTACAGATTGCTGGTTCGAGACGCTGCAGGAGAATCAGAAAGTCTCCTATTAAATGAGACCGTTCCATCGTGGGTAGTCGATATTATAGTGGATAAGACTCTTCCACAATTTATTAAGATACCATTTTACCTTCTACCACATGCCTCATCCAGTATAAAAAGTTTGAAAAGGTATGTTTCTCTGTTGTTATATTAAAAGCTGATAAAAACAATGGTTAACACTTTCGTTTGATTTCTAGGGAACGATTAATTGCGAACGATTTTATACAAATACGAAAAGTTGCAGAACATATTTGCGATAAAATACTTGGTGCTGCAAGTGAATCGGGGTCTGTTGCTGGGGTCACCGGCGCCACTGTTTCCGGAGGATCACCAGCTGGAGAACGAACAAATACAGACTCGAATACCGATAATTGTTCTGTTGCTGAAGAAAAAATTGAAGTTTTATGTAATGATCAGGTTTTAGATCCGTCACTCGATTTGAGAACAGTAGGTTTCAGGAACACAAAAAATATACAGTTTTCTATCTTCAATGCACTGGTAATAATGTTAGCTATTCCGATGCAGGTTCGACACTTTTTCTGGAAGAATACATCAGATTTGACATTACATTACCGGCCTGTGAAAGCGTAAAAGTTGGTGTAGGGTACGATGCACCTGCAAGGTGTAAAGTACACCTTGTACTTCTGGAAAAGTAAGTTTGCTTAACTCACTTGCAAACGCTCTGAATGAATTATAGATATCGCAGGAAGTGGAAGTGGAATAATAATTAAATTTTTTGATCCTTTTCAGATTGGGCATCCTCTCTCACTTCTCCTTGATGAAAGGTGTAGTCGGTTCGGTGGAGCTTACGAGATGGTACGGTGAGAAATGCGGAGATCCTACTTCATACTTCGGGCTTCTTAAACTGTTTAAGGGCAATAACGTGTGGAAGTATTACTGTAAATTGCTCACTTTTGTACATCTTTGGCGAACCTGTGGCCAAACACTCTCCTACTGCTAGGGTGGATAACTCAGAAACTGTCACACGTGCTTTTTGGTAATTCTCTGCCGAATGCGATCCCTTTGCCCTCAAGCATTTATTGTCTTCCAACTTCAAAATTAGAATGGAAAAGTATAGTGTATTGACAAGAAGTATATTCACTGGCCCAGGAAATCAGGGATGATAGCATTTCATAACATTGCTACACTACTGCAAACCCAGATTATAAGTAGTATTATTTTATTTTCAAATTCAAATAAAAACGATAAGTATTTATGAAATAACTCTAACTTCTGAATCCTGTAGCATGCACTCATGTATACTCCACACGTCTGCCTCAAAATATCGGAGGTGGCCGGTAAGGCACGCAGGAATGAAGAATGTCAATTCACTATTAATCAAATATTATCTGATGAGCCAAATCGCAATTTCAAAATGTCTTATCTGTAATATAAGATGGAAATACTATATTAATTTCAATGTAATAAGGTCAAATTCTGGCATTTACATTTTTCGGCGATTCGAATGTGACACCAACAACAAGTGGTTTAAACATATTAGCTGAAGTACAGCTATCGACAGAATTTGATCTTTGCTAATAATAGCATTTGGTAAGAAGAATACATAGTGGAATTTGCGTCGATGTAGTCAGTCTACTAGAATTCCGTTATCTGTATAAAAGAATGTAATTATGAATAGGTTCCCTTATTATAAGAATGTGGATATGTATGTGGAGTGAATGCTGTTACGTCGAAGATCGAAGGGTTCATGCCAAATTCCTTTCAAACGGAATGAACGCCTAGCTTTTCTACGAAAAGAGTACGTACTATTGTTTACCAATGTGTTTTACAATATGGCATTATTCTTTTTTATTCGCCGATTTTTCTAATTGTTCAGTGAACCTAAGAATTATTTAGTTGTATTTCGAATGCGCTGTGTGCTGTATATTGCAGACTTATTTATTTAGTGTGCTTTGCTACTGATGCTTCCTTCATTTATATCGGTTATCCAATATCTATTTTTAAAATTTGCCTCACATGGCTATTTATTAAAAGATGTTGACATGGAATATTTCCTCTGCCAATGAAAATCATTGATAGCTGCTGTTAGAGAAATTGTACATTTGTAGTTAAGTTTACTTTTTTATATTTGTGTATCAATAGTACACGATACATTTGTATAGATGTAGTGTCATTCATTATAAGTATTTCCTTCTATTTTTTTAAATTAAAGACTATTTTTTCAAAACCTCCCTCATCGCGATGTACATACGGGAAAGGTCAAAATGTGCCTGACCATAGAGTATAAGTTATAGACAGGGCATTCGAATTAGTGAAGTGACAGTTTGGCACTTCAAAGCAACACTGTAAGTTGCGATCACCACATTATGTGTGTATAAAAAATATCTTATATTCTAGCAAGCCGACCATTTCAGATTAAACTGTTTTACACACCTTGCTATATGTATATTATATGAATTGTTAACTCGTCAAATCGTTTATGATTGTGCGCGAACTCCTCTCCAACATTCTGATGATTATTGGGGAAAGACTTTATATTTTAGGCGATTTCTCGTTTTAAATTGAAGGAAGGAATGGTCGGTCAGATCATCAGTTTTCCTGAATGCAAACTTGCCTGTTACTTGTATATCGAAATAAACCTGTGTAGATTTGTTACATGATTTACTGATGTCAGGACTAAAACGTTTCTGTTATATATACATCCGAGATGTCCATTTATGAGACTTCCTAAATAAACGACACTATTCGTAAAGTAAATGGCAAAGTACTATATTGTATAAGATGAAGGGTTTGGCTGTTTAGTCTTTGAAACTCACTTATTCATCCGTTCACAATACATGCTTTCAACGTAATAATGGGTGTTATAGCCTATATATGCAAGAAATATAGGATATGGTGCCAAATTTTATACTCAAAGACGATTCCTGTAGTGCACCACACACTCCTTCTAAAGAGACTAATGAGAGATTTATTGTAAAATTGAGTTAAGTCATATCTTACTAAGTGCAATAATTACATTTCATGTATATGGCTATACGCATTATTACCATACATGCGATTTAACAACGATCGTTTCTAGAGTGTATGTACGATTTTAGAGAATATCGTCTCATAACACAAAAAGCCAGCTTAGATTTAGCCACGCTTATTAAGTTTATCTTCGAGACCAGAATTTTTTCTGTAACTTGGGATTGGATGCCGCCTCGTATGTAATCATGATGTATCATAATAGTTCAAATTTTCTACGATTTTCTATAACTTATTGCGCAAAATGAGACGATGTTCGCGAGATGCTTATAAGAGTATTCTATTTTCATCCGAGCGGATTTGAGAACATCATAGAATTTATTTTAAAACAGTGTTAATAGAAAACAATGCATAAAGTCTTAGTAATATAAAATGTTTCATATCAGAAAGATAACAAATATTGGATTCTTTGTATAACAATCTATATATACTTTGTATTATCACTAATTTCTTCTATCATGTACTTCAGCATGAAATAATCAGCTAAATAATAAATCATATGATTTAGCATATGAATTGTTTTGAGAGCTAAACATTTTCTTGTAAAATTTCATCTACGGCTTGTACGAACGATGGGCACACTTTTGCCGGTGCCGGAGTTACCGAATTCTCGTCGCCAGTTCTGTACTTGCCGGTCTGCACCAAAATGCCTCTAATACCCGCGTTTTGGGCACCTGCTATATCATCCTTCACATCCTGTACACCAGCGATGGAAATAAAGAAACAGATTTTTAACAAAGAACACCTACAATACAGGATATGAAATATTTGTTATGCATCTTGTCCTACATCACCAATCATGACTGCATCTTCAGGTTTCGAATCATCAAGAGCGGCCTTAAAGAATTCTGCGGTTGGTTTGCCAACAATCTCTGCTGTAACATTAGCGGAAAATTCGAGACCTGAAATAAAAGCTCCAGGTCCAAGAGCGAGTCCGTCAGGCCGTTTATAATATCGCCCCTTATGAATTGCAATGAGTGGTGCTCCCTCAAGTAGAATTCTAAAATGATATTGATCTAATATAAATATTGCGAAATCCTTTCCCGAAATCCTATTCCTATACTCGTACCGGAATGCTTCGTTTAATTGTTCATAATGGAATTTGCTAGGCGCAAGTCCTACTACAACGGCATTCGGATTTTCATCGGGTCTTAATAAATCCTCGAAATCCTCTACTGCCGCGGAATCAACAAGTAACATAGGATTCAATTGCCGCTTGGCAATCAACGATCTCGCTGCTGCGAGGGAGCTAAATATCTCATCCTTTTGAATATCGAAGCCAAGCCGAGTTAACCGACTGTGCAAACAATTTTTGGATTCCTTGGTTGTGTTCGTGACGAACTTAATGGGAAGATTGGCGTTGCGTAATCTACCTTGACATATCCAAGATTTGGGGGGAATTAAATAGACAGAGGAGATATACGTCATATCAAAAAATGACACACGAATCCACTGTTTTGTGTGTATAGATATGGAGAGTAATAAAAAACGACCTTTTTAATGCCTCTACTGCGCCAGGAATAACTATATCATCAATATGTAAAGTTCCACTAAGATCCACCAACACCATTTTTATTGGTTTCCCCATAGCGAGCAGATTTTAGATTAAAAAGTAGCCAAACACAACAGTGTCTTGTGCTGCAGTGCTTTGCACTGGTCTGCAAACACCGGTCAACTTCTGGTCAATCGTATTACATAAAAAATATGTATATGCGAGCGTATTCTGTGATTCAAAATGGATAGTCAATGCACAGTATTAAGCCAGATACTGCGAGTCAATGAGCTTTCGACGAACACACACACAGGCTCATATGCATTTAAAAGTGTTGGTTAATGGCGGATACGGATAGGCCTAGCCTCCACTGAAATGCGGCTAAATGCGACAGCATCAGAGTTTAACCTGCTTTTGCCGACCTATACACAACACAACACATAGGCATTTGCACGTGGTTAGCAATGGCGCTCACCGCAAAACGTGATGGGGTGAAGCAAGTACCCTGGCTGTCACTGTAAGTATTACTTTGCTCCTATTAGAAATACTTTCTCCGCACAGTTCAATGAATGTATCGTTTATTTTCAGCACCGAGTGGCACGAGGTGTACAAACAAGTTTATTCGAATGACACCCCTCAACAGACTCGAGCATACGAAATGCTCCTTGCTTGGAAAGCAAGGTAATATTTTGACAGATTTGGCGAAGATTCTTGTCAGTTGAAATGTTAATTTTTAATATTTTAGGATGCCGAAGTTACCAGTGGGTGTCGATTGTACATTGTCGATCCTGCAAGTTTGCCTGAGGGACAGGGAGTGGACCCCAAAGATCGACAACGGAGAATTACCTATCAGCTATGAAAATGATCTCTGCTTAATGTACTCGACTACTATTATGAGAATTCTGAATCACATCTCCAATATTGGACACACAAAACAGAAATCACTGTTTGACATTGCTAAGCACATAAATATTCCAAAGTGGATTGTTGATCTGAGGCATGACACGGCTCATGCACATGAGCTACCTTCTATCGGTGTACTTAGGATAGCTACAAATGTACTTCTGACCTGGCTACATGTATGTCACCCCTTAAAAACTGAGAAGCTTTCTGTATGCAAATATACTTCATTCGTATTTATCTTTAAAGGAAGAGTATTGGGCAGCTGAATCTAGGACTTTAGCAGAATATTATTCTACTGACATTCTGCCCACGGAAGTACAAGAAATAGAGGAAGCACAAGTTATCAGAGACCTGCTCGAATTTTGGATAGCTGTTAAATTATACACATACGCTGGGTATACTTTGGTTTCTTCTATACCAGATAATCATTTGAGGTATGTACAAATTACATTGATAAAGTGTTTGCCATGGATTTTGAAGTACTGAACACTGTATTTTATTTCCAGAAATACCCTGTTGGAGTTACGCTCATATGTTCTTGACGCAGAATCTGCAAAGAGCAAAGTGGATTATGATAAAGATGACAGTTTTAAAACTATTGTGAATTTGAAACATGACAAAAAGTATAAACTGAAGACTGCTCAAGAGATTGTCCTCTTTGAAATAAGGAGATACTTCAGAAAAAATTCCATTCACAATAAAGAAGACATATTTTTTGATACTCTTCTTGGTTCTGAGACATTCTTGGCTACTGAAGATGGATTATCCCTTTTTACGAAAACTGAAAAGACTGAATACTGCTACTTGCTTCCAAATGATATGATCGCGTTTTGGAAGGATATAATTCATATAGTGCACGAAACAAATATGATGGAACCGTTTATTCTCAGATTACTGAAAGTAGTTTATAATGAAAGTGAAGATGAACATACGAGAGTGATGGCTTCATCGTGGATATGTACTATTTTGTACAGTTTTGTAAAGTTGGATAAAGCACAAGAAATGTTGCAATCTATAGACAGTAGTGAAGCGATAACAGAATCCGCAGAATTAAAGGTCGAAAAAGAAATTGATGAGACCTATCCACAGTATGCTTGTGTTTTCTGGTGGGATGTTTCTTGCATCATTCCACACTTCCTAACAGACATAAACTTCGTATTAAAACTCATATTAAATCCAAACAAATTTACACTGAAGCTCTTCCCACCGATGCTAGAACTTGCTGCGCCGAATATAGAATTGGCGAAGTTTAAAAACATTATTCATCTAGCGAAGTCTGCATTTGCGTCTCAAGATGCAAATCCGGACGAAGATCACATACATAATACCGATAAAACTGATAAATGTTTCACGGTGGACGATCTCTTATGGCTTGAAGAAAATGAAGAAATGAGTGTGAACGATCAGTTACAATCAAGCGGATTAATAAACCCTCTGCTATTTGGTGATAGGAAAGTGCGTAATACCCTCTGGAAGCTAGCACCTGGTATGTTCAAAACTTAACAATACAATATTCACCTTCCTTACTGTAATTCACTACTGCATTTAAACATTTCAGACGATTATAATTGGAAGGCCTGCCCGATTGGTATATTACCGTGGCAAATTGACTCGGTAGAAACGTTAAAGCCGCTCGAGGCAAAGTTGTCAAAATGTCCTACATCCATTTTAGAATCGGAAATTATTCCTGGATTTATAAATCCGACCGAGCTGAACACAACTAGTCAAGTTAATTGGGAGAATGTTTTAAGAAAAAAGAAAAGGCAGAAAAGGAGATCTGAAAAGAGACAATCTGCAAATATAGTGAACAAAGCATTCAAAACAGCAAAGAAACAAAGATGCGACATGTAATACAACTTATTTCTGCTTATTTCCAGTTTGATGAGAGTTAATTGTTATAAAACCATAAGATTCATATATTGTATAAACTTACTGTATAATATTATGATGTCTTCTGGGCGTGTTATAAGGTTTAAGGAAAATTCCAAATAAATCCAGATTTACCTGCATTTTATTCAAGATGTGGAAAATATAGTCACATTTTCTTACATCATTTCTTGTACAACTGTTCAGGTTATAGGTTGTATATGTTATATAACAACATTAAGATATCTTCTGACTGTGTATTACGAGGTTTTGTGCAAATTCCAAGTAAATGCAGTTTTATTTGCATTCTACCCAAGGTGTGGAATTCGTTGTACGACTGTACAGGCTCTAGATAGTAAATAAGAAAGTAAAGAATTCAAGATGTACAAAAACATTGTCTAGAAAAAATGTACAGATAACTTAGTAACAAAAAATAATGTCCAAGCACCATATTCGTACACTTATACCGATACCACAGGCGGAGGATTAATTTGTAACAAAAACAATATAAATTTCCTACCTATCTATGACTATTTACACGCGTATAAGATACATTTTCAAATTTGTCACAATCACAATACAGAAATCGCGTTATCTCAACATAATACCACCATTAGATAATTGACTATAAACAAGGTCAATATAGGGTAACGTCCAAGTCTTTGGCCTACTGCTACGACTTCCAAGAAATAAAAGAGTATCTTTACTATTAATCTTAAACTAGCCATTTAAAACGAGTAAACAAGTTTATCAGTAGTATTCGTTTTTCTTAGAATTTCTTGTAACTTCTTAGTAGAGTCCAGGCCGAATGCATCTAATGGTATTCGACCCATAGCAGCGATTCTAAACATTAGGAAGTTAATGTATCAATAATTAAAAAATTTGCATTGTTTCGCCGGTATTTGTTCGATTGTATTTAGTCTCACCTTCCACCTGATAGGTTGTATAAAAACTTCCAATATGATGGACGTAAATTTGTAGGCTCAATTATTGCAACATGGAACAGTGTTGCTGTAGAAAAGCAGTATAGAAAAATCAGAAACCCTTTCACTTCAGGTAGCAGTTCTTTCTCCACGCCATCATTCCAATACAACTAAATCGAGAGCAAAACGTAATATAAGATATCGTGTTTCACGATAAAATTACAAGTACACCAGAATGTTCGTATACCTGCAATGCTTTCCACATAAAGTAGAGAGCAATAGTATTATCTGGATATGCCGCAAATGCTATGCTCGCTATCAGGCCAGCAGGCAGGGCATAATAAGATGAATCTTGTTTGCATATTCTTCGCAGTGAACACGAAACTAACTGAAATAAATCATATCATGAGAATCCGATGCCGTGATTTATACGGATTATGGCTTACCCTATATAGGCTTGCAAACCCTCCGAGAAATATAGCCAAATTTAAATTTCCTTTTTTGAAAATTATCGACTTTATGGATTGCGGTTTTGAAATGAGTTTCTTCATTTGGAAAATCATTTTGATTAATATTTGCGCACAGACACCGTAACCGAAAATCTTTGCGCCATCCTTAAAATGCGAATATATTTGAATTATATTATGTGTATATATATAAGTACTCCAACTATAATGCTTTTGATGTTATTGTACCTTTAGTATGTAATGAGCACAGCTATATGGGTGAGGACAAGAAACATGCTTGCCCTGTGCTTTGAGCCAGTCAGTAATTTGTTTGTAAACTTGCAATGCTTTAAATGCAGTACCAATTTTCTGTTTGTGCGACCGCGTTTTTGAACCTTTGGAATCTCTATCAAAGTCCATGTCAGCAGATATTGTATTTTCATTATCTTGAACTTCCTTTATGTTCACAGCATCTTCATGTTTTCCTACAATAATTCTACAATAATTATAACAAATTAGTACAAGTAAAGGAAAATATATCAGATACAGTTAATGCATGACTGCAGTACCTAATTATTTTATATATAGAATCTTGCTTGCATGATTTAGAACGATAAAAATATAGTAGCAATGACGCGCTAACAGCAAATATGTATGTTTGACCATATGGTATAGGAGAAACATATCCCCTTGATACTGCCATATTAAACAGGGACTCAGTTGCCTATGGAACATAAAATTTTAGTTGTATATTTAGCTGTGCAAATACCTAAGTAACAACACATTTTCCAATGGCAATTTTATTCTGCAACAGTGTTTTCAAACAATACTTACGATATTTGACACATAAAGGCATAATGCAGATCGTCTGGAAGGTCTTTCTACGAAAATAGCCATGATACTTGAGAGGAAAGAAGGAAGGAAGGATACAGTCAAAAAATTGTAATTTCCAAGTAGTTTCCTGAAACATCAGTTAATATGCATTCAACATATTATGTAATAAGTGTTTTGGATAAGAAATTATGAAGGTCAGTACCTAAGTAGACAGATAAACATTGGGTAGAAAAACGCACTCGATGTAAGAAATGCAGTTGATTGTAGGATTCCTAATACTGTGTGCTTTATATCACTTTTGTTGGGCACTTTGCCCCTCATTAACAGTGTCACCTGGAAACAGTAGATATTTAAAACACCAAGTACTCTGTGCGATTATAGTATTTACTTCGTGTTATCATTAAGAGTATAAATAGAGTATATACAATTTCGTGACGAAAAATATGCATTCGCGTTCAACGTATTGTGCTCATTTTCATACGAGTATAATATTAGGCAAAGTGTAGAAGAATATTCCACGGAAGGAAGACGTACTACGTAAACGGTGCTATATATCCTGAGACATTGTTGAAAAGTGTGCAGACCAATACCGGCCATCGTTCCGCAACAGGAGGTCGTCCAAGGATGTGCATAAGTACTGCAGTCTGCATCAATAAAGAATTTGCTGTGCTGAGTAGGCATTTTTGTCAGGTTGACAGATCTACAACGGGTCCGCTTTTCGCGAACAGATGTGGTTCCTTTTTGGACTGCGCACTTGGAATATCACATGAAAGACGGGCAACTTTTGACGCACGAATTATGCTTTATCAAATCTGGGATTGCTCAAATCTTGTCATGCAACGATATCGTGCATCTGGCGAGTGGCATGTTGTCTCTCGGTTGTGTCTGGCACGTTGCACTTGCACAGAGCTGGAACGGGTTGAGGACCTGACCATCCGCACGGTTCGCACTTGTCGAAAGGGCTCAGCCTTGGAGAGGCCGTAGACGTAGAGGGAGCAGGACGAACGTAGAGCAGGCTGTGTTTGGGTACGACTTGAGTACAACTGCACCAGCGCGTGTGCCTAGAAACCACATGCAGCAACGATCAGTGCCCGTCACGTACTGACTGACAGTGATGTCTCGGGACAGCGGTTAGTTGCTGGTCCGCCGTCACCGCCACTGCGAGAATCGAACGTTCAAAGTAGAAAACTCACTCGATTTGTATTGCATTGATTATAATACCGCATGCAAGTATTCCATTATAATGCAACTCTGCAATTCATGTTGCACACCGGTTTGCTGGAACGTCGTCTCTGGTACAACTCGTACAAGGCCGGAGCGTCGCACGCTCGAGAGGAGGAAGTGCGAAATGCGTTCTATTCAGTCAAGGCATATCGCGCACGGCTTTTCGGCATTTTCGGAGGTCTTTCAGGGTTAAGCAAATGTAAGTATTCGCTGCATGAATTATTCGAGTGTATTCGACCGTTCTATCTCCTGACGCAACAGGAAACTTTATTAACAGATACGTTTTTCTACTTATAAGCGCTGGGCGCATATATATCGTTGGTTCGTTTAACAAAGCAAGGTCACCCTCCACTGGATTCCTGATAAATTTACGTCAGTAGTTTTGAAATCAACGAGTCGCGAGGGTGTTACCATACATTTACATTAAATGACTATATGTATAATTAATAAAGAGTCGAATGACATTTACCAAGGATATTTAGACCCGAATTTCCATTGGGATATGGGTCCTTGGAGCATCGCGACTTCATACTTGATTCTTGACGACTACATACTTGATTCTTGACGACTACATACTTCATTTCATTCGAATATTTTTACATAACTAATTAACATCAGTAACTTTTTTAGCTGTTATCCGGGCATGCCAACTGGCCTGGCGTGACAAGCGAAGTTTCCTCGTTTAGAGTGTGTTAAAACTAGCTATTAAACTAACATGTCATTTTCTATTGTATTACGTGCTTCCAAAAGTTCTTTTCGTTATTTCTTACACGAAATTCTACCCAAGGAAAAACTGTTGTGCGTGACTGGACAGAGATTATCAACTGTCATTTTAGCACAGTAATCCCCCGAAACGTGAGCGACTTATAGTCATGAAATTGCTGTATTTACGAACTTTGATTATGTACGCAAATTGTACATTGCAAATTGCAATGCATATTCAGTGGAGATTACTTTGGTAATGCGTTTCTCGATTTACAATGATAATATGTGGTAGTATGCAGGGCACACATGTTCGGGGATGTTCCACAAAAGCCGGCTTGATTATAAAGTCATAAATCCTCATTTTATTGGGTGCAACGAATACATGTGAATATTGGAGGGCATTAAACTTGAAATTCCTCGGCCGGGCGGATATCATGCACTAGATAGAGCGGAAAACATATCATTATCTCAGCCTAATCCTAGAGATTGCATCATGTTGATGCGCGGTGAAAATCTCAGGTGAAAAGACGAAAACATCCTCGATAGGATCTAGCAGTAGCCCCCACTGCCGGTACAAAGTTCCACGAAAAAGACAAGGATGCCGAAACTCCCACTGACCAGCGGCGAGTTACCGCTCGGTTGTCTTCGAAAGACACTCTCTCTATCAGATAAGGGGGTGGCACGATTATATTTGAATTGCGATTGGTCGCGCGATATAGGTAGTTTTCCGTGTTGCAGGACAATAAATGTCAGTCGTGGCTCGGACGGCCATGGGTAACATGAATATTCAGGAGTCATCGTCAGTCTCGGTGTAATGTGCGCTGTCGTTGTATGCTGTAATGAGCATAGTCGTTTACCGTGACGCGTGTAATAAGAGTACGCTAATTCGATCTTTTTTACGGGATGACATTGTCTATCGCTGGAGAGCTTGCAAACGATCAATTATCATTAGCAATCACTCATGCAATTTCGTTGCTGCATACTATCACGTCAGTTCCTAAATACACGTGTTCCTGCTAGTGAAATTCTCCCGGCAACTCCATTGCAGTTTAATTAGTGCAGAGTAAGTTCTATTTAAAGCAATTCTTGACCGTAGGTGAAACCGAGTGGAAGCGGCCGACGCTTTCCTCGCGAGCTTATAGTTGACATGTTATCCACTGTTTTCTTCGCATTCTGAATGTAATTTACTGATACATTTCTCCTTATAGCACATCTCGGTTTTTTCATACAAGCCCGGAGCGGCAGTTTTATCTGGCACCAATTCACCAGATACCAAAATGACGGTGGCTTCGAAAGCTATGGAACTGTTGAAGCAGTCCCGTCGTGTTCAACGGCGCATCAATATAAGGAATGGTGAGCGGCTCTATCTCCAGCTATATCCTCAGCATTGATTTAAGCTTGAATGTCGATCCATTTAAACAATGCCTCACCCGTGACATGCCTGTGGTACATTTTGCAACTTGTACCACACCGATAATCCCGAACAATCCATCAAAGCAATCGCCATCACAATGGGCAACCGTACGAAAGTCATTATTTCCCTTGTCAAAATCGTAACTGGCAAGATTGATTGCTTTTACCATAAATCGGAAACAAGCCTCGCTATCTCGTAAAAAAGGAACCGCAAAGCGCGAAGGCTGCTGGTTGCTTGCGTCTTTAAATCGTACATGTAAGCAAAGCGCAAACGGGGGCCTTATCTAAAGCACAGACCATCTCTGTGAGGGAGAAGAAGCTGCGTAACCACACCACAGTTGGAGCTTGCATATTGCCCAGAAATCCGGGCATTCGGTAGATCAGTTCACATACAGACTCCGTTTCGTTGCGATTCATTGTGATTGTCGTCAGGTTTTGTACTTTGTTTTCCGTGCAAGGTAAACCCCTCCTCCGGCTTGAACGTATCCTGCTCATAAGTACCACACACGATTTATTTTAGCACTGTTCTTTGTATTTTACACTACTTGTTTTTGCGACTAGTGAGTGATCAATATCTTGCGGACGGGGAGGAACAAAGGAAGAGAGAGTCCTTAGATATCGATACCAACATGTACAAAATCGGATTCCTCGGTGGTGGGAAAATGGCCCAGGCCCTAGCAAAGGGATTCATCCGAGCTGGTAACTATTCTCTTTTCACTCTTACTATCGTTAATCCGGCATTAACGTCATTATCGCCCCCGGCATATCGCTCCGTTTTTCAAGTGATCTTCGGCATACTGATACAGATTTTATGTAATAATTCATCGAGTATAATGATGAGATAGGGATTGCGCAAACTCTTGGCGCTTGGTAGCACGCTTCAAAGAGGATCATGAATATGTAAAATAAGATACTTTATGTCTTATTATAACTGTGATAGGGCTCAGCAAAGGTGAAATGATACTGGCTAGTTGTCTGCCGAACGACCATGGAAGTATAGAGGCTTTTAAGGTGAGTAAATTGCTGTTATTATACATAAGAGAATAGGTAGATTCGCTATCTAGGAAAGATCAAGAGATGTAGCGACTTCTTTCTTAGATATAGCAAACATGATAACAAGCACGATAACGTGCAACAATCAATAGATATACTGCATACCGTAGCTAGTAACTTAAAAACAAAATGCGACAAACAACGAAGAATTGAAAATAATTCTATGTGCTTTGTAATTGGTTATCCATAGCGCTATCAATTAAGAAATGGCTAATAGATGAGTATCGGCAATGTTACTCTCTACTATGCGCAGATTTCAAGTGTGTATAAAATCTTTCGATAAGCCTAATTAGTCTTACGGCAATAGTTCTCGTATGTTTGTTGTGAGTCAGAAGCTGATCGCTAGGAAAATTTCCAAGATCATCTAATGTACATAAACGCTCTGATGCCATCTAACTCAGATATAATAGAGCACTACTAACTATGTACATACATTGTTTCTTTAATTACCAGGGAATGGGCTCTCAAACAGTATTTGAAAATGCGCCTGTAGTCGACTATGGAGATATTCTAATCCTATCGGTGAAACCTCAAGTGGTGCCGAAAGTCCTACCAGAATTAAAAAGTAGTAATAAGCTCTTGCTCTCTATTGCCATGGGCATTCCTTTATCTACGTTAGAACAGGTAATGGCAGATGATATAATACTAACATATATATATATATATATATATATATCAGCAAATACTATATTGCTTGTATTCCATAATATCGTAGGGCCTGCCAGAAGGAACTCCTGTAATCAGGGTAATGCCAAATACACCCGCGCTTGTGGGCTGTGGTGCTACCGTATATACGCGCGGAAAATTTGCCGGAGATAAGGAAGCTGAAGTAGCCGAGAAACTATTTTCTGCAGTAGGCTTCTGTGAAGAAGTACCCGAGAATTTAATCGATCCTGTCACGGCGCTTGCGGGCTCAGGTCCTGCCTATGTATGTACCGGTTCAATCAAGTATTGCTGTTCTTTATATGTACCACAATATTGCGCAGTTGGAAATGGAACTCTGACCCAAACCGGTCGTTGTGTTATAGGTGTATATGATGATTGAAGCACTGGCAGATGGCGGGGTAAAAATGGGACTTATGAGGCCAATTGCATACAAGCTTGCGGCGCAAACCGTATTGGGTGCTGGTACTATGGTGCGGGAAACCAATAGTCATCCAGGACAGTTGAAGGATGATGTGGCGTCACCGGCAGGTAATATAAACGCTGACAATTGGGTGCGTTAAACTTTAGGATATTTTTAGTTGAATGCTTCGAATTATTACAGGGTCAACGATAACGGGAATTCATCATCTGGAAAAGCACGGTTTGCGAGCGGCTGTGATTGGCGCGGTAGAAGCAGCGACCCTCAGATGTAGAGAAGTTAGTAGTTCGTCGACGAAAAAGAATTGACTCTAGAACTGAAGGAGTCAAAATGACTCATTATCTGTGTGCATAGAATTAGAAGTATTTTAATCGTCGCTTGTTTTAGAGTTACAGCATTCTGTGCAGGGTGTAAAGTAGACTGATATATGTTTCCGTTTCTTAGCGGTACAACTGAAATTTAATTTATAGTCTTCTTTAGGATCTTAGTGGATGTTGCAGAAATGCATGCTTACTTGTTGATTTTATGATAGAGATTTTTTAAATTAAAATATTGCAACTGCAAAAATAGATCTGTTGCTAATTCGCAGCGTAATTTATAATGAGTATGGATCGATATATGTTTTATAAGGGAAGTTTATAAAAGACTGCAAACTCAAGGAATAAGAAATATTCTTTGTTATATATGAGATTTATTTATAAAATGTCATTATAAATAAAAAGATGTCTTGTAAGTTTATAATAAAGAATTCAGCAGATAAATTTGTCATGAAACAGTTTCAGGCAAGGCTTTAACACTCCTAATGATACCTTACCGGGTACACTTAAAGCGGGCATTACAATTTTCGAGAAACAAAAATGATTCTTACCTAATTAATCGAGGCACCGCCGTTTATCCCAATACTGTCGGAACTTTGTACTTGTACTATATCTTTTGTTTTCGCGCGCTTGAAACCAAGATTGAATTCAGTTTTGAACATTTCACGATAGTAACTTTCTTTCACTATATCACTATCTGGTACACTGGTTTCCTTGCACTTTATCACATACAACTTGTGCATTGCTGCAATACTCAGGCTCGAATCCAAATACTTCTTACCCGGGTCGTCATCCGGATCATCGGATCTCTCTGCCGAAAACGATTTAATATGATCACGTACGCAGTCTCTCACACTCTCACTTTTTTTCGTCTTTGGCGTATGCCTACCGCGTAAATCGGGTCCAATGATGCCGCCTGGTGCTGTCCGCTTTTTATCCATTGCGTGACGCACGAACTTTTCGGATACGGCAAAAGTACTCAAGAACATACATTTACACACTGTGATAAATTCGTCCTTTATCAAGAGAGAATAGGTGAAAGTAATCTGTCGTCGATGCTCCGATTTCACGTTTCCTCGACATCGCGTTCGTTGTTTTGGCGACTCCTTAACGGACAGTGCAATATATTGTTTCCGTTGCACCCAGTTGCAAGTTTTCCAAAATATACTGTGCAATTCTTCTCGTGTAGCATCATCCACTTTTTCGCTGCACCTCATACGGCATTTGCATGGAGGTCCCATTATCTTTGCTGGTACCAGTTTTCCTTTAATAATGTGCCCTTCGTTCATCTTGACTTACTAAAGCGAAGAATACATTTCCAGCTTAAGCCTTAAGATTTACCTCCTACACTAGTATACTCCTCCCCCCTCAGCCTGGCGTTCTTTTTGATGTTGACTTTCCACTGCTCAGGGTGCTTTGTACGCTTTACCAATTCCCCATGTTCATTGATTGTTATTGATGCCTTTTGATGCTTCGATTTCATTATTTCTTTCACATCAAGATCTGTATCTTGGTGCTGATTTGTCAAGTGAGATTCCAATGGCTGATCTGTACAGGGTATTGACATAAAGTATACAAACAAATCAACTGCGTATCTGCTAGTTTCACCATGACTAAGGCACCTACTTATCAGTGAGTAGCTAACTGGAGGGGCATTCTCCGGAAAATAACTAGGTTCCGTGTATCCATCTCCTGGACAAGTATCTTTCCACCATATAGTCTGATGGCTTTCATTGAGCTGACTTAACGGTGCTGATTGAAAAAGATTAATTTTAATGTGATATTTACCATCAATATGTCAGGATTATACTACTCACTAATATTATTCTGGTATTTGTAACAAAAGGATGGGCCCAATGGTGTCTGCTGCTGGCCTTCATTCTGTTGGATGTCCGATGAGGAATGGCTCGCTTTTTTAGTTAACAAGCTACTATTAAACGCATCTGATTCCTCCTCATTCTGCTCCATTGCAATGTTTATTACCTCCATAGAACTGTAGGTTCATATACTGTACACCTGTAGGCAATTGTACATTGTGCATTTTAATACCAATTCTTCTACCCCAGGGCATTTATCACCTAGCCCGAACAAATCCGTAACTCCTCGCTATTCTTTAGAACAATCGATCGATTGTTTATTCAACAGGTTAGCAATATTTCTCCAATCTGTTTTGAAAACATTCTGCAGGAAGCACCGATGGAAATGAAGGGATGCACATGATCTACCGCGACATATCGAAGGGAGCTGATGCCGCGCCGGCAGGTTCATGTTGGCCATCGGCGCATTATAAGATGGCGCGCGCCACCCGGTTTGTTGTCTTCCTGCTCGCAGTCAGCTGAACCTCTCGTTTGAGTCCTGCCTGACGTGGCGTGGCCCTAAGAATTCTCTTTCGCACAGTTGCCATTTAGGGCTTTTTTCAGCCTACGTGCAGTGTTTTATCCTGTGTGATCCTCGTGATCCATGACATCGTCTACGAGGCGAGCCATCGCCGCCGGTGTCAGAGAGTCCTTTGGACAGCGTTCCTCACAATTGCAACCTGCATTTCCGGTGAGTGAGGTTATTTATTTCGTGATTTACGAACGCAATCCACCTGCCCGCGATAATTCGCTGCGAATCTGTACGTGGTTCAATGTGGTTGTTGGCGATATAGTACCGTGATGACTGAGCCGCTTGTTGTTGGTTCGGCTGGTTGTTGTTCGTCGCGATCGACTAGCGTTGCTGTAGATCTTTCGCGAGGATGTTTGTATCTATGAAGCTGCGACATTGAAAGCTAGCTGCTCTTTGCGGCGAATCTCACTTTCGCTTATTACCTTGAAGCAAAGCGAGTAGTGTCAACATGAACGAACGACTATATCGTGGTGAGATTTATCTTTGTCACTTCTCGCGCCATTATTCGATAAGTGCAATTTTGCAATTTCGGTTGATGTGTGAATGAAAAGTGCAACCAATGAGTGCGAGTTACAGATATATATGTGCAATTTGGACTTTTGTCGAGATTTGCACGTATTTGGAATGTTTAACGTGTTTTATGATATTTTGCTTTTTTATAACTTGTGCTTTTTTACACGAAATTGTATTAATTGATTCGCGAAGTATCAGTGTTCCAGTTGCCACTAATAGTCCATTTATTAGAGACCACGTAATACCTGTCTGTTCATTTATATAACATTGCATAGTATCTTTTTGTTTTCCTTGGTAAAGAAAAAGTATCCCAAGGTTAACCTTGTGTACAATGTAATCGCTAAGAGCACTCAGCCCCTTCGATAGCTCAGTTGGTAGAGCGGTGGACTGTAGTTGGTTCGATACGAGGAGACATCCATAGGTCGCTGGTTCAAATCCGGCTCGAAGGATATGATATTATTTTTTGTTTTTTAAACTTTATAACAACACTGCCACAGTTTTATATACTGGATTAGATATTTCTGCTAAACACTGTTTTTATTAAGTCTGTTAATTCGGTTTTAATATCTGAGTGTTAATCGACCGATAACTTTTTCGTTGAATCACCTCCTTTTGAAATATGTAGATAGATCAATCTGTTTTTGGGTTACTTATCGAATAATAGGGAACGGTGATCGAGGGATCGAGCTTATCGAGGCACACGGCCGATAAGACACCGACGCGACGATGCACTGGTCCGTATACACGCACCATAATTTATTGCCGCTCTCCTAATCGTCCTTCCTCCCCGGTAATTTATTACTACTCCATCCATATTTATCGACGGTTGCACCGTCACTGCACAGTGCTCGCTCCAAATTGGTTATATTGTCCGGGGTTCGATCAATCCGGATAAATTATTGGCACGCGAAGGTGTGATACCTGGCGCCCGGTGGTTTGATAGATTGCAGCGGGCGGCCGCCGCCTCTCTTTATATTCAAACTGATTTTGCCGAGCGTCAAGTGCGGTAACTCATACCGCGCTATCACTTCAATGAATCCTCGGACTATCTAGCGGAGCGCACAACTGTTTATTATCGACGCCGGTTGTCCCGGCCAGTGGCATCATTCGGCACGTTCGGGGCGTCCGTTTGATTCGCTTTAATTTCGGCATAATTTACCGTCGGCGTCCCGACGGTAATCGCGTCAAATATTCCTCGCGGCGATCTCGATGATCGCAAACCGATCGGCTCGGGCCCAGACCGTGCGCCTTCATCATTTGAATAACAATAATCGTTTAGAGGGCTGTCGCGCGAGGGGAGAAATTTGGCGGCGGGGATGAGCTGGTGGCATCGACACCGCGCACGCGGTCCCGGAAGCGGAGGAAAACCGGCCGGGCAAATTGGTGGTCCGTTCTGCGTGTCGTTGGCGGAGTCACCGCAAATTTACCACCCGATTTCCCGGCACTCCGATATCTGCGCTCGCCGGATAGAAACACGATATTTCTCTATACAATACAGCCTCGTTACGGCTGCACTTCGGCCCCGTTGTTACGTGTCTCAACTCTCAACTCGACGCCGGCCTCTCTCGCCCCCGCCGTCGAATTAATTGAAATGAAAGTTGTGCAAAACCGGCGGAAATTAAAATCCCCCCGCTCGCGCGCGCGCGTCCTCGCCATTTGGTAATAACAATTGTTTCGTTGTCCGCATCATAAATCTCTCACTCGGCCGGCTATTGCGAGCGGCGTTGAACATTGGCGGGAGGTCGCGCGGCCGCGAGAATATGCGTTTTCCAATAATGCAAGTCGAATCCGGAACATCAGGCACTCCGTGTAATTAGTTATCTCGCACCGGCAGAGTTGGCGGGGGCTATTTTCGAAAAATATCAAATGAAATACAACGAAGTCCTATCCTTTATATACTCGCGCACTCGCGAACTCTTTGGCCAAGACTAACGGCGAAAGGAACGCGTTACGTAGTCATAGTCTAATGAAGGTTGTTCGCTTTTCATTTAAAGTACTTCATTAGCACAAATGGAGTCGCGCGAGATACGAGGCGCGAGGTCAACGCGAAATGGTCTAAGTTTCACGACGGTCCCTTTTCGTCAAACGCAACAAGTTAATCGCCTTGGCGCGTAATCCCCGGAAGCATCGACATTCAATGTCTTTCTATATCCGACTAGTGATTTACGTCGAGTTGGGACGACGCCGGGCGTCGCCGGGCGTCGCAGGGCGTCGCAGGGCGCGCTGAAAGATATTATTTACGTAGAGATTCGAGTGGTGCCGGATCCGATTCCTGGGCTACATGAATTATGGAGGTTCCGGCAGCTCGCAGAGGAAACTCCCGGAGGGTAGGCCCTCGTGTCGCCCGAACTCCGCGAGTTGTGTTATTAGTTCTCGGCATTGAAAGGCCTCGCCCGATTACCGCGTCTACCTCGCTCCATCCACCTACGTATTCTCCACTGCTCTCAAAGGCCTCTATGGCTGACCCCTGCGCGCACCCCGTCAACCCCGTCCCGCTACCAACTCCAAACTGGCCTTGTTCATTCTTCCTCCTAAGTCCCTTTTTCATTTCCGGCCCACAAACTGTAATTAAGCCGCGCGGGGAGCGGGAAATCTTGAAGGGCTCTTTCGGGAAAATTGCCACGTTTCCCAGCGCTCGCCGGCGTATCCAGGGCGTTTGTATACCATTAAGGAGGTTTATCCTGGATCGTCTTGGGGCGTCACTGGCACTAGCTGCGGCTGTTGCGGTCGATAGTTGCTGTTTGTCCTCGAAAGAGCTCGCATCCAGCTGTACTCGCTCAATTACCGTATTTAGTATACAATACATAGAGAGCAGTACAAGCCCCGGGACGAGCACGAACACAGCGGCGCCCAGCCGAACAAGCACGCGGCGGCTGGGTACAGCTGTGTATCTACGTGCTGGCCGGGGTTTATTCGTGGGATTTACGCGATCACGCTGGCCCACTCCGCGCACCCTGTAAACGCCTGATAACAACACGCCGACGACCCACTCGATTTTTCCACCCGCCGGCCCCAAAGAGCGCGCGTCATCCATTTTCATTTTTAATCAAGCGACCTGTCGCCCCAACGAATTCTTGTTGCCTAACAATAACCCTGATAATGCCCGGAGGAGGCGGCGAGCGAAATGGAGAAGCGCGCGCGTTCGGGCCTGAAGCCGTTGTTTACGTAATGGGACACTTGTGCCTAACGAGCGGCGTCGGAAAAGTGCAGGGCTCTCGGATTTTATCATTGGATTAGTGGAATTGGCGGCGGGAGGCGGGCGAGCCCACCAATTACCGGCTTCATTGCCCGCGGGGAACGGCGGGCATTACTTTCTTCGGGAAATGTGACTTCTTTCCCGGGGTCACGCCCCGCAGTTTCATTTCAATCTCGCGTGCCAAACGTAGTTACGGCAAGGCCAGCGCTCTGTGCTCGCGCGCGCGCTCGGTCATTGAATCTTGTGGAAATTACATTTTAGCCGCGTGTCAGAATCGCGTGCGGCAACGCGGGACGCGGAGAACTGACAGAGCGGCAGCACGCCCGCGTTATTTATATTCCGCTGGAATCAATGTCCCGTATCAGTGCAACGCGCGCGCCCCTCGGAAATATTTACTGCGATCCTGGTAATCCGGGGCGTCGTTACGCGTAAATAATTGATTCTCGCCGTTGGATAAAGCGCTGGAGGCGGATGGAAAATCAAAATCAACGACTCCGGAGCTGGTATCCCCTCTGGGGGTTTTGAGGGAACCTCGTCAGTTGGAGGAGTGTAAGCGGAGACACTCGCCGACATTTTTACCTTCGCTGGATCACGTAGCCTCGATCGGAGGCTTTCAGTATGCCCGGTACGTTGAGGCAGTTCCCCCCCGGAGCCGCGAGGCTCGCGTGCATCCGAGTTTATGTGAACGCTGGAATCGATGTGAAGTAAGTGGACTGGTTAAACAACTCGGCTGAATAAGAATCGGAGATGGCCTGGCGAGATATGCCTATTCCCGGCACGTCGCCAGTCACGATGAATCAAAATCAAGCGAGGACCTGCCGCGCACACCCGCCCATACGCCACATGCTAATATCGATCGTTGCGTAACGATAATCAACCTCGTGCAACTGAAGGCACCCACCTCTCGCAAGAGAGATCGACTGCTCCCGATATCCTCCGAGGCTCTCGCCTATTTCTTCCCTCACATTGTTCTCCTCTCTGAGAAACTCCTAAGTGTCACTGACTGCTTTGGTATGTGCACGGATCCTGTAATGTTTGACGGCGAGATTTCTCTAAAGGGACATGAGTGCATTTTGCGCCAGGCGGGCGAAAAGAGGTCGCGATGGAAGCGAGAGTGCGGTCGGGAGTGTGGGGAAATGGGGAAATAGTGGAGCGGAAGGTGGGCTGGAAATCGGTATCGCGATTAACGAAACATCCTGGATAAAGAGCGCGCATCGACCATCCTGCTGTGTTAAAGAGACTATCTCGGGATCTTTACTGTAATGCAAATTCAGAACGATCGGCGTGTTAAGGGCTGCCTGGTGGGCGGTTACGAAACCCGCTAACCTGCTAATTTTAATTAAGATCCCTATCGACGTGCTAGATTCTTCCTGGAAAGTCTCTTTTCCACCAACTTTTTTCGTTAAGGATACTGCGATTTTTCTCGGGGTCCTCTCAGTCGTAGGAAATTTTGACATACGAGGGTAACGAGATCGCGAAAGGTCCTAGCGGGTATCGGGTGCTCGTTATTCTACCAGGTGAAGAAGTGACTGGGAGAGAATTTCCATTTTCCTCCGGAATGAAATCTTTTCTCTCCGCAGCTCGACTATTCAAGGTCTTTTATATCGACTCTTTACGAGCGTCGTCACGAAGGCTCTCTCTCTCTCTCTCTCTCTCTCTCTCTCTCTCTAGTCCGAAAGAACCCTATCCCGAACCGATTGAGACTGTGTCCTTCTCCGATTCCGTCGGCGTGTCCCACGTACAATCCGGCTCCCAGTCGAATCCCAAACAAATATCAGGGCCGGCCAATATTGATCCTGCGCGCCGCACTTTCCTCCTTTTTCGAGGTTCCGCCTCGGCGGCTGCTCTCGCCGCATTTGCCCAGTAACAATGCCATCGCAGCGAGGCTGCGCCGGCGATGCTGAATTATCACCCGACTAATGAAACCATGTCTTCCTCTTATGCTTGCATTCCGTCGGGATAATCTTATTTATGCTCAGTCCCCCTCCGTTTCTTTCCTCCCGGGCTCCTCCCCACCCCGGCGCGAGCATGTGTCCCGGTCTATCGTTTCGCGCGGCCAATCCCCAAGAAATAGCTCGACGTCGTCCGGGGGATTGCGCGAAATTACAGGGAATAAGGTATATTGACGAATATAAGAGACGGGAAATCCGTGCTGACATCGGGAGTATATATCCGGGGCAGCGCCGCCCGAGGCTCAATTTCAATTTTCCGCCCTTCGCTCGCAGCCAGTGCGGCTTGCAGCCTGCACCCGGGATCATTGCAATCCACAGCTATATCTGCGACCACGTGTCCGAGGGTGGTGTGCGCTCGCTGTGCTTGTGCGTGCGATCGACAGTCGGACGCGTTTAGATTCTGCCCGGACAATATTACGAGGTATCGCCGAGCGCGCTCTGGAGGTCCTAATGGCTAATAAACCAACCCTCGATAAATTCTCACGCCTATTCTCTTATTCTAATATTCGGCCGCCGGCTGCTTTTTCACGCTGCATATTCACTCCCTTTAGGCCGCGAGCCAATTTTCTTTTATTCCGCCAGCCAGTCTGCCGGCTCGTTTCGGTAATTTCGTATTTCTGCTATGACCTCCTTCAACAGCCCTCCGCCTCCCCGGGCTAAAAGGGCTCTCGCAGATTGCCGGGGTGCGTATCGCCCGGTAATGCTAACAATTATTACCCTCGGCTAATTTCGCTTTCCAAAATAATTAAGGCGCGTCTATAAAACAGGAGTGTGGATAATTTCCTAGGGGCTTTCATGAATTCTTTAATAGGCCGCCTCTTTTTGGCTGGCGAGGTCGTGTTGGTGTATCGGTGTCTTCGGCCGACTTCAAACGAGCTCCATACTTGCTCCCTTCGCTTTCTCAGGGCTTGGTTACATATTTGTCAAAAGCAATCTTTACCCTTTCGGGCGGGATGCAAGATATTGTTTCTTTTGGCTCCTGTCAACACATGCCCTCTACCTAATTATAGGGTCTTAATTAATTCTTCAACAGACAGAGGGGCGTAGGGTGGGGGTGGTGGCTGGGTGGTGGGAAGGTTGCCATGGTGTAGGAGCGGCGCCGGATGTTTAATTTTACCCTCTGCCTTTATTAAGGCACGTCGTACGCAGTCCTTCCTCCCTTGTTGCGCATCCCTTGAATGCTTTCCCGCGTTATATATATCTCACGTCGCAGTGTCATTAAAAGGACTATGGCATAGCGGTATTCTGTCGGCGTCGTTCTCCAGTGAATACTGGTCATGTGCCGCGTTTCTCGTAAAATATAATGCAAATTACCTGAGAGCTAATGTTTGTCTTTGCGAGCGGGGTGGGGGTAGAGTGGAGTATCTCTCTTTGGAATAAATATCTATGGGGAGGAAACAATGGAAAGAGATATATTTAAGCGGGGCGTCTCGCGCGTGACAGGTGGTCGAATCGGCGAAATAATAGCGGGCAAGCTGTAGTCGACGTGCGCGGTCCGGTCGATGGGAAATGTCGAGTGCCCATATTGAATTGCAAAGTTTTCATGGGTCGAGGAGAGTTTCGCCTTGGAGCGTCGGATGGACAGCGCGAGCCGTCGGACGTCGGAGGACAATTGGTTCGCTCGCTTCATTTTCGTGGGACGAGGAGACGCCGACGCTCGACGTCGACGTCGAGCGTCGGCCGCGCGCCCGGGGAAATTCGGAGCCCGAGATCGAAATCCTTCCGTCGTTGGCTGCGCCGCGACGCTTCTTCCTCCGAGACAAGTTTCTCCCGGCGTCCTCTCGTGTTCCTTCCTCTTCCGCTGGTTTATGCTTCTTGTTTGCGCGCTGACATACGCTCGGCTTCGTCGCCGTATAAAAGTCGGCAAACATCGTCCATCCTGATGCGAATTATCGATGAAAGGACTCGACGAAAGTTCCACGCTCCCCCCAATCCCCCCACTCCCCCCTCGATCCGGGAAATTTATGAAACACGAACGAATGCCGGCCGAGCAAAACTCCGATCCGCGATTCGTTTGGCGAAGTTGCCCGCCGGCAACTTGCAGCGGCGAGATATCGCGAGGCATCGAGAAACTTTCCGCTTCCGGCGGAAGCGGCGCGACCGAGAGTGCTGGATTATGAGTGATCAACTGTCATTGAATCGCCGGCAACACCCGCGCGATACCAACTTACATATACGAATTGCACAAGATTCCATTTCGCGCGCAAGCTGACGCGCGCCGGAAGTCCGCGACTCCAAGGAACTCCACTCATGACTTCCATACTCTCTTAAAACAATCCAACTTTAGAGTTAGCGCGCGTCTACTACCTCATTTAACGCGCGACAGTTTCGCGAATAATTGAAGCTCGGATCACTCCAGGTTTTATCCTCGGCTTCGACTCGGCCGGCTTATGACCTTGCTGTGAAAGAGCCTGTAGCATTGAAAAGCATGTAGATTCGACACGGGAATCACGGACGTCGTAAAACTAAGGCCGAGGCATTACTGGTCTGTTTCGTTTTGCGAGGCGCGTTTGCATTTCATTGGGATTTTATGCAGCGCGGCTAGCCCCCCACCGCTCCTCCCTCCCCTTCGCCAATCCCTCTCTAGATTGGTGCCGATGTTGCTTTATCGAATCGGAGCCAACTTTGGATTGACTGGGATTCATATCTCCCGGCGCCGACTTCACCCCCCCAGAGTCTATACATATAGCATATATATATATTTTTTTATTGCTTTCGTAAAATTTCACAGCCACTAAATCTTCGTACGAAGCTCTGTCGTTTTATGCTAATTCTGAGCTTTACCTCGGCTTTACGCGTTACCATAAATTTTGCGAGCGGCCCGCGCTTGTAGTAACCAGGTGAAAAATTGCACTCCTTTCCTTTCGCTCGTATATCGTAACTTTTAATCATCACTGGTTTCGAGCCGCTTTTAACATTGACGGGGGAACGGGTGTGAGTTTACTTCGGCTGTAAATGCCGCCGGTTGGTGGACGCAAGGTGTTACATGCCTCGTCCTCAAGATTACTCATTAATCTTCCTTCTCTAAGCTATGGCTAGAACTCGTCTATTACATTAACCTGATAACCATGACCATTTTTTTAATGACGCTAAAACTTGAAGGACTTGACTGATTCCAAGCGTAAACACTTGCCGCGTGTAGTACTAGGTGTCGCAGAGACCCGGGGCAGATTTCGCCCGGTAGCTGTTGGGTCGAGGTATCTCGGCGGCGATGGCGCGCATGTCGTTAGTTTCTTTAAACACTCTGCCAGCTGTAACGAGCTTTCTGTCTTCCCTGCCCGAGTGCCAGCACTGCCGGCACGTCCGCACTTTTTTCAGATTTAGCGATGCGCGCCCGGCCAGTAGGGGGCGAAGCAACAGCACGCCGACGGCGACGTCCTTCGAGACTCGCCGGCTGGAAAACTGTAGCAATTTCTGCTTCTTCTTGTAGGTCTGCCGTTATTACTATCTCTGCTTACCCGGCGTCGGCCGCCAGCGCGAATTTGCATGGAGACGAGTTCTATTTACTTGGTGGCTTTCTAGCAAGATCTAAAAATCGCGGTCAGGCGAAAACCTAGCTGCGCGATACCGTGAATTCTAATTACCTGGCGGATCCGACGACAGCGGCCTCGGCGAGCGCGATTTTACGTCTGGCTCACCCGGGGCTCCCGTGAATAGAGATCGTCGGGAGCGAGCTCTTGATCATCGCCGTCGCGTCCCCGATGTTTGCACTCTCCTTCGACCTAAGTCCGAAGAATTCCTCGGCCCCGGCGTCACGCCACTCACACTCTCCCCCACGTCGATGTTTACCCATCGCTCTCGAGGATGTTGATCGTGAAAACAGTAACTACGCCACACGCCTGACGATCCACTCTGCATATTCGAAATACTTGCATGCATATGCAGCAGGATCAAAGACGCGATTATTTCGAGAACGCGCATGATTCTCTTCTCACCCGACGCAGACAATAATCTTCCCTTAACTTTTCATCTCATCCGTGCTTAGGAAACTGGCGTCGATACTCGTCCACTGCTGAGTAGACGTGTTATCGAAGTATCCGCGCGGTGGTGGAGGGAAGATGAAAGGAAGCCAATTGCGAATGCTTGTGAAAAGTGAATCGGCACCGATTGGCGCAGCGCTCGCCGAGGAAAGAGTCCGCCGCGCCGGACCATGATAGCGCGGCGCAATGGTTCGTTCTCCCGTGACGCGCCGCTGCAAATAAAAGCCGCCAGCAACTATTTGCATATTCGGAGTACTTATATGCATATGCAGCAGCATCGAAAAGTGCTTCTGGCCGCGTTCTCTTTAAATTGCACGACGCGTCGAATATGTGATCAGAGCATCGAGTTGCGGGTGCGCGCTAAGCTCGGCGTATACAGCCCCACCGTGCAACACTGAAATAGGGAGAGGGAGAGTGAGAGTACACGGTGGAAGCTCGACGCCAGTAGCGGGGCGGAAGGAGAAGGGAAGCTTTCCAGCTGAAGTTGATCGAAAAAGGGCGAAACAGAGGGTTGCATGGGGAGTTGAATACCTTTGGAGAGGGAGAGCCTCCCTGACAATGGGAGCGGGCCGAACCTCCAGAGACAAGGCGAGTCTCGCATCGATAACGCGGAAATACCGAGGCAAGAGTGAAAGCGAATCCAACGGTAAATGAGAGCATCCCAGAGACGATATGCTCTCTCCTCTCGGCTCCGAGGGGCGAGCGCGCGAGGAAACGCGCCGAGGCACGAGTTGATTTTCAATACAGAAGTCGACGGGCGTCGTCGCGTTCCAGGGCTCCAGCCCCCGCCTCCAGCGGAGAGAGCACGTGATATCGATGTCGGATAAACAAAAACAGGGAGCTGCGGCTGCCGCTATTGCTGCGGGGACCAGAAAGGTCCTAGAGGTCTCCTTCCTCCTCAGAGTTCTCTTCCGCGCTCGCTTATCGAGTCGAGTCCGTCGCGAGGAGGGAATCGAGAAGGTGGGTAAATCGTCGGGGGCTCGCCTGTATGCGGACCACGTCTCTTCCGAGTATCACTTCCATCCGCGCGTATTCCGCCCCCTTCGGCCACCCATAAACGCACCTGCCGCGGCCTCCTCTCTATTTTCCGTTTGGCTTGTACTATTTTGTAACTTCGCAACGGAATAACGTCGGCGGTATTATTCGACCGTGCAATTTAGGGCCGGCCCATGTTCCTCGTGCTATCTGCCCCTTTTTTTTATTCCTTTTCCGTTACAGAGGCTCTCTTACGAAATCGAGGCAGGGCGCCCTGATCGCTCTTTAGGATTACCAAATCTCCCGTAGCACCGGACGTGCTGCGAGCGAGAGTGCGCCCTTCGGTTATACCTGTCCTCGGATTTGCAGTCACACATGCTTTGGCATTTTTTTGCTGATTTTACCGATAACCTGCGGACTTTTTCCCATTTGCCGTCGTAGCCGGCTCGCTTGCGAGAAGTAATTCTGTTATGGGGGACCTCGAGGGTCCAAGCACCGCTCTAGAATCCAGCCCCGGATGGTATGAGTATGTTTGTGGAAGTGTGCATACATAGCGAGGTAGGAGTGCTCGCGCAAACTCTATTGGAAATGTCTATTCAGCCGGGTACGCGAGTTTTATCGTCTACTCGCACATGATGAGCACACGGCTGGATAACCGCGTTCTCCCCGTGAGAACATCGCCCGGTGAGAATTGGCGAGAAGTGCTCGGGCGGATAGAGGGAAAGCTTTTCAGGGTTTTTCACGGCTTTTTTTCGCGGGTTAAAATGTTGGCCCACTGACTTGGCGCGCGATACATTATTCAATGGCGAAGAGTCCGCACGCGACACCGTCCGCGCGGCCCTCTTTATTTTTGCAAACTCGTTGCCGTCGAATTATTGAACGTGTCACAACAGGGCCGCGCTCGAAAAACGACTGGCGGCCTCTTTCTGTCTGGTACTTTGAGGGAGAAAAACCGAGACGAGTGCGAAGAGGACACTAAGAGAGAGAGAGAGAGTGAGTGGCAAGGAAAAAGAGGAGAAGCGGTAGGGCGAATGGCTGTGCTGGCGAAACAGCTCGTTATCGCCTGA
This sequence comes from Crossocerus cetratus, assembly GCA_963675795.1. Taxonomy (NCBI): domain Eukaryota; kingdom Metazoa; phylum Arthropoda; class Insecta; order Hymenoptera; family Crabronidae; genus Crossocerus; species Crossocerus cetratus. Next base: position 17,262,193 of record OY776668.1, on the reverse strand, counting down.
CGTTTTCCTTCGATTTTATTCCCGACTCCAATGGCCGCCCACCTCCGGAAACTCTGGAAACGTTCGTTTGTCTTGCAGATTGCATATAGTCCCCTCCTGCCTTTTTGTTAAGCTCTTCCCAGTTATTTTTTTTCTATTTCATTGTTATACTCGAGAGATTTCTAGTTCTCGAGAAATAATCGAATATGCTTGAAAAAGCAGTCGGTTGAAACTCGATTCATTATATGTTTGGATTGGCCAAATTGAATATTTTGGTTTCGACTGTTTGAGAGTACAAGCATATGCATATCTGAGAGTACTTTGAAATCGGAGGTTCAAGTTACGCTAATTGCACTGTAACTTACAACGCGCCCCTTTAACGCGCTTCAATGTAACAGTAAAGCTTCTCATCGAGGGCTGGTTATCGATTTTGCCAAGGATGGTTATTGGATTCCGAGGAAATCCAGATTTCCCGGTCGTCCTTTCCGGAATAAGCAGATAACCCTGGCGGGAGCGCGGGGTGTGCGCGCACTAATTTTTACGGCACGATCGTGCCGGCTGCTCAGATCTCTCTGGTGCATAATCCACCTAAATGAAAATCGATTGGAAAGCGATGCCCTGCCATAAGTATCCATCGAGTTCTCGTTAACAGTCCGGTATTACCGGGGGCGCACTAATGAATCCGGCCCCGGCTAAAACGTGGGAGTGGAGTGTCAATTAATCAGGCCGATATTAAATATCACTTTATCGCCGAACTCATTAATAAATCGACGACATTTTATTAACACGCGGCGGCGGAGGCGGAGGCGGCGGCGCGTGCGCGGGCCCCCTCACTTTTCCGTTTAATTACGCTTAATGCAGATCGTTAAATGGCGATGAAATAACAGCGGGCGGAATTAATTATTGCGGCTTTTCCGCGGCGGACGGGCCGGGCACGGTCCAACGCCAGTGTCAGACTGCTCGGCGCGCACGCGAGCTCGTATGAAGGAGACACATGGCGCCTACCGATTCTCCCGAGTCCCGCAAATCAAAGTGACGCGCGAACGCGGACGCGAGCGCGCGTTGGTGTTATGGTATTTATCGGCGAATTAGCCGTGACGAATGGAAAGCTGCCGATCGCCGATAAACCGGCCTGATTACGAACGGGGGCCACTGACTATCGCGATCCCGTATAAATCGGCTTAAAGCCCTTCGGCTATTCGATGGAAAACATTCGGGCTTTGCCAATCCTGGCTTTTCCTGCGAAGCCCACGCACCCGCTTTCAGCTTTAATCGCTCGAGAACACTCGTCCAACGAAAGTGGCCGTTTCTCCCCCCGGCCGAAATCGGCTAAAACCTTTCGAAATTATTTTTCACTTACTCAATCGAGCGGCCGGCCCTCGCTGTGTTAATGATGCATCGGCCAATTTAATTGGCCGATTAATCGAGATGAGCTGCCGCTCGTTCGCTTTTAACTGATTTAATGGGACTATGTACGGGGAATTATTTTCACTCGGTGTACGTAGGGTTGCGTGCTTCCGTACACAATGCCCCGTTACGTAATACAATTTATCAAAAGGAATATAATGAATGATTGATAACCTACTATTATGTATGTATGCAGGGTTTAGTATAGTGTATAGGAACGGGGTTGGTTGCAGATCGAGCATGTCGGCTTTAATCTGAAACGGTAATTCATATTTTACATTGAACAATGGTGATCGAATTGGAGGGCTGGCAATTCGCTAGTCTGATTTAATCGCCATACACGTCTGAGCTCGGCTCTATAATGCACTTGACGATTCGGAAATTCGCCGAGATTCGAATTAGAACGCGCTTAATGTGATTTGTGCGGCAGCCTGCGCGCGCGGCTCGCTCCCTAAAATCAAGCTGCACAAATTGGCACTCCGTTTAACCATACAAACGAGGTGGTAGCTATACGTTTGCCCGTTAAAATTAAGCTATCTGACAGTCCTACCTTCGGAACGAATCTCCCTCGGATCGCAGATGAAGCGAAAGGAATATTCTCAAGCGGCTTATTTCGGCAGATCCGTTTAAGAAAACTGGGCCGAAACTAATTTACAGCCTTTCTCTCTCCCCCGATCTCTCTCCAATGAGGTCTCTTAATTATCTTCAATTATAACTATATTCATATTTCGCTTAACAGCTGTCTTTCTCGCGCCGCCGATCGCCGCGATTTGCGACTATCGATTTGGCCGATGCGCGACACTCGAGTGGAAATATGTCTCGTAATGTGCAACAACGGCGGCTCGGCGGCGCTGCAATATGAATCCGGCCCAATAAATCGGAGCTTTACTTCCGGATCTAGCGATTATTGAATTAATTGTTACGGTTTAATAGGAAGGCCGCAATTTATCGTGTGTGCCCGTCGAGCGTGACTCACGTAGCCCCGCTTATCGCCGCGCTGGGTTGCACACATTTTTCTTCCACCTCTTTTTCCAATAAACCTTCGCATAATTCCCATGAATTCCGAACATCAGGCGGCCTCCATTGTCGCTTCTATTATAATTCCCCAAATACCCTTGTTATTAAGAAATCCGGATTTACAAACGAATTTATTCCCCCGCGAACCCTGTGGGTGTACCCAGAAGCAGAAGTTGTATCATATTTATTTTCTGATTACTCATTTATATGTTCGGATCCAATTATTCATGGAAAGGTCGGGGCCGCGGAGAGAAAGGAAAGGGTCGTCCAATAAAAGGCATCGTTTAGCCCGCGGCTGAAAGTTAACGACTGAAAGATATGTCCATTCTTTTTTAGCGGGCGAGATAGAAGAACGCATTTGCGCGCCGGAACAGTTAAAACGTTTAAGGTCCCATTTGAAATGCATAACTCTTTCGCGATCACGGAAGTGCCGATGCGGCGACACGCTTTTTAACTCGACAGTCTCGGTAATAGTGTTGTAATGGCGGAATTATCTTGCCGTTTTATCGCTTGAATATTTCATATAGCCGCGGGATCACACACGGTGGGTAATTAACGTTCGGCTGCCAGCTCAAATTGCCGGTACACACGTACACATAGCGCGAGCGAATTAAATAAATTATCGACTAATGCGTGAAAGATAAATTGATGCCGGTCGCCGAGCCAATCCGTGGTTACGCAAACCCCCGACAAATTTCCACCGGCGTAAAAGGGACTTCCGTAATTAGGACTCGATGATTCGTCGCTTCCTAGGTTACGAGCATCAATCACTCGACCGATCCACTGGCAACGTTGAATATTTCAATTTTACCTCGAAAACCAGTGTCTCAGTCTCTCTTATTCTCAGAAGCAAGTTCATAATAACACGAGAGCTTTACTTTACACAGAGTTCCCAACTTAGACCAGGAGTCTATCCAATTTTAAAAGGCGTCTCGACTCCCGGACAGCTTTTCCCTCCCAGGAACAGCATACGCTTCCCAGAGAACACCTCCTCCCCATCGTGCATGCCGCGCCACTATTTCCCTTAGCAAAATCGTCCTCGGGAAAACTGGGGGTAATTCCCCGGGGCATTGTCGTGGCTCGTAAGTTAAGAACAATCTGGTAATCTCTACCGCGGTGGTTGCATTAAATCGGCGATATCGTTAACAGCTAGTCAGCATAGTCAGCAGATCGCTTATCCCTGAATTTATAGAGTCCGATTAATCAGTTACCGCAGCGGAGCTCGTGTAATTACAGCCAGGGTCGCAAAGGGGTAGAAAATATTTTTCCCGAGGAGTCTCACGGCTTGAATAAATCCGAGCGCGTGAAGATTCGATTTGGCGATCAGCGGTCCCGAGAGCGACGGCGTCTGGCGGCTGCACTGGATCTCCTTTAACGCTCGACGCGTTCCTGGCGAGAGGATCTGCTCTAACGATATTTCTCCTCTGACGTCTTGGACATTATCGCGTCCCCCGATACAATCGTCGTCCACGGGGACAGGGCGGAGTGAGCGAGCTCGCCGAGATCGATCGACGCTGAGTGGGGGGCGAGGACGCACGCTCTGTGCCAGGCTGCCGGCGCGTCACCCATATACCCATATACGGCTAGATATTTCTATGTGTACACATAAGCGCGTCGGTTCCCTGTGTACCGGCGGATCAATCCGGATTAATTGAGTTACGGTTCGCGGTTTTGCGGCCGGCCAACGACCGCAGGGATATATCCGTGGCTTCCGGTGGGTTTGCAAGGGCGCCCCCCCTCGCCGACCCCCCTTCTCCTACGAGGCTGCTTGCACCTTTTGCGATGTCAGAGAGCTCGACATCATCCTTGCGGCTCCCTGGCGCATCCCTCGCTTTTGCCTTCTGGCTTATGGCTCGATTCATATCGCTAGCTAGCTCACGCTCTCCACTCGTGATAACTTCCCCGGCAATCACGCGGCCTCTCTCACTTGAGCGTCAACCTCGCCCTCACCTCTGCCATGGACGTCCTGGCCCCTTCCACCCTCGATGCAATCAGTTTTTTCTTCTTGAGCATGAGCGTAAGTATAATGAGAATCGCGGGCTTCACTCGCTCTCATTAAGTTCGCCCCCTCACTCGGGTTTACTCTCCTCGTCGCGGGGTTTCCCTCCGGCGAAAGAATACACGCGCGCCGCTGATGGAACTCTCTCTCGCCCTCTCTCTCTCCCTCTCTCTCTCTCTCACCCTCTGTCATTTGTTTACCGGTATAAGTGGATTGGCGGCTGCACCCGGGAACCAGTTAGAACGGGGAGTAATTTCGTGGAGCTTGTTCCTGGGCGTTGCCGGGGTGTCCTGTTACGGAACTCCCTTGGGACTCCCTTGTCTTGGCTACAAGACATTGCTCGGGGCTGGTTTCGGCCGATGCGGAATCTTACCGAGCGGATATATCGAGCTTACCGCCGTCCTAGGACTTGGCCAATTCGCGTTAACGCGAGGGATGAGTCGAATAAATAAATCCTTCGAGGACGACGAATCCCAAATGAAGGAGTTTCCAGTGGCCGGATTTTCCCACGGACATTTAATCGTCGTCATCCTTGCAAAAGACGCTCGGGGCTGTTTTGCGAGCCTTTTGAGATTCGAGCTCTAATGCACTGTCAGTCTTTAGCAGAACTGGAGCACGCTCGACGCAGGACGACACGATGGCCCGGCAAAGGGTGGCAAGGAGGTTTGTTCCTCGCGCGGCCATGTGTGCTTTGGCCGGTGCCGCGCTCAGTGTAATTGGCGAAATTAATTAACGGTCTATAAACGGCCCGCTCTGTGTGTCTCTGCGTTGTCTCCTCTGCGTGCGAGCAACACGTACACCCACACACACGCAGGCAAGTGCATACGTGGAGAGACATAGGGACGCGCGCGTGGGGCGTTTGCGGCCCTGTATTCTCCCGGCGAGGTCCTTTCCTTGACAGATGGTCCCATGGCGGGGACGGATGACTCCACCGCAAAACGCCTGTTGTCGGAAATTACTACGGGAGCCGGGGCCAGCTCGGCCACGGGAACAGTGACCTGCTTAATTCGCACTTTGATCTCCTGGCGCCCGTGCCAGTTTTCCTTTCCCCGCCTCGCCAAATCTAGCGGCGCTCCCGCGAGACTAGCAGCGTGCGCTTGCGAGAGGACCACGAGGTTTTATGTGGGGGGCTCATGGTTGTCTGATTATCGGGAGTTTAATTACTGGTTGGAAGTCATTTTGCGTGATTCTGCATGGTAAAGTTACATGGTACTCTCTCTTTAAAGTTCTCATCTTTGGTTTAAATTCTCTTTTTATGTATTGAGATCCAACTCCTTCGTCCCGACAAAATCATTAATAATTTAAAAGTTTTTAAATTATGAAATTTAATCGTCAGTCATTTTCTCGAGGTAAATATCCCCCTGATTATTGAAATGAAAATCAATTAATGGAAAAATATAGGTCACGTGTAGCACTGGCATAAGAGGCAGATGCAATAAGTTGCTCATAACAAGTTTAAAAAGATGTATCAAAGATTGAACCTGCGATATCAGTGCGCCAGCGGCTGAGATTGAAGCCGGAGCTCTTGCCCGAGCGTTAATGTTCCTTGAATTGGACGCATAAATTTCGCCATGGCCACCGCACGAACAATATGAGCTCGTTCATTTGCGAATTCCCCGCTGTTTACCGCAGCCTTTGTGATTATGCATAGCTGGGTTTGTGCTGCCGCTCGACTCGGTTTCCCTGTCTGCATCGTCGGCGAGTCCCTTACATCAGCCAGGGCCATTAGGTTAACAGCACTTAAGCCATATCCGGCTGCTCGTAATGAAATTAATTGACTCTACCCGAGTAGATATTAATGTCGGCATATTAATTAGATCGGCGCGCGTACCGAGCAAAAATCGTTCCAGCCACTCGACTCACTCGCTCCACCATGTCGGGTTAATGCCAAGTGATCCCGCGGAGAACCGCGCGCTGGTGTTAAAAAAGAAAAACACAATGTTAACCAAACACGAGGCCGGAAATGATGTGAGAGCTCGAAGGTTGCCGAGGTGTGGATTAAATGACGTTTCGCTTATTCGACGCAGTGGCAGCCGGCTGGCAGGGCACATGTGCCCTGTCACTGGGTGTGCGCGACGCGTTTGATAAAAAGCACTTAAGTCTTATCCGTACTTTGATCTTGAAGCGAAGCTCGCGTGCGCCCAGCAATAAATTCAGCTTTCGATCTCTCTGGGCGCACGTAAAGCAAGCCGGCGCGGCGCGGCTCGGCGCGTTGGCGCGCGTGCCGGGGGCGTTTATTTTTGCAAAAGCCGTCCGGGTGAGAGATCGCGGAAGCATGCACCGCCTTTTCCACGGGGCGTCGCAATGCGCCCCGACACACGTGACCCTCGAGCGCCCTGTGGCGAGCTCGAGCCGCTCTCCGAGTCTTGGGGGGAAATGAAAGCGAATGCACCGCGTACGTGTACGGACAGCTCATTAACATTTCTCTCCTGCTTACCTCCCACTCTATCTCTCCCGCGATCTCTCTATCTCTGTATCTCGAGACGGCGAGAGCCAGGAATCACAGTTGGGAGTTGGTTTCTCTATCGGTCCGCTCGAATTTTCCACTCGTCCCTCTAAACAAGATAGAGTGGAGAGGGCGGCGGTGTTAGCTGCGGCATTTCCCGTTGCGTTTCCCCTCGCTGTACGCCAACACCCGGCCGCAAAAAGCATCCTCGGTGGCTAGCGAGGAGCGCATTTCGAGGCTCGCATTCGCGCTTATTAACGCTCGCAAATAGCGTCGCGGCCGCGCGCCGCCTTTATGAGCGCGCGAGCACGGCCCTCGGTGTCTTGCAAGTGTTGCCAACAGTTATAATTGCGTGTATGCATCCGGCGTATAAGCCGCCGGCCGAGGATCCTCTCCCGGTTCGCGTAATGCGCCGCGGCGGAAAATCCGATTCTCCGACTCCGCCGCAGCTAATTTCGCCCTCTCGGCTGCGAAAAGTGCGAAAAACTTCCCAGTCGGACCCGCCGTCGCGCGAGTCCTGCGTTCACGCCAACGCGTGTTGGAATTGTAGAAGGAAAAATCGCTTTTAATGCGCCGCGTTGCATCAAAGCCCGGCAAACTGATGCCCGAGCCATTAGATTGGCTAACGCGACGGAAAGATGCTGTAATTACATTTCATTAAACGAATGTGCTGATCAAATAGACATGAGTTTATTTGAGTCCCGGGCGATTCAATGGTCTATAACCCGCGCCGCGTTACTCTCGCGCGTCAAAAGGAAAAGGGGCATGCGATAATTAAAATCGAGTTTATATTTCGCCTGTTTCGGTTTGATTAATCCTCGCAATTAGTCGAATTCTGCGCCGTCGGCGTGGCTTTAAAGCTCGCGTGTAATGCCGTCGGAGGTTCCGCGCGATTTACCGCTTAACGATGGTCCTTTCATATATCGGCACCCCCCCCCCCCCCCCCGCCCTTTTATTTCATTTGACCGTAACGATCGCGAGCAGATTCCTAGTTGCTTTGTCGGCAATTGGATCTCAAGTTCGCCGGGTGCACGCTCGACACATCCGATTCGGGCTTTGAGAGTTCCCCCGAAGGCGAGGCCGCACAAACGGCGCACTTCCGGCTTCCCGTGCTCCCGGAAGTGGAAGCGAGGTCTCCTCGGCCCCGACCAGAACCGGGGCGACGGCGTGCGCGCTCGCAATCGCAATCGCAACCCTGTTGCAAAGCCGTCGCCGACAGTATCGCCGCGGCCGAATTCATCCTGGAATTAGTGACGTTGGGTGTGTTGTGTTGCCAGGGCAGCGCGCATCAAGTGGAGCGCACTAATTGGTCTCGCGAAATATTTCCGAGCACTTAATTTCCCCGGCGCGATTCGAACGGCGCTAATTAACTGTATAAATGTGGAAGTTTGCGCAGCTCTCGTCCTTGGGCAATTGCAGTTGGCGATGACGGATAGAGAGAGAGAGAGAGAGAGAGAGAGAGAGAGGGAGGGAGAGTCCGTCGGTAATTAGACGGAGCTGGCACCACATCTGTACAGTAACGCAAGGCGAAATTTTTCCTCGTTAAGTAGAGTTTATCGAGTTTGCGACCGCGTCGGCGGCGTCGGCGTCGGCGGCGCCGTTCGCCTCTCGAGTTTCCAGCGCGCGGGCGGAAATAAAAATCGCAGTCTCGCGAGGAGTCCGCGCGCAAATATTTATGGTTTTCCCCGGGCAAACTCTCGCGGGAAGCTCTTTGCGCGGGCAACCGGCCGTCGAAGCGCCGTCGCTTGAGCGGCGCGGAACTTTTCCGAAAAGGATCGGTAGACTATCCGCGCTCTTCTCTCATTGGCACGCGCTCGTCGTCAGTGTAGGGTCGTCATTTTGACAAAGTTCCCTCGTTCCGGCGCTCCCTAGGCTTCATCGGCAAGAAATCGCCCCTTAAGAAGCGCGGGATCAATTACACGAAATGGCCGATCCCGCCGCCGGCGGCGCCACTCTACCGAGATATCCCTCGACTAATGAAATGCATCCTCGAGAGGAAGAAACGGCCGCCGATGAGGACGGGGATAATGGGAGGAAGGCGAGCGAGGCCGACGTGATAGCGGCTGGAAATCTCGCCTCGAGAAGAAAGTAAGATGGAGCTGGCGCTGTCGGTGTACACGCCACGGAATAAGAGGGAGATTGCGAAAATTAGTCCAACTGCTTTTTTCTCCGCCGAACATCTCCGGAGAGATCCCCATCGAACCTCCCCTTCGAGATCTCCCGTGATTAAGGTCGGACGGTAAAGGATTTTAAAAAATAATCGTAAAAGGATTGAGACGCCAGCGGAGATGAAACGGAGCTGGCGGCGAGGGGTGGTTTTAATCAGTAGGAACCTCGGCGGAGGATATTTTTCTCGCGAGTCGGGTCGAGCTCGGGAGGAGCTCGGGAGGAGCTCGGGGGAACATCGAGGATGCATTGGGCGCGGATCTTATCGGGGAGATCCGGGACAAGAAGACGCCAATACGTCACGTCTTGATCCGCGTGTGGATAGGGTCGCGGAAGTGCGATTTACAGAATAGGATGGCAGAGTGAGTTCGGAATCTGCCAATAAGGCGCGAGGGAACCCGATCGACTTGGCTCCTCTCAGCCCGGAAGGCTCACATCCGTCGTAAACCCTGTCGGGAGAGAAAGAGCCAGGGAGAGAGAGATGATGGAGAAAAAAGTTGGAGATTAGTGGGATTTTCCAAGTTTTTCGCATTCTCTCCCGCTCAGCCGCTGATCCCCCGCGCTCAAAAAAAGTGACTTTAATTCGCAAACGGGCAGCGGATCCGCGTGTGCGGGCCAGCACGCAGAGGATGAGAGAATCAGAGGGGCAAGAGGGGGGGGGGGGGGGGGAACACGGCTGGGCATATTGCAGTTTGTCGACTTTTTGGCGGGAAATTAATCCGCTTGAAGAACGGCGCGTTTTTGCTGGGATTGTTTGCCTTTGAAATGGAATTCAATACTCTTATTAAACAATTTCCCCATCGCGGGGATTTCGTGATAATCGATGCATAACTTGACCGCTCGCTCGGTTATCCCCCGGCGAAACTTCCTAGCCCCGATGAAATACGAATTGTTCAAATTGCACTTTTCTTCGATTTTTCCAAGCTACACATATACATACCGACAATAGAGAGGAACCACTCTTCACTTGAAATCACTGCGAATTCTTCCTGGTATCTTTAAAACGGCGCGAATTCCCGACAATATTAACTCAAGAAGCGTTGAAACGAGAAAAGCTCGCTTTCCCGACGAGCACGATATTACCGCGGGGACTTTGGTCGACTACCATTATTATTGCACAAGTGACGCCGGTATTGGCGACGCTCCCGCAAATATTACGTTTTCGCGTAGGAATCTTGTTCGGCGCGAAAGACGGCGAGTACTCTCTATTGATTTCCTATTATTACTGCTCCGATCTCTGGGTGGCCGGCGGCTTCTGCCTCGGGTATTACTCGCAACATCGAGCGAGCGAGCAACAGTGTACTTTTAATACGCCATGCGAAAGCTGACGAGCGGGAACAAGCCCGGGAGAATATACACGGGGAAGTGGCTGCTGGGGATGTTTCCCGGGACGTGACGTAAGTCAGGAGCAGCTTAACGGACGAGCCACGTAACATGTAATTTTAAAAGTTGTCTGCCGGAACGACTTCTTCCAGCAAGTTCGCCCACTGCGGCTCGATCCCAGCTTTATTTGCATTTCTCCGAGAAATCTCCCGGCTGTTTTCTCGCATTCCTCACCCGATCGATCTCTTCCAGTCGCTCCGGGACTGGAGGGATTTTCATCCGTCCCGGCATTCCTCTATGCAATTGCAACGGTTTTCGATACGCGAACGGTCACTGCACGGATATCCATTACGCTCGCATCCCGAGAAAAACACATGTGGGTCGACAACTTTTTGCTTGGCTTGGGGTGACCGATATAACAGCTTTGGCTACGCGTCCGCTAGCCGATTGACCTAGTGCTAGTCGCTCTGATCCAGTTGTATTTCTGCGTGTTGTCCTCCAGTGGTTTACCAGAGTAACATATAGACAGACACCATAATATTGGTCTAATGACAATCAACAGATTTATCAACAGAAATACCTGTGTTTCGTACAAATTCTTTATTATAGAATTTTCTAATAATTTCCCACAGGAAAGATGTTAATTCGAGTGATCCTGTTTATTGACTACTCGCATCATTAAGAAGCTGTGATTCCATCTCCTCATCTTTTGAGTTTTCGCAAGAAACATTGGCGTTCTGGGCCGAGTAAGAGTCTTCAGAGAGCGGCATGTTGTACCGGGGTGGGAATAGCAGCAATCAGTCGAAGAACAGTCAGCATTAGGAGGGATTAGTGTCATTAGAGAAGGGTTCTCCGCGTCAGAGACATCCCCCGAGTCGACCATTACCAGGGACAGAGAGAATATCCTTGGATAGGCAGAAAGCAGAAAGCCCCCGACTACCGACAAAGCGTTCGCAGTTTCGAGTTGGCGAAACTTTTTGCGCCGATGCCTTCTCATTACCGCTCACTCTCGCCAGTATCATTTTCATTTACATCCCCCCAGCCCCCTCCCTTTCTCGCTTCTAGCTCGGCGTCGGTACAGGGGAACTCTTAGACCGTGAACTTCCGTTTTTCGGCGAGTCTGGGTGCTGTACACGCGGCCAGTTCCGAGTTCCCGCGGGAGGGACAGCAGGAAATTGCAGGAAGCACTCTTCGCGATCCGCGCGGCGAGAAGATCCCTCTTCTTCGCCGTTTCAGGTCGTTAAGAGGGAAAAGTGCGCCGGGAATTGGGAAAGAGCAGTGTCTCTTAGCTGCTGGAGTCAGCTCTCCAGCCGAAACCGACTGCCGAGGGATCCTCACCCAAATCTCCTCTGACCTATATGCTTTCGATTCCCTGCCCCTTAGATTCTTCCTAGTATTTATATATATGTAGCGGTAGATCTTTAAAAGTTTAATTTTCTTTAATGATGATTGAAGAGTGACTGTCATTCGCGGGTTATGCGGATCGAATATCTTTTATACGCACGTGGCACTCGTTTCATTTTGTATGATTCGAGGGACGCGAGGTCAGCGCGACAGATCAGCGGATTTAATTGAAAGCCGGCTGAACGAATCGGGATCGTCGGGAATAAATTTTACTCTGTCAAATTAAACCGAATTAGCCGGCAATGTTCGTTCGGACGTCCGCCGATATTACTGCAATACTTGAACTTTGCGCTATTAATTCCACCGGTTTCCATACGAATGGCCATAATAGCTATGACGCGAGCGTAAATGTAAATCATCCAATTTCGGTTGTTCCCCGTACGCAGCGAGCGAGAGAGAGGGAGAGAGAGAGAGAGAGAGAGCCCGGAGACAGTCGGGGGAGCCGCAGTGCACTGGGGGTAGGTGTTCGCGAAATGATATTTAATTCATTCACACCGAGGGCATCACTCATGAATTTATAATGCGATCGCGAGCAAGCGAGCGACGCGAACACACCGACTGTCAGGCTGCGAGGGGTGAACGCGCGAGGCCGAAAGGGAAGGTGAGGGAGGGAGCGAGACAAATGGATTAATTTAGCTTGAGCTAAGAGTCAAAGTATTCTCCATTGGGCTCGGTGACATTTATATCGCGATCAAAGAGAGCTTGAAACTCGCCTAACAAGGGGAAGGAAGAGTGGAGGGGGGAGGGGGGCGCGGACGCTCGAGTGCGCGGAGAGCAGGGAAAGTACATTTTCATAATTGAGTCAAGTGTCTGGCAGAGTATCTATTCCGGGATCTTCAGATCTCCTCGGCCTCCTTTCGCCTCCCGTCACTCCACTCGCGCACATTCGAATAAAAGGACACTTCCAACGGAGCCACATTCGATTTTCACCCGCCCTTTTTTCTCCTCCGCCACGAGCTTTTCCCTCGTCGAGCCAACATGCTGAAGAGACCATCTCCATACCGTACATATCCGCCTCGACACTCGAATCATTCGTCGCGTGAATTCTCCTCCGGTAAAACTGAATTCCGGAATACCTTTCCCTTCCTCCTCCCTCTCTTTCCTCTCTGGAATTTCGCTGGGCAATAATAAGCTATCAACCAACTGCGAATAGAAGTTGGTGTAACTCGCTGGCCGGGGCCACTTTGCGCCCGCGATGATTGATTATATTCCGGCGCAAGAGTAACGCAGCCCAGAAATCAAGTTTGCGAAGTTCGCCCGCGTGCACGCTAGGTTGCACGAGAGCTTCCTGAATAAGTAGGTTCCGCCGTTAGAAGTTGTTTCTTTGGGCCGGCATGGAAATCTCGACCGCCCTCATAGTTCTCCCTCGGAATCCCCTTCTTTCCCGGGATCTTTCGCGCGCAAGCCGAGCGCCTGCACGAGAAAAAGAAGGAGATTTCGAGTGGGAAGATCGCGGAAAGTGCGAGTCGGGAGGGAAAGAAGGAAAAGCGAACATCTGCCGGACATGCCGAGCTTTGGGAATCGACTTTAAGAGGATGATGGCAATAACGGGACACGCACCCCAAAACACACTTTCTTCACAATTTGTATAGACTGTAAAAAATATTGTTGAAAATATCAACCACTAAAAAGGCGACCAGGCGGCCACATTAAAGATACCGCGCGTTAATGCCAAATTTCAAAGTCATAGATGCAAGTTAATTAACTAATTAACGTGTGGTATCTTTTTCGTTTTTGGACAACGTAGTTGAAGAATACCTTTTATCTGAGTCATTAAACTACTTGGCGCTTTTTTCACATTTTAATGTATTTGAGGGGATAGAGCGATTTGCTCGAAACATTCCGAAATGTCTGTCCCCCTAGGATAAATCAAAGTTGACTGGGGAACGAACACGGCTGCTTTCTCTGGCGAAAGTCAGGGCTTTGACGAGGACTTTGACATTCGCTACTTTCGAATTCTGTACGCGGATTTCAAATATGCTTATGCATTTCGCATGAACAGTGGATCCGCAGTGGCGGGTGGCGGGCGGTGGCCGGAGGGCAGGTCCCCTTGTGTTTGCAGAGGGTTGCGCTCGAGAGGGTAGGCTCCATCGCAAAAATGACTGGAATGGCACTCTCTTTATTCAAGCAATTAGAGGAATCTCTCGCGAATCCCGCGCCGAGAGCGTAAATTCCGTCGGCCTCGCGAGCACAGAATTTCCTAGTTTCAATCGCGCAGTCAAATTCAACCGAGACAGAAAGACGTTTATATATAGATGCGTATGTACAGATATATAGAGACGACGACCACCTTGGCATAATCTCCAGCTACTCTCGTGTTGCTGAATATGCATGAATGCATTCAAGTCGCAAGCGCCGCGGATACTTGAAATGATTTAACCAGCTATTCCTGATTCGGTGATTACGTTCCGTCTATTTCCGTATTTCGTGCGCCATTCTTGTGGCCCCTTTGAATTGTTTAATACAGATTACAAGCCCGGCATTGTTATGGAAATGCCGGGACGCGCGCGCGCCCAATGTAATTCTCCAGGGGTGGTTTGTACCGCGGGCATGCTTCGCCGCTTACTTAGCTCTCTCTGTGTATATAAATTACGTCCACTTTGTCGCTGCTTCAGCAAACACAGAGATATGTGCCTACCTCGCCGCGCGACAGTAAACAGGGAATCTCTCCTGGCATACCAGCCCATAATTCGCCCCCGTTCTGTTTTCATGCGTATTTGTTGGCCGATGGATCGAGCGGCCGTCTTTCCAGTGGCGGGTTGCGACGATTCGCCGGTGAGCCATGGCCCCGAGAAAGTAGAGAGCTTTAAAGGGGAATACTGAAGAGGCGGAATCGCCGCCGAGATCAGCGGGGGATTCGCCGAACGACCCGAGCGAACGGCAGCTTGTGGATTTACGAGGGAGCCGGTTATGAGGCCAGCTACATCGAACCCGTTAAGTCCGCTATGAGGTGCTCGCTCGACACTAGCAGGATTCTAATCGAAAGCATCGAGTTTTCTCCACATTTCGAATCGAGTTCAGTTTACCCTGCACTGATTACTCGCCACCTCCTCCGGATCTCCTAATGTCAAGCCGGACGCAGGGCTAAGAATGTATTCGCTGAATTCGCGGGTGTTTCCGCTCCCGCGAACTTTGTCCCATCGAGAATGAAAGGGGTCGCCGATAAAATCACTTGGCAGTGGGAGCAGTCAAGTTGGCTCTCGGGGCCGGGGTGTCAATGCCGGTGTCGTTCTCTGTTTACGCGGGCGTATAAAATTTACAGCGGCGCAGCATTGTCTCGCTGCTCGTTCTCCAGCTGTACATGCCTCGCGGAGCGTAACAGTCGGACGATGAAATCGAAATTCACATCACAGCGAGAGGAAAAGCTCGCGCTCGCGAGTGCTGTAGGCGAGATGCGGCTCCGGCGGAGAGTGAGGCTGCCGGGATGAGTGTGCAAGCTCCAAGGAAATGATAGACGAGACAGGATAGCCTGGAATGAATGCCATCTCGGGATGCGAGCCTTTTTCGACTCTCGCGATCGCGGCGCGCGATATCGATAAAGCTCGAACTATGCTGAAACGATCGGCGCTCCTCGCTCCCTTTGTTTACGATCGCTCGCGACGCGTTCTTCCAACTGCGGCGCATCTGGCTGCGGTGATTCGTGGCCGAGCGTTTCCCTAAGTCGACCGATTGATTCTCCTCACGACGACCATGTAATACCTTCTGTTTGCAATTCCGCTTTATTCCAGCTATAAACTCTCTCTCATGATATCCCCGCAAGAGATCCGACCAGAACGTTTACTCCTGGAAGGAAGATTCGACCTTCCGAACGAATCCAAGGGGACTGCAATAATTAGCTCTAGCCCGGCCTCTCCTTTATTGTGCACCAGGACTCAGGAGCGACGGCTCTACTCGATTTCGCCGAGTCGCTCTTTCCGCCGAGGAAATAGGAAGGTAGGAAAAGAGTGGAGGCGTCTTAGCGCGAGAGCTGTGGTGGCTGCCGCGGGAGCAGCACTTCGATCGGCCTCGTCGAATCCTCACATTCTCTCCGTCGAACTCTCGAGCCTGATTACGGAAGCTCGACGGGATCGCGCGCGTCTCGTATTACTTCGGGGAAAGAGGGTTCTGGCAGGCCTTAGTTACGTTTCAGGTTGTTCGAGGGAGGCTCCTGGCCGGATCGGAGGAGCGGAGGGGCGGAGGAGTGGAGGAGAGAAAGCAAAGGGATGTAGCGCGCTGCAGTAAGTAGATAGGAGTGGGACATCAAACGGGACGATAGTCTCTAGGCAGACAGCCGGCTGCTTTCTGATCGTCGCCAGACGCCAATTGAAAAGAGGCACCCTCGCCGTCTTCTTCCCCGGCGAAAGAAGTGTAAAGAGCGCAGGATGATGTTGTCGCTGGAATATTTCCAGCGCGAAAGTCTTGTGTATCGGGAATCATTGCAATCAGAATCCGTCGCTCGCTTTTGCCCCGGGAATTCCGACGTAGGATAATAGGGCACAACAATCTCATTAATAATCACATCATTCCCCGTGGTTTTCACAGCAAGCGTGCACTGGCTAGCGGGCGCGTGCACCGTCGGACGAGGCGGACACGGTCAAAACCGATTTTCTCTAATAATGACATCATGCAGGAACAATATTACGAGTAATAGGATGATCGGCTATCCCGATAAATACGACTTTCGGCTTGGCCGGGTTCGATTAAAGGGAGCCCGCTGCCACCGGACGGCAAATAATCGAAATCACTTTAATTCGCAATCACGCCGCGCGCGGCGCCGCCGCGCGACAATATTTGCCCTAATTAAACATTTAATCTCCCAATCTTGTTAATGAACTTGCAATTTATCCCCGAGCGATACTCTCTCGACCGATGTCGGCGGACGCTCGGTCTGGCCGATCCAATTTTTCGGTTTGTTAACGTCTCCGCTATTTAGCGCTGGCTGGACTTTGATCCGCAAAATGCTCTTAAAGATCGAGCCGGCGTTAATTGCCTTTGGGCCCCCAAGTAAGGCGAGCCAAGTGACAAGAAGCGGGGTCTATGTATTCATTAAATTCATATGGCTTCCCCTTTGAAACGCGACACTAATCCCCATGATTTTGCCTCTGCCGCGCGTTCCCAGCCGTCGATGGGAGCGACTCTGCGCTCTCTCCGCATCTCCGTCTCCGTCTCTGCGATATTCGACAAGATTACAAGCCGGAGATCTCCGCTCAAAGACCGCACGCAGTCATAATTACTCCGCAGACTTCGCCCTTTGAGTTTGCAATACTTACTGCTAATTATAGCGCAGCTGACGCGGCCAAGCTTTTTCCTTAATTAAATGCCAACGCGCGCGCGCGCGCGCGGGGGTTCTTTTTCGGGGAGTCTCGTGTCCCGGGTTCACTCGCGTCATTAACTTTATCATTAGCAAGCTTGTAAAATCACAATGTACCAAGGTATTTCCAACAAAAACAGACGGAATGATAGGGAGACAGGATTTCTGCTTTTATCATTAATTCCGCGCAATTATCTCGAGCAGATCGCAAAACATTCCAAGAAACACGAACACTGATATTTATTCGCATCTTCCGCGCGAAATCTATAAAATTGGTGGTTGCGACCGAGAATGGATCGATCGAACGGCGTCCTTAGGCTTTATAGTTCTAGCGAGAATCTCCGTGGCAAGTTGCGCAACGTCGGGGCAAGCAGCTGCACCGGCGCACAGTGGGATTGCCAATTGAAAATTACCGGCGCGAGCCTCCGTCAGATTCAGCCGCGGGATTGGGAAGACATTACGGTTCAATGAATACAGGAAACTCGGCATTGATTCGCCGGGATCGGAGGGAGGCAGCTGCCAGTTAATTCTCGAAATCATCCGAGCCGGGCTACGTCTAATCAGTATTGCGCTTAATTATTCCGGCGATCACCATGCGCTCGGTTGTCTCGTCATGGCGAGGCCATGCTTTCTCCTCAATATGAAATTGGCCGTTTGGCCATCGCATTATCATTCTGGATTAATTCAATGCCGATTGTGTAATTGGCGTTTAATGGAGCCCGCTGGCGTTCGGCGGACGCGATTGTTGATCGTAAGGTGATTAGTGTGGAAAGCGAGCCGACTCGTCAAGCAACGCTTATGGCTTATGGTGAATCGACGAGAAGTCGAGAATCGAGATACTTGGCAGTTGGCGAAGAGCCTCCTCCTCGGCATCTTTCCAATGCCAGCCTTATTTCGCAGCCGAGTCATGGGACGAACAATCGGAGGGGATTACTGGTTGTTTGCTGTGAGTGGAAGTGGCTGTAAATATCAGCATTGATTCTCCCGGGCTCTGCGAGTCTCTCTGGGAGTCTCGCTGCCTCGTGTACCTCACGCAGTTAGCGCACAGTTAAGGAGCACGTCGATTGTAACGTCATCCGAGCAGCAGCGATGCCTTTCGGGCCGGGAGAATCGACTGGCTTTCGCCGAAGCCCACTGCACTCAGAGCTCGTAAACTCTTTTCGATATTGCCGGCTGAAATTCACGATCCCGCGCTCGCAGTCCCTTTGGGAAAAGTGTGTACTTTGAAGAGGCGAGCCTTTCTCTCCCGGCGACCACTTGTTCCGAGCACGCGGTATAAACCTCTCAAATGCTATCGGTGCGTTTCCTACTTCCATATTGTAGCGGCTCTCTCGTAAAATGACTCGGAGAAACTTGGCGCCCGGAGAGCTAGAGATTTTCAAGGGCCCGTTTCTTGTTTATGCACGATTTCCGCTCGATGGAATCGAGACACGGCCGGCCAGTGCGCACTGCGCCCTTCGTTTTCCTTAAGGGCCTTTTCTTGCCCTCTCTGTTGACGGTATTGTCATCACGGGCCAATAGACGCGCGCACTTTGACACAGTTTGTTTTGGTCGGCGGTTCATTGTTGTTATTACGGCGCGCTTGTCAACAGCTGCCATCGGCAAGTGTTTACCCCTGTAAACAGAGGTCTACGAGGCGAAAAGCACCGGCGGCAGCGGCACCGATCCGCGCCAGTTGTTGGCAAGATGGATGCGCGCCAATACAGAATATAAATCGCATTATCCTCGGGAATCCGATTACTCGCGAGCATTTCGCATTACCGGGGAAAGAGGGACTCCGTACCAGCGTCTCTCTCTCAAATTTTTCTACGGCTTACACGGTCACTGACCTTTGTTATCGGCGGAAAGGCCAGTGCACACATGTCGCCCTCTAAAGTGCATGTTCACGGGGATTTCCCAACGAATTTATTTTCCCGATAAGAAAATACTCGGGGAATATAGAACTCTGGCACATCGAAGAGTCTCTTTATGAACTCTGCTCTTTAAAGTCTTTAAAATATTGAAAAGAAGATGTATTTTGCTTTACTCGCCACCAACTAGCTAAATGTCTTTGAGCAGGATAGTTTATCTGGCGCGTGTTTGTTTGGTGAGAATGGCGCTTGTCACGTTGTCAAATTTTCGGACCATTAGTCGATTTTTTCCTGCGGCCCGGTGAATACCTCGCCGGGTCCGGAGGGGGCGACGATGCCGCTGTTGAACGCGGCGGTTTCGGTCACTGTGCGAATATTTGCGGACAATCCGCGCGCTTTCCGCTTGTTGGCGGCGAACGATCAAAGCGGCTGGTCATCGCCGATTGTCTCTGTTCTCCACGGGCATTTTCGCCTCTCGGCATTATACGCCCGTCGAGCGCATGAGAGGAGCCTCTCCTCTCCCGCTCCGCGCACTTCTCATGGGAACCACCCAACCTCCCATTGATTTCGACCCTCTGTCCCTCTGTCCCTCTGTCCCTCTGTGTTTCGAGTGGCGAAACGATGCCTTTCCAGTTGAAAGACGACAGGGACTCTATCGAGAGACACCGATCCACCTCTCGTGACTCCGCTCGCCGGGCCACTGTTTGATTTCCTCGAAAACTTGCCGCGACTCCCCGTCGCTAAAATCAGCAAACCCCCGCGAGTCTCGCAGTGTATTTTCCGAGCGAATTCGGAGGCGACAGTGTGGAATTCAATATCCGCGACTCGGAAGTGTTCGGCTCTGATTCCAGACGGCGTTCTATTTGCCCGAAAAAGATTAGCTTTCCAAAATTGGCAGCGAGTCCCGCTCCCTCCCTCTCTCTCTTACTTTTCATTCTGCCAGCGGCGCGAAATTAATGCCCGCGACCTCTTTCTCGCCTCGAGTTTTTTCTCCCGGCGCGATATTAAAATAGCCGGATATAAAGATAGCCGGCTAATGGGCGCGCCTTCTGCCGCGGGGATATATTTTTTTTGTTTGTTATCGCCACTCGAAATATCGAACGGCCGCCGGCTATTTCCCCCGGGGCGCATAAACCGCAGCCCCGTTAAGCTCTGCCTCCATTTTTCCCCCCGTCAATGACGAGCGCCATTCGGTATTTACTTGTTGCAATGGCGCCTTAATAAACTTGCCGCGCCATTCGCGCCCGCTCGCACCGTCGACGCAAAAGACACACACACGCACACACCTCTCGGCCAGTTATTCCATTAGAACTGAGAGTCCGCGGCCACTGGCAGCGTGATTATTACAATGGGGCTAATTGCATTACGGTAATAGCGTGGATTAACTTGGCTATTAAAACAATCCCTGTAATCATGGCGACGGAAATTAGAGAAATATCTCTCGGACAGATTGAAATTCCAGCTGGCTCCTCGAGGATTAATTAGAATAAATGACCTTCACTGGTATCACTCGTCGGTAACGTTCCCGCGACTTTCACTGCTACCCCGACACTCGCCGCTTTCCGCAAATTTTCTCATCTTCCCACACCCACTTATACATCTTCGCGCCAAATTCTAATAGCTGGCAGCTCTCTTCTCTCACTCTCACTTTCACCTCGCCGGCGTGTGCAGCCCGGCCGTCTCGTAATTTGTACGCTCAATTATCCCCATTGTTCTCGCGATCGGTGCGAACACGCAATCGATATACAACGGGCGTTTTCGTCTGTTTGCTAAAGCCCCGGCACCGCCGCCGCAAAAGGGGTGGTTGGGGGGTTGAGAATGGGGGGCAGAAGTGGAGATGGCTACGTGCCCGGAATGAGCGGGCGTAATCGCGAGTGTAGATCATCGCTGCACCCGCCGTGAACGAGCAAACAGAAACAAGTAGTTACGGCGTTAATCGCGCTAGGAAATGCGGGGAAAGAATCTCTCTAGCGCGCGAGCGGGGTGAAAGTTGTCTCGGCGAAAGGGGATGATGATTTGACGAGGGGGGGGGGGGGGGCGAACTGGCGGGATATAAGTCGGGAAGCCTAGGCGGGGGAATTGTTCGGACGGCGCGGCGACGAGAATGGAGTTCGTTAGAGTGCGGGCTGTTAGGTAGTCGGGTGGTGCGGCTGTCCGTAACAGGAGTACCAGGAAGCCCCAATAACAGCCATCGGAATTAACGAGTCCAACTCCCCGACGCGAGCGCGTGGTTCGTTCACTTTCGCCCGATGGCTCTCGCCTCGTCCAGCCTCGGCGGATTTAATCGAATCTTTTTGAAAATTAAACCGGCGCTCGCGCTCATAGTAGTCCGCACTCCGCGCCCGTTTCCTCTCCCCCCTCCGGCTAGTAGTCGCAATCAGTCTCCTCCTGCTCAGAATTCCACGGGATTCCCGTAGACATCTACAAACATCTAGCGTACACGCATCTGCCGAGCTGAGTACACAGAGCGCGGCAGCGCGCGCGCCCCTGAGTACTCCGCTGTGTATCGTGCCGCTGGAATAGACGATCTGGAACCGTGGAACCGCCCGTTTTCCAAGTTCAACACGCCATACCCCCATCGCGCTCTCCGGCTACTGCCATTTCCGGGACGATTCTAATCTCCCCGATATTCCACTACCAGCGCCCTGCCGAGCCAACTTTCATTCCTAAAACTGCCCTCGTTCCTTTTCATTCCGCTCAACAGCTGACACCTTCTGCGTCTGGGAATTCCTATCGGGCTTTGTCGTCGGATTTCTTTCTTTGAGCAAATCACTCTTGACAAAGATATTGCAGCGATTTCATATTTCCAATGTTGCATCGATCAATGAGTTTGGTGGGAATTAGTGTTGTTTGTCTAATTAGAATTGCGAGGTCATTAATTAATAAAATACATGAGGTTGGATAATGTTCTGTGGTGGGAAATTGTGTTTTTTGTTTAATTATGACTGCGAGGTCATTAACGACTAAAATACACGAGGTCAGAGAATGGTTTGTGGTAGAAAATAGTGTTTTGTCACACTATACTAGATTTGGGTAAGAGTGGACCCGGGGAAAGTTGGCCAGGCCTGATGTTTAAGGAACACTTGATAGAGTTCGATTCGAAGCTATTTCGAGGGGAGAAGTCACTGGGCAGAAAGGTAATAAAGTATCCACTTTGGGGCAACTCCTATCTTAGACGGTGTTTCCCAGTGAGCGGCTCTTCCTCCCGGACGAGTCTCTGCGCACAGCCTAAGTAAATACTTGACGAGGCTGCAAATTGCCCATCCCTGTACACTGCATCGTCTTACCGCCCTGACGTTTTGCATATATCTGCGGGCGAATCAAGGATAGACACGAACCAGCAGCAGCCTCCTGTTTGGCAAGGGCCCTTACACAGCAAACACTGTGCCGCTTGATTTTGATCCGATAATCACTTGCCCGCTCATTTGCGCCTCGGCCCAAAAACTCCCTGGCCAAAGTGCGCGATCAGCATTGAACAATTCCTCTTTGTAAATCGAGAAGAATATCATTGTTTAATTAATTTACGAAATAGCGTCGACGATTTTCTAATTACAGTGAAGACAGTAGGAAAGAAGGACTCGATTTCTTTTTTTAGTCGAAGGCGGCTGGAGTCCTTTAAGGAGCTACTAATCCCCGGGATTACTAAACTCTTCCGCTGAAACGTGATCCCCAAATTGGACCACTCGCATTCTTTTCTCTCCTTTTTGCCCTCGCTGGCGGCATTTTTTGATGCGAACGAACCTGATTCAGTGTACTTATTCATTCCGCTGGCGAGCTCGCCGCGGCTCTAAGGGGGCTTTGCCCACTAGGAAATCTTTTCACCTGGATTACAAATACTTGGTCACGCCGTGTAGCCCGCGGTAAAGCTACTCATTCGCCGCTTATCCCTAGCCGCGCCGTCGACCAGAGCGCGATAGAATGAGAATGGCAGGAAAAAATATTTGTTTTAGAATTATCGATGTGTCCGTTCGAATCGACAATTCTCGTTTCCCTCGACACGTCGGCCGCAGTCATTCCATCGGCCGATTTACATCTACAATAAAAACCGGCTGTTTTTTGTAAATCGCCCAGTTACACGTATCACTGGACAGCCGTCAGGGACGGTAAATTTATAATTTAATCGCCAGGCCGAGTTCCGGCCTTTCACGGCGACCGACATTCGTCCGGACAAATTTCGATTGCGCGGCCGAAAAAAAGCGGCGGCCTTCCGATCAATTGACCGGCAAACTTTTGATTATCGGATCGGCGAATCCGCCGGTGGTTTCAAGTGGATTTATTCTTTAATGGGCTTTTTCGAGTGAGTGTCATACGGTGCGGGATAACTTGAGCTCGGATTAACAGCGGCTTTTATTGACATCGATATCGATCGTTAGCGACACGCGAGGTCACTTTAGCCCGCAATTTACTGTACAACTCGCGAAATGGAACAATGATTAAGTGACTGTCGATTGTACGAAATTAGGCCTGTATATTGAATTGTTTTGGAAAGGGATGAAGCTCCGTTCTCGATGGAAGCCTGTCAAGTCTGCAACACGCGGAATTCCCGGAGCGAGTGTCAATCAGCTTTGCGCTCGTGTAAATATGTAGACAGAGATCCGGGCTCTCCGTCGGTGCAGCCAAGTTGCCCGATTACTTCGCCGCAGTTAATATTTGAGGGAGCTTTCCTTGCCGGCCGGGCGTCCCCTCAATTTATCATGGGCGCATTCCCAATTGGAGGTTCGTTAAGGTAAACGTTAATTCCCCTGGAAATCCGTGTGATCGCGTTACCGGGCTTCTGTCTGTGCCATTAGCGCGAGCGCGCGCGCGCGCGCGCTGACGATAAACATTTTCCGCGGGCACACCCAATTCCGGCCTGTCAAAGGACCACGAGAGCTACATCGGCCAGACACTCCCAGTCGCGCAGCTGCGATTCAGCCCCGCAAAGCCCGTCGGGGCCGTCGGGCGCGCGAATATTTCCGGCGCCCGCAAAAAGGCGGATCATTCGCGGGATCGAGCAGCCATTATTTCCAATTTAAGGGAATCCTCGGCCACTCGCCGTTGGCGCTCGATCGCGCGGAGTTAGTTGCAAATTACTGGGGAAATTACAACGGGCAGCTGCCTCGAGAACAGCCGCCAATTTAACCGGCACGATAGTCCAAATCGCTCGGGAGATATTAGGTAGGCCCCTATCAGCCCGCCCGACCCCAATCCCCATCGCAACCGCGCCCCGCCTCGCCTCTACGTGACTTAACGTCATTTTAAATTTACACCTTATCAGCCAACTCCATTCCACTGTAAATCTGTAAATCTGCAAATCGTTAGTTCGTTACCGCGAGGCACTTTGAGCCCTTTGGCTCTCGAGTCGCCGCGCGCTCCAGCCTGAAGTGCGAGCGGGTTGGTCCAATGAATCCGCAGTCCGTAAAAGGCGAGAATTCAATTAGAGCTTTTTTCGGCCGCGCGACTTGCCGCGGCAAGTCCTGTTTGACCGAGATTCTAATCAAGTGTGTTTTGCATGCGCCGGCCGCTCGCCGTCCTTCCCATGCTCCACGCTATTCTCGGACCCGGCGAGGGGCCATTCTAATGACGACTCTCGGTTTCACTCGTTACCGCACAGTTTTGCTCGATGCAATCGCATTACGCAACTTAGCGCT
Source organism: Crossocerus cetratus (assembly GCA_963675795.1). NCBI lineage: Eukaryota > Metazoa > Arthropoda > Insecta > Hymenoptera > Crabronidae > Crossocerus > Crossocerus cetratus. The sequence goes on along the minus strand of OY776668.1, from coordinate 17,237,682 downwards.
CATTGCAGCTAAAAATATAATTACGGTTGTTGGGAATAATTCAGTGAGTCCGAGCAGAGAGGATCAACAGAGCTCTCTCTCTCTCTCTCTCGGGCGCAGTAGCAGCAGCCGATGCCCCCGCATTGCTATCGACTTTCTAAGAGAGCCTAATCCATCAGTGTGCTCGAAGAAGAAGCTAAGAAAACCGGATGATGAACGATAATGTGCCTTCGTCGCTTCACTCGACGCTGCACGCGCTGTCGGAGACGTCAGATTTTGAATAAAAGTGTCCGATAAAATCGTTATTGATTGCCTACTGCCGTCTCTCTCCCACTCGCCGTTGCTTTGATCCTCGCTTTATTGTCCCGTTTTGCACGCTTTACCGCGATCGCATGTCGCGATTGCTATTCCTATGTTAATCCTGTTAATGCAACAGCTCTACATGAATCAACCGGACATTTCTTTGCTTAGTCGATGCTTTAGCCATTTGCGCGGCCGTTCCATTTTCACCCAGAGAAAAAGAGTAGTTTGTTGTTAGGTTCAGTGAATTTGGTATTGACGTGCCGCGGGATATTGTTGATAATTGGAGGGTGAACTCTGCCCGCGCTTTAGTGAGAGGAGTTGAAAGAGTGGCATAGAGTGCATAAAGAGAAATGTTGGAGGAGTTGGAGCGAATTGATGGTATAAACATGCGAGGATGATTCCGATTCGTAAATCCGGGAGGAGAGATCGTCGAGCCGGCGGATGTACGGGGGCGTAGACAGGGGGTGGGTTTTATTTGGCCGAGTACTGCATGGCGTAGTTTGCGTTCTCGGGCTAAGAAGATTCCAAAGGATACTAAAAGCGAGATAGCCCGCTCTGATATATCGCAGTCACATTCAGATTCAGCGAGGAGTAATATCCACGAACGGCTGAAAAACCAAGGAAATCTCGCAATCCCCGCTCGGCCGCGCGCGCTCGCAACTTTCTCGCGCGCAGATATATCCTTCCCAGTTGGGTAATTCGCTAGTTGCAAAAATACCTGGCGAGCGCGCAGGGTGGATGGGTGGAAGCGGCCGGGGGAGGACGGTGCTTGAGCGCGGCCGACTCGCCGACTCGCCGACTCGACGCGTCTACGGAAAATATAAATCCACGCAACGCTCGCTCCCGCAAAACTGTCTCGTATCGCATTCATCTGGCTTTTATGACTTGTCGGTACCGCGCCACTTGGAATTCCGCCACTCTCCTCTGTAATATTCCCATTAAAAAATCTACTCGACGAATTAACTAAAACCACCGAGCCGCCGAGCCACCGAGGACCAATCGGTTTTTTGTCGGCTCGTCAAGGGCGCCGCGGAAAAGTTGGCCATTTCCGGGATATAGTCTGCTCTGCGAGTTCAAGTCCGAGCTGGCCTTTCAGTGATTATAATTACATCCTATATCAGCTTTCCATCGGGGCTGAATTTTTAATACGCGGAAAAATGTAGTTGGTAGTTGGTGATTGCGGGGAGTCGGGCGGCATTGTTGAGAGTTGAAAAGAAGGACACGCGGTGAAGTCTGACGGAGCGTCGACGCGGAAGGCCGTTATTTTCTTTATGATGTACAGTCGTAATCTTTGAATTCAGACACGGATAAAAGTTCCCCCATCGGCTGAAAGTTCCTATCCCGCGAGGGGGAAAGCCTCCGCTCTCGTTTCCCGGTTCGTCGCGATAAATCGTGAAAGATATACGGAATAACTTCTTATTGCCAGTGCTCGGGAAACATAAATCTTGCTTTCCTTGTCATCGCTAATTCCAGCGGCGAGAAGGCCCTGATATTCTCGAGCCCTCTTCATCGATCCTTCCCGCAGCTGCCGCAAGCCCCGGCCGCTCCTTGACCTCTCCGAAAGACTTTAATTAAATAAACCACGCACTTGTCTAGATATCCCGTCGGACCTTTCGCGCCCTTTCGCAAGATGATCGCAGGGAGATTATCGAACCTCGCATTTAAACGCCGCCGCGTCTCTCGCCAGGGCGAGTCCTCGCGTCAATTGCCGCGAGGAAAGTGAGTCCGGTGAAAGTTTGGCCGGTTGAAAAGAGCTATTCTCTCCAAATGCGCGGCGTCCCGGCGAAATTTATCGGGCGTGTCGCCGCGCAAAGTTGTAGAATTTTCCCCGACAGAGAGCCGCTGAATGGAGCACGGGCTTGATAATGGACACGCGGTTAACAATACCAAAGCACGGTATATATCACATTCGTGCCATTTTCGAGTGGCCCGGCATAGAAACGCGCGACAGTAATCCGAATAAAAAACAACAAAAAACACGCCCGATATGGGAGATAAATATTTCTCGGATGGAGACGCACGAATTAAAACAATATACATGGCTTTCGGAATGAATGCCTGCAGGTAGCTATGCCTCTTTTTTCCCCTTACAGACTGGTTAAAAGTATTTCATAGTGACGTGCGTGCTCGATGGAGAGGATATTTTTTCCTTTGATCTGAAATCAAAAGGGAAAGGTAGATAGATAGATGGGCCGAGGGAATGGAGAGTGGCGGGCTCGAGGCACGTGTGCAAAAAATGCGCTTACTGGAAAATATCACCAAGTCAATAGGCGCACGGTGAAATGTGAAATTGGTATGAATCATTGATTCCAATCGTCCCCGGCAATTGGCACTGTTTATAACAAAAAGAAATCGATAGCATCCCCTTTCGCGTCCCACTAGACTGCGATTTGATTACGGAGGCTGGTTCAAAGGGCTTAATTGGTCGCTGCTCGCAATTTGTCCAGATATCGGCCTAGGGAAGAAAATCTCTGTGCAGCCGAGCGGCGCCGAGCGGCGCCGAACGGCCAGTTCTCGAGGAGGCATTGTCGAGGATTAATCTCGTTCCTATCAATTTTTGCTTTCAGTCATTGAAACCTTAGGAGACGGGCGGAGACGAGGCGGCGAGCCGGAGGAGGATTTAGGGAGCTGGAGGATTCGGGTGCCAAACGGTGGAGACTTTGGGGAAAAGGAGAGGTGTAGAGAGGCCGAGAGGAGATGGAGGAAAATCAGCAGGAGGGGCTGCTCCGTTCGGTTACCAGCGACCAAAGGTCCTTCATCAGATTCATTAACAAAACCCACCGCAAAGTCGTGCTCTACTGGATCGATTATCAGGGTCGGGCGGTCTGTTACGGGATGATATGGCCCTCTGGCTACCGAGATATCGACACGTTCGTCAGTCATCCCTGGACTTTTGTTGATGCGGAGACGATAGACAGGTACGATTCGATCCTGTAAGCGGCTTCCACTCACTCGACATCGCTCACTCCAATTCTATCAACGTTGACCACCCCATCTTCCGCACCTTTCATCCCCTTACGATCGCTCGAATTCTCCAATTGGCAAAATCCTCATTTCACATTAATCGACTAGTTTTTCCATCAAATCACCACCAGCACCCAGCACCGACATTTCCGTCCTCCGAGAGTTGGATCTGTTAGTGTTGGCTCGGTTTCCTCGTACGCATGCCGGCTCATTCTCGGGCCTCCTCCATTCTCGATTGATGGGTGGGTTTTCAGGTACCTGGTGAACCAGAGTGACGTCTTCTTCCCCAAGGTACCGAGAGCCAATCAGAGGACGCACGTGTTCATAACACTACCGGTCTACAGCTTGCGGGACTGCTCGATGAGGGTGATTAGGGATTGTCTTGTATACGATTGGCAGGCGTTTGAGCTCGACATTCCGAGGAGCTTGCAGGACGAGCTGTCCAAGATGCTGCCGGAGGACCGGAACAGGAGCCGGGACCCTAACGCCGTCAGCCATCTTATCGTTATCCCGAATTCGCCGAATGGCGAATGAACGCCGCGTAATTTACGGCTCGACAGCACTCACCACGGCTTGGTATTCCGCTTCAGTTCAAGGAACAGCATCCCCTTCAATAGTTGGACGTTTTAAAGTGGATCGAGCCGTGCTGCGCCCAACTCGAACGACTAGCTTGTTGAATGTTATTTCAGTATGAATTCCCTGCGGTTGAATAATTCCGGATTTCTGGGGAACAGTGTAACCGCTATTGACGCTCGCATCAGCCCAGTAGTTTATAAATACGTATGTATGTATCTATGTGAATAAACGCCAGTAGTTAGGAAGAGCAAGTACCTTTTAGCGTTAGAGTCGTTGCAAGCGTGCAACCGACATGAAGAACAATCCCTTCTGATTAAAAGGACAACAATACATTTACACCTAACAGCATTTATATTTTTATTTCTTTTATGTTGTACACATGTATACCGTGCATGGTGTACATCGTGCATGTAACGATGTTGGTCATCTGCTAATACTCGAAATAAATCTTTTCAGTAGTCAAACCTATGTTTCTCTAATAGACCCGTTTTATTAGTCGACGCTAGCGGATTAACAGTGATATTACTATCATTTCTCCAACTGAAATGCTCCAAGTACTCGTAAATCGAATCCGCCTCTGGCTATTTGCGGAGACGCCAGTCAAATGCGCGATCACTAACTCGATCCTAGCCACTGGCTTGTTAATCGAATTCTAATGAATTTCGAGCACGAAATGCCGTTAAGTGGCAGATGTGTAACTCGACATTCTCCTCACCTTCCCACTAAGATCATCTTCACGTGGATGTTTTTTTAAATTGACGAGCAATGCTGTTAGCAGCATTGTGCTATGTCGAAAGTTGGAAAGAAGTTTTATAGCCTGAATCGTAATTAATGAACGTGGCATCGGCAGAACGGTTGAATAACAGATATCCATTCTACATTGAATGAACGAATCCTCACAATCAGTCGTGTCAGAATGGCGAAAGAGTCTGCATGAAAAGGATAATGGGAAGGGAAGACTGCCGGGTGAGTTTGACAGGCAGAAGGTTCACTGGGGATCGATGGGCCACCGACACATTCGAGCGAACTTGAAACACCTTTATTTACAGCGAGAATCAACTTCGTGACTTGCTTACTCTTTCCGTGATTCTCGCTCTCCCTCGCTCTTTCTCCCTTTCACTCGCCGGTGAAAAGAGGAGGAAGCACGGAAAATCTCGTTCGGCACGATTCAGGTCGACAGAGCAGCATCGACGGTGCACGGCACGATTTTGAAACAAAAGGGCCAAAGGTAGTACCTTGACTCGAACGCTATGAAATTCCGCTGGCCTCTGCCAAGTCCCATAAAAAACGAACCTTTCGCCCGACTATTTAGACCGATTTTTCGCAAAAGTTCGCTCGCGGGCGAACTCTATTAATTGTCAATCGATTACTTGTACCGTGCGATGATGAACGATTGATTTTTTGTAGAGGCTTCCAATCGCCCGTTGGGATTTTTATGACGGCGATATGTCGCCGGTTCTATCGCGCGACTTCGAAATATATTTTTCGATCGATCGTTTACGAACGCCCGAGGAGGTTCCTCGTTTGAAGAACAAATTCAGTCGCCACCGGGGCCGCACTCGGCCGCCCGCCCACCTACGCTTCTTTCCATTCGAATCGAAAATCGGATTGCAGCGTCGATGGGAAATTTGCATTTTGACGCTTTTCACCGGCCATTCGGGAGCTAAAGGCAATGGGAATAAAATCGCGGGTAAACGTGCGAGCGGCCACAATGGCAGGGCCCGAGAGTTAGCGCGATGCTTTTCCAAATATCCCGAATCATTGTATTGCCACTGAATAGCGGAATGATTGGGATCTACAAAAAGCGAGCAGGTTTTTTCCGATTGACGTTATCGAGTGAGTGATTCGAGTGGTGCTCGATGATCGGTGATAATTGGCGGTGGGTGGGTCGGAAGTTGTCGGGACCATGCAGGGTTAAACAGCGGTTTAATCACTGCCCACTTGGAAGTTGCTCGTCGGTGGGTTTGGGCCTGGCACATAAAGGCGGAGCTTTATACATAAAGGAAGATCGCAGGAGGGGCGGGCGAGAAAACCGCACTACTCCCAAAGGTGCAACCACGTCGATTAGAATGGAAGCCGGGGAAATTGCATCTCCGGCAGGAAGGTCGCCCCGATGGCCACATCGGCGGCCCCCTCTCGTCACACGAGGCACACACTTTCCCAAAGAAACGGTCCGCTGATCGGCACTTTTCCCTCATCGGCTTCCACACACAGGCGTCGCGCGCTCTCTGTGTTTGCCAACCAAGTTACGACCGCACTTACTCCCACGCGCGGGGAACGTGCCGCGAATAGACTTGGGGAATCCGGGAGTTTGATTGCGTTCCGATAGTTCGATAATTAAGTTACCGCCCCCTAACTTGCCCCTCTCTCATCTTTCTTCGCATTAATCCGCCCTATGATTTTATAGGAATATTTAGATTGGATCGTTGACGGTGGTGTTCAGTCAGCGTAATATACCTCATTACCTCTAAGTCGTCTCATTAATGCATCCGCCGTCCCTCGTCTTTCAAATAGTTGACTCATCCATTCAGATTTTGATTAGACGAGAAAATTGTAGGTCTACAATTTTTATAGAATAAAATTAAAAATCCTTAAAGATCCGGCGGCGGAGTGGGCCCGAGCGGATTGCATCAAGGACTCAAGTGGCCAGGCGGAATGACGCGAGAATTAGAATTCCTCGGCTTTATTCCGTCCACATGTGCGGTGCGTATGTTCCGCCTCGGAGTTTTATCGGCCCACGTACGCTGAATTCCGGAGCTAGTTAGAAGGTGGTGGGGCGTTCATTATAACGGGAGATCACGCCGCGCCGGGACTTAAGCTGCACTTGTGCACGGGAGTCACGTTTGCACGCTCAAAAACCCTTTTTCCAGCCTCTGCCCCCCCTCTCCCGACACGCATTTGCCGGAGCCTGTTTTCCTTGCAAATGGTTCTCGCGAAACACCCTCCCTCGCTCGAAGAGAGCTCGCGGCTTCCTGGCGCGCTCGCCAGTCAATTTCACAGAATCATCCTCACTGATCGGCTCTTAACGAGGATGAAAACGCACTCGAGTGCCCTTGAAATTGTTCTCGGCGAGCGGAAAGAAGCCGAGGGGTGCAGGGATAGTGGAAGGGGTTCGTAAGCCTCGCAAGCCCCTTTAATCATTAGGAGGGCAAAGGGCCGACTTTCCACTCGCGAATCCGCCGGCGCGCATGCAGTTATAATAAGACGGGATTCTATAATTCCGGAAACATTGCCCTATCATAGTGAAATGCGAATCAGTTTCGCACAAGTTAGCCCCCAACTCGGCTAGCAACAGTTCGCAGCGGGCGAAAGCTTTGCAGAGAGAATTTAGCCAAACCTCGAAGGGATGTTGTGGTACTGCGCGCGCCCTGTAGTTTGGCACGCGTCTCTGCACGCGTATCTTGTTTCCTCCTCGCTTGGATTATTCAATGGAACCTTATAAAGGAACATCTAGCGCAGCCTCGAAAGTTCCGCGGCCTTCGGTAACTTAGACCCGCCAGAGGCACAACAGCCATTCGAGTGCGTCGCGGGAAATACTGTTGGAGAAGTATCGATAGGAAATGGACTTGGATTCGGTTTGCCGAGGTACCAACCTTTCTCCCTTGATGTTCGAAAGTCTGCGAGCTGCGCGCCTTGACATTTCTCCCTAAACGCCGCAGAGATGACGAGTGAATTTTCCCCAGGGGAATATAGATTTTAATGGGGGAAAAGGGGAAATTGCATGGAAATGCGAGATCGAGATGAGAGGCGTAATTATTGCCTGATCAAACACTCGGCCTGTGCTCATTGTTATCTTGCCGATTCAGTGGATTGCACGGTATACCGCATAGCCAGCGATTAATTGCATTTGATACATCGCTAGCTATCCGGCGAGCGTGTGATTTACACGGGTTCTCGACGGCCGGCCTATCACTGGCGATCACGGGAGCGATTTCGACAGCGTTTACCGGCACGTTATAACAATTTGACGAGGGTACCGCGTACACACTTATAACTAAATGCGCGCGGGTGCACAGAGTGCACAGAGTGCGCGCGGGTTCGCTCGGGGGTCAGGTAGATGCGTCGGCCTTTGAATCGCGCCGCGCAATTATAAAGCGGCGAAACGCCCGCGCGCACGCCGGGGACAATAGGAATACACGCGTGCTTCCTGCGCCCTTGGCGGTTTCATCGCGTGCCGCGATGCGTTTAATCCCTCAATTTCGTACATTTTCTCTTGTTTGTGTTCACCGACTTTCATTGACAGATTCACACAGACGCGCGCCGCGCTCCCGGCGAATCGGCCAGCCGGCTGTAATTACAGGAGATTGAAAGCTCCCGGCCCCCGCTATTTCGTCAATCTATTTTGCCTCCTCTGTTTAGCCCCGCGGTGACGCATCATAATAAACATCAATTCCAAACTGCTCTATATCCGCTGATAATCTGTTAGATGTTTAACAGTCCTCCCCCACCCGAGCGCTCCTTCATTGTTCCTATGCATCGCAACGTTTTTACTCCTCCAACGAATTACCCTCGGTATTATGCTAGCGGACGCTTTGTGCTTTACTGCCCTTCATTTGGTTTCGGGCTAATTGTAGTTTAATGCGCGCGAGCCTCCGGGCAGGTTTGTTTCTCGGTCTGGTGTGGATTATTGACCGTTGAATGAAGGCCTGTAGATATTTATGGTTTATCTCTTGGAAATTTTACAGGTCGAAAGCAGAGTCCCCCACACTTATTTCTCTGTATTGGAAATCCGATCGGGGATTGGCAGTAATCGCGAGGGCAAACGGGTAAAACGGAGGCGAATGTTTGTCGGGTCAACGTACCGTACTGCCAACAGTCGGAAGAATATCGGATGTAAATAGAAAGGTATATAGGTGGAGGGGGATATCGGGGACGCGGCCCGGTGGAAAGTGGGAAATTAATTATTGACGTCTGGATCGGCGAACGGGCGATAATTGGTGAATTTTGCCGCGCCGCTCTCTCATTCCCCTCTTTATTTCATTGTTCACTCGGAAGAAACGTGAAGCGATCTCGCCAACGCTCGGCGAACTGCTCGGAAAAAGTGCTCATTTAGAAGGACCTCTTCTTCTTTGCTCTCCCTCTCCCCCTCTCTGCGCCCTCTCTCCCTCGGCGATTACTCCTGATTTTCCAATATTCGCCGCGGTATGGCCGAGGCGACAAAACGACCACGAGGACGAGGCCGACGGTGTACGGGTTGGGTCGTCGGGAATTATTCCCCTCGACCGCGCGCGCGGCCGCAGAAATGCGCCGCCGGTCGGCCTCGAGAGGAGAGGAGGCATAGGGGATCCGGTGGTTCCCGCGAAAAAGGCGAAAACATTGGCACAATCGCCCGGGCAAAAGGGAGCGAGGCTCTTCCCTGCGGGGAGAAACATCGATAGGCCGAGGACTTCATGCACCGTAATTCATTAGACGCGCGTCAACGCACGAGAATAACGAGCTGCTGCCGCGATCTCTCGCTCTCCTCCTCCACCTCCTTCCACCTGCGAACGTGTTAGTGCATCGATCATCGAAGCTCGTCGATGTCGATTTAACGAAACCCTACCAATTCACACCCCGAGTGTCGGCGTTTTCTCCCTCTGCTCACACTTTTCTCTCTCCTCTGCACTCGAGGATCTAGAGAACCCCAAGCTTTTTTTGGTTTTGGTAAATCGACCACTACAGGACAGGTTCTAGTTTCCCTTGTTTTTTACCAGAGGTGGACAGTCCCGAGATAAAAAAACGGTGAGAGACAGAAAAATCTGTTGCCCTAAGAAATGCGCATAGATGCATCAGAGGAATTCTCGCCGGGTATATAACAGACTCGTAAAGATTTCAGATGTAAAGCCAAACTGAAACAACCGAGAGATTTACGCGGAGCGTTTCTGATCGATCTGCCGCGTCGGCAGAATAAATTATCGGCGCTTCGATTAATCTGGTAGTGGCGTAAGATATTAGCATTAATCATGGCCTCGCCGCTGACCAATATTTATTCTATTAATTTCGCTGCCCGTCGATTCCGTCCAAGCTCCGATCCGCTTAACGTTGAAATATCGGACCGACGTTTGAATTGAGTATTTGCGCTCGATTTGGCCGATCGGCAGCTTTCAGCCTCCGTCAATAAGGGATGGGGTTAAATTAGCACGCGTGTTCAGGCGACCTGTAAAAGCACGAGGCCAGCAAAATAAGTGTTTTATTTAAGGGCTTTATGTGAAGAGCGCCTTCCATTTGTGAAGCAACAAGGAGTATAGAGAGAGGCTGCTTTATTAATGCCACTCTCTGAATCTACACACCTGATAAAGGGCAGATTATGCATCAGGGAGAACGGTAGTCTATGTTTGATTTATTATGTTTAACATACCCCTCGACATCCAGTATACAATGCACAGAGTAAAGAATATAATCAGAATAATGAATAATGATATTCTTTTATACTAACGCTCGTTAGTACTTCGTCCCTCCTCTTCTTATTTCGTTTGGATTATTCGAGCTATTTAAAATCGCAGGGAAAACCGAAACAGCTCGATTTTCGCTTACATACTTATACAGCAGCTGAAAACACTGGATTTTTTAGCGCTAAATCTCTGCTCACACGAAGACGCTTTTTCACCGATCCCTGGTTCAATTCAATCGCGACGAGAAACTAAACGAGCTGCCTCCGATGAAACAGGATATGGATAGGCCAGTACTACAGGGGAGGGGGTTTAGCTCTCGGCAGCGCATTTTTCTACCGGCGGCAAAATATTGCTCCCCTTTGAATCGCAAAAAATGCTCCTTTGTCCACGATTCCTCGCCATTGTCCGAAATAAATTGGGTATCAGCCACTACGAATGAATTAACCACGCGCACTAGTCTACCACCCATACCTCTGCCTCTACACGCCGGCTCTTTTCTCTGCTATTTCGCAGTGAGTGTACCAACTCCCTACAGGAATGTTTCCTCGCCCTGCTTTGACGCGCCCCGCGAAATTAACTCGATTCCTGCCGTATTGCGCCAATTAGTTTCTTCTTACGAAATTAAATACATACAAGCCTTCGCGAAATCGGACCGTCAGACTAATCAGAGATGATACGACTTTGCGGCTTGTATTTATCCGTGTGGGTTTGTGGCGCAGTATAAATAGCAAATGTCTATATTGGAGATTTGATTAACGTGTGTCGCTGTTTCCCGATGAAGTGCACCAGCAAACAGAACCCCGCGGCCGGTTAGCACCAGGAAGACTCTGTGAAATGAACAATGCGAGCGGTTAAAGCGAAAGCTAGCAATTCGACAAAGTCAAATTTTCTCTTAATCAAGTAGCCGCGGTATTGTGTTCTCGGTAATTAGTGCAACCGGCGACCAAGCGCTATTGCGTCGTCATGACGCAAGTGCGGGGGGTTCGGCGTCGTGGAGCGATTAGTAGGAGGCACTTTGCGTCAATTAGTGCGGGAGAATGAAAACCCAGTTATGAGGGCGCGTATACGTTACAAGGTGTTCTTGGCCACCATTAATCCGGAGTGTTAATGCACTGAGTGCCATCGGAAGTTGGAGGCTGCCGCTCGTCAAATGGACTGCTACTATGATCCTAATTAGCCTGCCAATTACTTAGCAATCATTATAGTGCGCGTGTGCCGCTTATCAAGGGCAGAGCTAGGTGGGTTGTGGCTTGAGCTACGCAGGGATCCGCAGCCACGCTCATAAAGTCCTGCTTTTGAGAACAACTTGATGCCGGATAATGAGTGGTGGGTGGGGTCATTGCCACGGTGTAAGCTGTTTCTCTCAAATCGGCCGATGACTCGCTAATTAGTTTCATCCGACTTAACACATTCCACGTGATGTAAGGGTAATTAGGTGAACGGCTGAGACTTTGAGATTAAATATTCTGAAACAGTAAATTTCTCTTAGAACGAACAAAATTTATATGTTTTTCTGTAAATAAGTCCCGAAAGGGAGTAGAGAAATGGGTAGGTTGAAGTTTCGTAGATTACTCCGCTGGGATCATTATCAGAAACACGGGGCGTAGATAATTAGATGAGCATGTTCCGATGCGTGTCGCGAGTAGACATATCAGAGCCAGCAGGCGCCGCTGACCGCATAGTTCTAATTGGAATGATGATTAATTATTGATCAACAGTTGTCAAGTTCGGGCGGATAAGCCAGCTGGGTGCAGTAAGGGGTAGGTAGCAACTAATTACGTTTATGGAATCCCTCGACATACATATACCAACCAGCCACCAAACAACCCGCGAGTTTCGCCATCCGTGCATTTTTCATTATACATATTATTCATTAACGAAATTACGATTGCACTTGATTGTAAACATCCGGCGACTTGCACGGCTAGACGCTCTCAATTCGGGCACGCCCGCGTATAAAGTCCTTTGTCGCGAGAGCCACCTCCCTCCTAATTAGCGCGCCGATTAATTACGTGACGTCGAAACGCGGAAAGCGAAACATTTCGTTAAATGGAGACATCTGCCTCGCGAACCATAGAATTCTAATTGGAAGAACAAGCCAGCGCAAGTTTCCGCACCAACATGATCTGACTTTTGCCGATGGTTCAGCTGACATTCATTTCCGCGGGGGGGAAGATTTACGATTTAATACCTAAAAAATGGCCGGGATGACAAAGGGTGGCTTAGAACTGGGGCAGATGAGCCACGTGGCATAGCCGATACGGAAGACGCACGAGCGTCCTCCAAGCACCAGCGATGCTTGACAGTAAAATAGTATATTATGATGATGTCGCTCTTCGACCCTTTGTCATCAGGGATCTCTCAAACATGTCACTGTCCGGTGCTCGTAAAATTTCTTTCAACTCTCGTAACGCAGACCTTTGACTCTCCGCTCGAGCGGCCGCGATCGGCGTAATTACGGTACTTTCTTATGGTCAAAGCAATCTCGCCCTTTGAGGGCAGTTGTACTTTGAACGCTGCACTGGTTCCACGTGGCAGTCGCGCGTTTCCTAGTTCCTGTACAAGGTAATCGGCCTTAGTTCTCCGCCGCCGACACACCTACACGCAGCGAGAGTTTCTTGAATTTCCAGCGCTGTAATTGCGGGCGCAGGCCTCCGTGACGTTTCATTGTACTCGGTGGAAGCGTGTACTATCGATAGGTAGCTGCGTAGCAGGACTCGAGGGGGAAAGAGAGGCTGGTGCACGCTCGAGGAGTCTCGGCCCTTTTGTTGCTCTCCGAACATCCTTGAAATTTAGCGCACTTCTTCCCCGCCGGCCAAATCCACCCCTTTTTCCCTTTCGCTCCCCTTGGGCTCGCGGCCCTTCCGGCAGTTTCGGCTATTTTCATCCGACTCAAACCGATAATTAATTAATCGCGGCATCTACCCGAGTCTCCCGCCGACTCGCCGAGAATTGATTCTCGTTAGCAGGGTGTCTAAGCCTCGGGGCCGAAGGAAGTGGCTCGTAACTGCTGGCTGTAAAATGAAGTCTTTCTCGGTCCATGCAGATTTCTTCCTCGCTCGAACCTTTTGACAGTGATCGTCGCTTTTTCAAATTTCATGAGAAAGTGGCCTTTTTTGTTAGTTGCTTTTCTGACCCTGGTGTCGAGCTCTTTCACTGGGTTCATGTAAAAGAACTTTCTTTTATGGTTGAATAATAATGAATTCTTCATAATTGTACAAGAATGATACGGAGGATATTTAATTAAGAATAAATATATCACCACTCTCAAACGATTCTAACACCTGGCCAAGGCGTAATTAGCCATCGAAAGAGCCGCGATAGAAAGGAACAAGGCCCAGAGTTAATTAGCAGCCGATAACACGGCGAGATCCATCAGCCACATATTAGCCTCCGCTAATATCGCGTTACACTAATATCGAAGAGCGCAATCCCTTTTACCAACTCGGCCTCTCTCTAATTTCCATTTCGCCGTATGATCCGCTCGCCACTGAAAGTCAACTTTATCGCTCAACTGGCGGAAACACACAGTTCCCCGAAAGAGGTGCGTGTTAATCGATCGGATCGACACTCGATCGGATTTTTGGGCGCATTTATCGCGCGTACGTGGACGATATAGAGATGGATTGGGTTGGCGCGAGCGGGTGGCGCGAGGAGTATGCCGGCCGAGAGAATACTTTATCGTGCATGCATAATGTATCCCCGCAGTGGTGATAGCTGGGGCCAACATTTAGGTAGGCTGTGCCAATATTGATACACGCTTCCCTATGCTCTTCCCCGTTCGATGGCTGCTAGCAGCGGCAACGACAGAGCCGCCTCTCCTCTTTCTCTGTGGCGCGCGCGCGCGCGAGACCTGCTGGCCCAGAAGCCGGCGGCTCCGTTCCGCTCGCAGCATCCGCGCGCGACATACGCAGCCTCGTTTGTAACCAGCCGGAGCACACGCCGTCTAGTAAAGCGGCGCGTAACAACCTGCTGGCAAACACGCCGCCGGGTAACGACTAGTCAACAGGGAAGCCGAGCGCCCGCCGAGCGCCCGCCGAGGACCCGAGCCGATATAGCCCGGCTACTTTGTCCGGCGCATCGTCCTTGTCATTTCCCGGGGAAAAAACCGTCTCTAGAAAGTAGAATGAACGGCTATGCCGAAGATTGCGTCAGGAAAAGAGCAATGCCGTCAGGTGTATTAGAGAGTAGTCGCGAGAGTGCATCTTCCTCGATGATACATTGAACCAAGTGCACCCGCTCGATCGACGCCGGAGTCGGTGAGTGGAGGTTCCGCAATCGCCGACTGCGCTCGACGACGATTTATACAGAGGGCGAATCCCATGCCGCGCGTCCTATCAAGCGGCCTCGCGCCGCGAATCGAATGTCACTCACTATAGCACGCCATCTCCCGACCATGATTATATCGAGTTTCGCGAGCTTGTCGCGAGATTATCTCGGCGATGTCGGTGCTACTTTGAGAGCGTCTCGATGGCCCGATCGAGTGCCTTCCAGTCGAGAGGATGCAACAGGAAGCTGGGACCTATAGTTGCGACGATGTACTGGTGAAGAGGTCGCGTTCGAGCAGGTTGCAATGGAATGAATTCATTCCGTGGACTCAGGATCAAGAATGGGTCCTGATGCCCGAATTAGAGTTTTCTTGGGGAAATGTGCTGAATGGAGAAAAGGAGAGCGAGGAGGAAATTTGTCGAGGAACACCGTCGATAATAGGAGCAGTGCGCCACGGTGATTACAGTAATCGAATAGCGTCCCATTCCTTGGGAGTCAATCGTTATGTATGTGTAGCTATAGAGCGGAGTGAGGACATCGAGGTCGATGCGGCGAGATCGGACTGCGCAAGCGAGCCGGGCCTTGTTTTCCTCGGTGGCCATTAATTCTAGTTCGATGCCGAGATGCCGAGTCTGCAGTCGGCCGCCAAGAGAGAGGGGATCCTGAATTCTTGAGAGAATCGGCACAGTGACAATAATTACGTGGAAGGAAGACCTTTAAGTCGCCGGGTACCACCTGACCCGGCGAGATAGAAAGCGCCGCTTTCCGCGATAATAGTCATTCTTCGAGCGACTCGCAGCAGTCGCAGCCACTTTCTCCGGCGGATCTTCGCGTTTCAATTACCCTCGCTCCTCCCAATCAAACGGACGAATACCCGCGACACGAAACTTGCAATCGTTCGTGTCGATTCCACCCGAGTGGAAGAGCACGGTCCTTTGCAGAAAGTCAGAAACGAGCGGGTCCCACTCGCGATAGTTTCGTGCTCTCCTCTCTGTTATTATTCTAACTACTTTATCCCAAGTGATAACAGGTTGGAATAATCGTGATCGAGAGACGGCTGGGTATAAGCAGAAAGGTTATTTACGACCGAGAGAAGGAAGAAAGCGGGCGCCGTTTACCGCGCTAACATATGATGTTGGCTTGAGGTTCTCTCAACCGGCGAACAGCACAATTCACCGATACACACGCCGCCGCACATATACACCGAACGCGCGCGCGCGCGCGTTCGGTGTATTGGTTATCGAATAAATTTGGCGGAGGGTCGCGAACAGGAAACAATCGAGCGAATTCGAGTGGGGCGGTGGGACTACATCATTTCCCGGGGTGGCGGCAAAAGCGGCTCAAGGTTCCCGCGATAAAGAAACCGCGCCCGGCGATATATTTCCTCGGGGGATACCGCGCGGGCCGATTGCTCCCGACGTTTCTTACGGGCCGCGCTGCTAGACGAACAATAGAATAATCCCCGCCGGAATATTTCTCTGCCGCTGATACGAGCGAAGCTCGTGCGTGGCGGCGTCGGTCGCGAGGTACAATTCGTAACAGGCTGCTATCATTAGCCGCGAATGAATGGCGCGCCCCGGAGACATGAAATACGAGATGCGATCCGGAGGGTGGGGGGTTGGCTTCGAATTCCCGGTGCCCGACATTAATTTCGCTAACGAAATACTCATTAGGCCTGCAGACTTTCATTACGCACTCGTTTCATCCCGGCCAATTATTCTCCCATGCTGTTGCGCCCACAAAAATACATTTATCTCCCGCGGTCCTATTATTTCGCCTCTCGTTGGCCCCTTTCCACCCGAGTGCATTGATCAAATTCCATTCAGTTTTCCCAAGGCTCGTTTGGTTGGAGTCTGTTTTTTGTGGCATTTTTGTCCCGCACTTTCCATCGGAGAAAATAGCCTGGTTTTTTGGGTTGGAATTGGGTTGAAAGGGTGTTTTGTGACTGATCTGCGCGGACCAATCGCATTAAGGGATGATCGTTGGTGCTAAATACGAGGATCGAATAGGGGCGAATTCGGATTTCCATAATCCTGACTCTACCAGGCAAGAAGAAACACTGGAATATTGTTCTGCGAGGACGCCAGCTGCTCGAAAACCGTCGGCTTATAATTTCTACTTGGGTCCCTATGAACTTAGGTATTTTAGCTGCGGTGAACGCGCATCGTCAAACTTTCAAGAAACTTAAGGGGAAAAAACGTGCTCGCAGGCTCGGAGGCGATCATTTCACGTATCGATGAAGGGAAGGAAAGTCCGGCGCCATTAGGAATCCAAGGTAACCATCGCCTTCATAACAGGCGTAACAGATATTCCTACCGGCATTCATTAACAAAGAGGAGAAAGAAACTTTCAGGGGATTTCTTCCCTTGGCTCGATCTGGCCGAAAGGAGTTTCTCCTACCGCGAACTTCGGTTCTTCTCAGCGCAGATAAGCTCGTGGCTTCTTCGCTCTCAATGAAATCACCGGGCCCTTTTCTGTCCTGATCTCTGCTTGAGCATTTTCGAGGGACAACAATCGCTCTTATGGGCCGAGTTGCTTTAAATTAGCGAGTCGCCTCGCACGCCAGAAATTGCGAAACGTTAATTACCCCTTGGGGCAGGGAGGGCCGATCCCACTTGATGTTCATTAGGGTCGGTTACTTTTAACGGCGGCCGAGTAATCCCTAAGGATTATTTTAGCCCCGGCTCTCCTGCCCTACCAGCCACTCCGCTCGCCCGGCTCTCTGGCCTTCCCTTCCTTCTTGTGTCATCGAATATCGCGGTAAGTCCCCGAGGTAACAATACTTGAGGATAATTATTTAAGGAAACCCTTTCGCTTCCTGCCACGCTCAAGCGTCCATTAGCTCCGCAAATTTGCGCTCGCTTCGAGGGCTGGCTTTCGAAGCAGCAGTTGAACAGTATTCTCAACTTTATCTCATAGTTATTTTAAGAAATTCTATTTCTTTCTGATCTAATTTCTAATATAGAAAATAATAATACAGATAATAGTAGCGAAAAATTGTTCCGAGGCAGTGAAGGCGGTAGTTTGTTAAGAATTGAATGAATTGAATGTCCCATAGATGTGAGTCTTGTTAAGTCCTATTCTTGACATCTGCTTGTTATCCCTTTAAACTAGCAGACACCTGGGCAAACGCGCGCATTTCTACCCGACGCCGCACCATCCAACAAGCATCTAGACTCTCTACCTCCGGTTTGTAATCCTTCCAAAGCGAAGTCAGATCTTGCCGCGGCACAAAGCGCGGGCGCCTTGCCTCCGTCTGCACTTCTTCCTTCCAGGGGAGCTTGCATTGTTCATACACGCTGGCGGCATTGTGCAACGTGACAATGAAACGATAGCGCGAGGACATTTCCTCTCTCCCACCAGGAAATCACAGCTGGAAATTCTCTAGCTGTTATTAGCGCAATGAAGATTCCACGTTCCTTGGGACTCAAAGGACACGCGGTTCAAAATACTTTTGTCTGGCCGACGCCTCCTGGAAATCCTGTCTTAATTAGTCCTCTTCGCCATTCCTCCAACCAACTGTTCCTCGATCTCTATAATACTTGGAGATCTCTGTGATGAATTGATTTCATTTACACGAAATGAAATTTCACGGAGTTATTTTTCGATAAAACTCATTTTCATTTCCCTTGAAAGCGGAGGCGGGCGCTCACCCATCCTTCCTTTATGCTTGTGTTTATTAACGCAGAGCGAAATAGTACGCGGCCAAAATACGGGCGTGTTTGCCCGCGCTATATATGTAGACGCCGGAGTCGGCATTACGTTTGTCCGGCTCAGTTTCATTTAGCCGCCGCGCTGTTTGTTAACGTCGTCGACCAAATGAAATAGACGGCAGCAGCGGATTAATGCCGAGCGAAGAAAACCACCCGATTCTTCCGGCGGCGCGAGCGAATGTTATTCGAGAGGAAGATGTAAATTACTCGGAAATAGGAATCGGGACGAGGTGGAGAGGGTGGGTTGCCGTGGCGGCGTCCGCTATCAGTCGGTGTCATTTTATTCGGGTCAAACTTCCCGGAGGCGGATCATCCCGCGCGATCTTCGTGTCGCGGGAATATCTTGGCGAAGCTAAATACTAACATCGCCGGGAAGTTTGCCCACCTGGCGAATTTATCGCGTTAGCTTCCCCGGGTCCTTTGACGCTCGATGGCGCCCCAGCCATCCGATGCAAAGAACCTATCCGCTTCATCTTGCGTCACTCTAATTACTTTTCCACGCGACCACCACTGCTTTGCCGAACCTCCGACCTCCCGGGCGTCACTCGGCGCTCTTGATATCGAGCTCGCGCACGAAGCAATAAAATTTAATGGCATGAAAATAGCGAGGGAGCCGGGTGATGATAGATGGCTACTGATCTAGTAAGCTTGTGACCATCTCAATCCTCTCGGGCTGCCTTTTCTCCAATCGAGTTGACGTTAACGCAATATTATTATCTCGTGAATACTAACTCCAGCGGTGCGCTGGTCTGGGGAGACTTGGCTCTCGTGCATTGCTTCCCTCTGTATTTACGGAAATGAGAATGATGTTGGAAGTGGGCTGTAAGATAGTAACTCGGTCTTGTTCGAGTTCCAGCCACCCCGGCATTAGAGGGTTGCTTTTTCTCCCGGTCAAAGGCATTGCAGAGTGGAGTGCCCTTAATAGAATCTCGTACTTCGCCCTTCCCTTTTGCCTTCCCTGACATACCCTGCCTACCCTCTACTTACTATTTTCGTGCAGAGACATCGGCCAGTCCACCCGTGAATTAAATTACCCGACAATATTTGTTCCACTCGGCCCATCCCGTTCTCCAATTCTCCTCCTTCTACGCCCTCGATTGTTACAGCTCGCGATAGCTGCGAAACTCCTATTCCCCGCAATCCCCGATTACATTACGCTTTGACGGCTGGCCTGCGTTTGATTCGAGATATTTTGAGTCGAGTACTTGGAAATGACGCGCAGCCCACCTTTCATCAGCTCTCCTGTAAGCGTCGACGTAGACCAAGCTATCGAGTGCAGACTTGGCGTAATTCGTCGGAAAGTTGTTGGCCGAATCCGCCGGGGTTTATTTGGACCGGCCGCCTGTAAATGACGTTTACCCGTCTCCGGGAGTGCTCGCCGCTGCCGAGTGAATTCCCGCGGCGAAAATTATGCAAGGAAATTGCGCGTACTGCACTGCTTTCGATGTAGTTTGGCACTTACCAGCCACGAATAAACCAGGGTCAGCGAGTAACGAGCCACACAGCTGGCAATGCGACATGAGTAACAGTCGGACCGTGCGAGTGGGAGGGAGAGGACTTTAACCCTCTACTTCAGCACCGACATCGCCGAGTTCTGCCGTTGGTGAGCCTAATGCTCTCACACTTTTCAACTCGTATTCCCGCCTCTACTACCCTCGATCTCGCATCGTTTACTACGTCTATGTACAGTTCGCTCAGTAAACAGAGCTCTGTCGAGTTAGCACCGGGTGTTTGAAAAATATTAATTTTTTTACAGTTCTATTAAAAACATAAATGGTAAAAGTGTGTATGATGCACAGAATTCGATATAAAGGGAGTTGAACATTGGACAATGCAACTGTATCTACCCAGTTACAAAAGAAACCGCAACATTATCATTCTCCTAATAACAACGACGCGATCTTCCTGATTTAATATTTAATCTTGATGGAAATATCACTGTCGACAGCCAAGCGAAGTTGGCCGGGAGGAGTATTGCAGCTGCGGTAGACTAAATGCAATTTCCCTTCTTTCTCGGGAGGAGACTTCAATTTCAGAAAATCGATAATAGACAGTAGTGCCAGTAGGGAGACTCCTAGAATTGCATTGGATTAATTGGACTGGAGTTTTGGGGTGGGTGTTGATGTAATATGACAGGAGGCTCGAGTGTGACCCGATTCTCGATTGATGCACCGTTGCATAGAGAGAATCGCAATTACCGTGGCGTTCGGAGAGCCGGAAATGCGCGGTCGTGGATCTGTAACTTTCACGCGACGAAGCGTGAAAAATCGGGCCTCGAAAATGTATGCGAGCCGCATGCGAATTGCGAGGCAGCTTAGGACGCTGCGGTGAGTCTGCGGGTAAGGTGACAGTGCGGGCCAACTGTTACCTTGCGTAACAGGGGATTCCACCAAGTACACATCTTGGCTGAGTTGCGTCATTTCTCATGGAGCCGCGAACAAACCCAACCGCGCATTCTTACCTGTTAAATTCCAGCTCGCCTCTCACACTCGCCATTAATAGCCCGGCGGGAGAGTGTCGATGTGACATTTCGGGCGGCGGTTCATCGCGCGATTGTTATTCCCTCGTTAACTTGCATGGCTTACACGCGTTTCTGCGGCGCCGCCGCATCCACAATGCGCTCCGCCACGCTCTCCCATGCAGATGTAATTTCAGCTTTCCATCCACGCCGCTGCGCGCCGGTGATTAAACGCGCTTTTACATTGGGCGCATTTTTAAAAGTGGAATCGTCGCGCCGTTCGTTTATCGAAATGCGACGGAAAAATTGCGTGGGCGGGAAAAACAATCAGAGCACTGTGAACGGGTTGAGGGGTTTGTTCAATTTGTGGAGGCTGGCGGGCGAGCGCCCACTGAAATTCAAGTGCTTCGCGAGACCAACTCTCCGTGGCTCTCTTTCCAATTCTTTTTCCCTCGGACAGCCCGTTTCGGAAATCACTTGGAAATGATTAATAACGACGCTCGAGCTTCATGCGAATCAACCATCTGCCCGGCAAACTTTCAATTTTACTTGCGCCACGCGAAACCTGTATTATGTCGAACGCTCTCCGAGTCAGCCAATTAAAAAGTGCGCAGCCACCTGACGAGATACGCGCGGAAAGGAAACTTTTTTCGGTAGAATTTTCTTCGCGGATCGGCCAATCGAAAACTCCGCGAAGTCTGATAATGGAATCTGCCTTTCTGTGTCAAGTAGTTGAATGGATGTTGGGTATCGATAACGAGAGAAGCCACAATATTACTTGTTAGCCCTTGAGATTGCAGCTCATTCATACCTACAGAGCCGTACATAATAACTTCCAGGATCCCCCGGACTAAAGAGCAGCCGACGGTTACCACATCGTGAACCAGTTTCTTCTTTGCGGAGCGCCGAGAACCGAGAACCATTATGCGTTCGGCTATTAACGTAATTCGCTAATTAAAGATTTTAAAACACAGAACACAGAGCCCGGGGAGAATGGCGGTGGATTATAATAATCTTTGCGGCGTGGGCGGGTAATAGAAGATAGGGTAAATCCTGACGCAACTGCACGGAAGATCCGACAATGGGGTCGCAGTGCCTCGAGGAGGAACAGAGCCACCGCTCGAAACACCTACTGTCTCCGCGTGTTCCACGGGATCCAGTGCGGAGATTCGCCTCTGTAGCAGTGACAGGATGGATTGCAGGCACCCCGGGGTGGCAATGCTCGAGGATGCTTGACTTAAGCTTATCTCCATTTACGTCCATGCACCGTAGCGCCGTTCTCGCCTTGCTCATTACCTGCTCGAGCTCCGTCGCGTCGCTTCAATCTTATGCAGATTGAGTTCGGTCATCCACCCCAATTCCTAAGAATTCCCACCGTCCAATCAATTCTCCATCGAGCCTCGAGATCCCAATTTCCCTTGGATTGATGGATTTCAATCAACTTTTCGATTATTGTTATTGTCTGTTGTGGTGGTATGATTGTTAAAATTCCGGGAGATTGGACTGATAAACTCGCTGGTCCGCCACGCGATTGCCGGCGGCATTTAATTTATATCCGGTAAACATTAGACAATGAGATATCCCGGCAGCGCTACATAATAGTACTCGTTCGGCGGGGATCGGATAATAAATGATTATCTTTCTCCGGTTGCTTGTGAATCGGGCGCTGATAAATCAAAGTGAACAAAGCTCCGGCGCGGCGACGGCATTGCCGAACCGATGAATACAGGTGTAGGGGATAGTATACGGCTGTCAATGATTACCAGATAATAGGCGTTCCGTTGCCATCCCCGCATAATAACGGTTTGTTCATTAGGCGGCGTGCCCGCCTGAAATTTCACTCCGACGCCAATATCCCTCGTGGCCTTAAGGTCGAGCCTCCGTCGAGGCTAATGGATTTCGGAGAAACTAAAAATATAGTTGGTTCCTCTTTCAACTGTTTAACTTTCGCATAAACAGAAGCGACTGAAGAATCGTCTTTTGGTACTTCGATTTTTAGTTGGTGATCAATCAATGAATCGAACAGCGAAAGTGCTGGTCCATTTTACCAACGTCCGAAACCCGAATTGAAATTCCCCTCACGCGAACTTTGAGGAGAAAGAAGCCGCGTGTCGCGAAAGCCACTCGAACAACTGTTTGGCCGCGTTTGGTAAAATATGCAGATTCCCGAAACAGAGAGCACGGGCGTGAGATCTTGGCAGCTCGTGTTGTTGTAAAGTCCTCATTGAAAGCACGCACGTCGCGTCCTCAAAGTGAGCGCAAGTTTCTCTTTCCGGGCGCTGCCGGACCTAGACGAATTCCACTCGGTTTCCAGCTAGACGAATTCGAGCTGCGCTCCCGCGCTAGAGAAACTCTATGTCATTCCAACACACATACTCTCCTCCCCCTTAACAATAATATTATTATTATTCGTATTACTATTCTCCCAGCCACGCGCGGGTCATTTAATTCCCGAAATCCCATTTCGCACGCACTTCCAGCTCCGCATTCCGGCCCAGAAAATCCCGAATCGTGTGTTTGCACGCGTTTCACAGAGCACTCGGCCGTCAAAGAGCGCGCGCACTCGCCATTCGTATTTATCATCCGCAGCGGCAGCAGTTTCTCCCACGAGTCGGAGTCTACATTACGAAACAGTGGAGGTTCATTCAAGCGAGTGCGCACTGAGATTCGCAGGATTCGCGGAGAATGCGCGTAAGAAAATTGCGTGCGTTTAACTGTTACGCAATTGCGCGGGGGGTCGCGGCATTGTTCGCGCGGAGGGCGGTAAGTGGCCCGCGAAGAGGCGTCGTGCAGCTTCTTCCTCTCGCTCTCCGTCACTCGAGGTTCTAAGTGCAACCGCGAAAGTTATTGCGATGAAAATTTCATTGATTCCGGCCGGCTCGTATATCGCCGAGGGCGACACGATTATTATCGCCGTAATTCTTTCTCCCTGGCCTGTGGAACACCGTAAAGTTGGCCGGTACGCCCGTTACGCTAGCAACGGGCATTAACGCTGTCGCAGCATCCAAGCTGAAGCGGCCGTGCCCTGCTATCTGATCAGTGTGCGCTTCGAGTGCGCGTGAAACACGTGATTGGCTCGAATTATGCGGCAGCGCCGCGCGCCGTTTACGACTAGCCCAATCCTGATAGGGGAAAGTGCTGAGTGCTAGTCTGCGAGATACCGCGTGTCTCGGGAATCCAAGAGCATCTTCACTTTATTAACAAACTCGAGATCCTCCTCCTCCGGTAAAGACCAACTCCACACCTTTTCCATTTGCTTTTATAATCATATAATTCTAAAAAGCTTACTCTAATTTTGATCTCTCCTTCCGTTCTCCATTTCTCTTTAAAGTATATAGAGCAGCGTCTCTCTCGAAGCGAAGACCGTTCCAGTTTGATGGGAACTAGTGGGAGGGACGTTCTCCGGTTTACGGCGGACACGGCCTCATCAATTCCTTAACAACAGCGCTATCACTCAAGACACGCTCCAAAAACAATTTACGGAAACGGCATGAATTCTGAAACGGCCTTGCCGCTGGTGCGCTCCTTTGATTGGTCCTCGAGCAGCGACGGCGCTCCGGTTCTCCTCGTTGAGCGCACACGGCGGCGGTGATGACTAGAGGTTGTAGGTACTCTTTGCTCGGGATCCGCGACTCCGTGAGTATCGATTGTTCCTCGAGCGCCGAGCGCCGCGGTCGTTTCTCTCTTTTAAGCGCGGGCGGTCTAGTTAAGGCCCCATTGTTTTAGTGGTTCAACTTAGCCATTTCGCTGCCGGCTCGAGCACCCACTCCAATCGGCGAGTCTATCATACCGTTTGGACGACTAAACGCATATTCATTAACGGCCAACTCGCTCGTCTGGCCCGAGTCCTCTCGAGCTCTCCTCCTCTCGCGCGCGCTCGAGACTCTCGGAGAAAGTGGGCCGAGTACGCGCCCGCAACAGATAGCGGTCTCGAGACAGTGGGATTATTATTTCCATTGGATATGCCGGGGGGAAAAATCCTTTGGCTCGCCGCGCGCTGTTTACGACTCTAATGCCACTCCGATCGAGGAGAGCGCCGGGCCGAGTAAGAGGGAAGCAATTCGTCAGAAATCAGCCTGAGACTGACGGAGTGGAGTTTTCCTGGAGAGTGCACTCTTTCGAGCTGATTTATGTCGCCGCACCGGGGAGTCGCCGGTCTTGCGGGACACAATTTTTCACACGATCTACAGTTACTTCTCTCTCTCTCCCTCTCTCTCGGGGTGAGAGGGGAATTTAGTGGGAGCCGATGCACCTCCTTACGTCAACGAATCTATCGGCGCTCGGGGCTAATTGAATGCTCCTCGCTGCATCTGATTATGCTGGCACGCAGCCGCTCGAACTTGCCATTTACAGCTGCGGCTTGTATAATGTAGACATGTAGACATGCGTGCATGGAGAGGCGCCCGCCGTTCCGGCGGTTCCTGCTGCTCCTGAGTATACGTCAGCCGGGCAAGGTGTGTATGGAGCCAAGTTGTAGCGGCCAGGCTATCATCCTGCAAGATCCGTTTAACGTTCATTGTCCTACGCCGCTTGCGGAAATGAACGCCCCCCTCCCCTCCCCCTCGATTCAAGTCCACCGGCTTCTGGCGTCGGCTCTGACTACACTTCTCGATCGCGGTTTCTGCGGATAAGGACACACTGCGCGCCCGCTAATATTCCGTGTAATCAACTGGGCGCGATGAGCCTCGACCGATTTCTGGTCCAACTACGACACGTGTTCGATAGAGTTTCGGTGAGAGATATTCGTAGATTTAGCTGGGAAGCATTTGACGATGGTGGAAGCTAGAGCATCGCTTCAGAGGATGGACTGTGTTAGAAATTCTGTAGTTTATAAAATTACAATATCTCATAATCGATTACATATAATTGTTAATATTCCCCCTTCAAATCTAATAAAATTTTATAACAAATTACTAAACAAAATGATTATAAAGTCTATTTTGTTGAAAATAACTAAAAGTGTGTTTTGTGCAACGTAGACGTAGAACGATGATAGAGAACGAGATGAAAAGCGACGTGGTATCCTTCGCATTTTCAGTATTTCGCTGGGAGATAAATCTTACAATTTGGTGTTGCCGCCGGTGGTGAATGTGGGCCGAGAAATGAAGGAAGGCGGAAGGCAGCCAGGGCAATTGCGGGAAATACAAGCGTGTCGACAGGATCCGAATGAGAAGGTGTGGGAATTGTGGGAGCGCGAAACCCACACGGTTGCGCGCCGGCATAGAGTATTTCATAATTGTGCGAGGGATCCTCTATGCGCTCGCGTACGCGCGTCTCTGTATGCGTGTCAGACGCGGAGACAGCGGCAACATGTCGATTTCGCGGGAAATATTTTAATTCGGCTCGAGCGCGCGCGCCGAAACAGATTGCACGAGTCGCTCACCACCGAAAGTGCGCCATGCGCCATGTGCCTGGCACATATGGCTCTGCCTCGATCTAGGAAGTGGGGAATTTAATTAGCTCTTGGAACAGCCCGGAGCTTATGAGGGTTCATGTAGAATTCTCCCGGTGATTAATGAGCTCGTCGACACATTGTCTTTTTTGACAGCCTGCGAAAAGTCTCCTCGTCTACGGGACAAGACTACACTCGGTCCATTACTCTCCACATTTCTATCCTCCTCAAACCTTCTATATAATTCTCATTCCTTCGGTGGCAAGAATACTGTTTATCCTCACTGCCAACTAAAAAGTACGATTTTCCAAAAAGGACCAAAGCCTCTCGCTCGATCGATACACTTTATTGCGTCCGCTCACTACCCCTAATTCTAACGATGAGAGTTTCGCCCGGAACTTTATAGCAATTACGTGCGATTCATTTGCGGGACTTTGCGACGATAGGAGATCCACTTAGTTCTATCAGTAATATATCGCAAAATTCGTGGCGACTCATCAGTATTCCGGCACCGCCTGGCACCACTACCGTATCTTGGGCCACGAGGCAAACTGCTCTATCATAATCACCCTCCCATCCCCCCCTCGTCGTCCGCCGTGCGTTTAACTGGCCGAGACAGTTGCGGCAACTATTTGCAGGTGGAGCTCGCTTTTTCCCCGATTCCATCAAGTGGCAATCGAGCACCAGACGTCCCAGGAAGGGGCAGAAATTATTCAACCTCCCGTCTCCTTGTTCCCGTTTTATCCCCCGCGGGTCGATGGACTTCCAGGAACACCTATAGTGCTCGGCCCGATAACCGGCGATGATACTCCACCCCCCCGGCGCTCATTGATCCCGAGAATATCGGGCCCCGATTAGAAATTTATCTCCCTTCCAATTATCAAGCGTTCGAGCCTCGATCAGCTTCCATTACCTCGTGTACGTGCCAATTGATCCATCTATTCACGGGGCGATTGCTGATCGTCGGCAAAAATAGCTCGAGAGATTCTGATTCTTGGATTTATGTCTATTCTAGTTCACGTCAAAGTACAATATCTCATTTTTCCTGGGAAACCCGTCGAGCATCGGCTCGATTGTTTTCCGGTGGCGACGCCGTGCAGGTGCAGCGGTCGTGTTCCCAGGGTCGAAGTACGCGGCACGCTGGGGAAAAAATGTCTTGTTGAATCAACGTCGTGTGCGCCGGTGATTTGTCACCGGGCTCGCCCGGCCTTTTTTTATGAGCTACTCGGTTTACGCATTAATCCTGTCGGGTGAAAAAAAGGCCCGCGCAAACAACATTTCAACGGGGGTGCGCGCGGCGTCACTTTATTCTCGGCCCTTTCTTCTCGCTTTTCCAGCGCGAGCGCCTCAAGCTTCTCCCCCACCTACCCCTCTCTTTATTACCCGCCGACTCTTTTCTCCCTCTCTTTCGCTTCCGGTACATACACACATGCATGGAGCCGCGCACCGGTGATTCGGCGGCGAGACTTCATCAGTGGCTCTCTCGCGCGCGCTCGTGTTGTATGACACGCAAGCTTGTAATTAAGTCGCCCTCTAATTTATTACTTGTAATTCGCGATTATTAACGGCGGCGTAAAGAGAGAGAGAGAACCTGACTGGGTTTCGTGGCGAGGTGGAATCGGCGATTACCGTACACGGTGTATTATGCACGGTTAGGGCCCCACAAAAATCCCGGCCCCATATTTCTGCGGCCTATCTCCCGCGAGATTGCTCGCTTATTCGCGTCTCTCGTGCGCGGACGCAATCGTTTAGGCTCGCGCCTAAGGGGCCGTGCGACGTCCTATACACAGGTCGGAAGGTCTAGTGCGCGGCTCAACTTATAATTTCCCGCGCTCCCGTCGAAGAACACATAACGCCGCTGTTAGGTTGATTCGGGTTACCGGGGAGATTGGCATTAATTCGGGGCCAGCGCACACGTCGCGATTAGCCGAGATTACAGCGTGGCCGAGTTGCGCGCGATCTGATATCAGAGAGAGTGTGTAGTGTGCAGCAGGGGGTTGTTCCTCGCACCAGTGCAATACTTTTTCTTCTTCCTGCACGTTATCGCTCCTGTCGTCCAAGCATTTAGTCTCGTGGCGACGATGCAATTATTGCACTTGGCTGGATAGTTAAATGCCAGCTTAATCGTCTCGGTTTTTCCCAGCGGCGCGCGCGGGGATGTTTCGTTAAGTGGGAGGGAGACGCGAGGCCCCCTGGTGGTTTTCTACGCCAGCTCCCCTCTCCCAGGTCTCGAGGAAAGATCCTCCCGAGCACTTTACTAGCATCGTATGCAAAGTTTGCCCTGCGACGGGATACTCTGGCTGCAACAGGGACGTTTATTAAGTCTGTGTACACCGCGAACTCCGGTTCGCTTTCGTGTCGTTTGAACTTTCGCGCAAGTTGGCGGGGGAATTGGCCGATATATTATGCCAGTATTAATTAAGGCTCTATTTCCAGGCCGCTAGGAAAATAGGAGGCTGGTCTAATTACGGCGACTAGAGGGTAGTAACTGCCTCAAGATCAAGATAGAAGCCACAGTAAATAGGCTGCAGGACCACTGCCGCGGAGGAGCCGGAGGTGGAGGACGACGAGTACTGGGATGTCTGGATGTGGTGCGCGGTTGGGAAGCGAGGGCGCCGGGAAGGGGATGTTGTAAGGTGTGTAGGTAGGGAATCGCGAGAAGAAACTTTAATTTCTTACGAGTTGGCGAAAGTCTCTCGCCGAGAGCGAGCGTCCTCCTCCTCTTCCGCCTCCTCCCCTGTGTAACCAGGGGGCGGGAGAGGGTGGCGGCACACCAAACCGAAAACTTTCCGTGGCCTCGTGCATACATAGCGCGCGCGCGAGCACGCGCCGAAAGAAGCGAGAGGCGAGAGGCGAGAGGGAAAGGGGCGATGGTAGATCGGTTCTGTATATCGCTCGGCTGCTTGTGGAATTAGCGCGCGCGGCCCTCCAGGAAAAGAGGAAAAAGCCGCTCCGCTTAGCAGGAAGTTGGCGACAAAGCTCGAAAAGAAGGGAGGATCGCGCGCGGCTTTTTCTCCCTTGTCCTGCTAATCTTTCAAAATGTAGACTCCAGTCGACCCCGCCGACCGGTTAATCTTCCACCTTTCCACTCTCTTTCATCGGCCACCGCCGCCACCGCCGCCGGAGGGAAAGAGACTTAGGTAGGGAGTTGACCATGTATTTATCTGCAATAACTCGGCCGTTTAGCGAAATCTGCGCGCAGCAAATTACGTGGAAGAGACATGCAGGTCGTTTAGCTCGACTAAGTCGCTTTCCCATCTCGCGGGGAAGTCGCGATAACGCTCTTCTTCGGAGTAGCAACATTGATTATCGCGGGTTAAATCGCGGATCCACTTTAGTACATTTTGCAGATTGGAATTTGGAAAGGAATAGAGGTGCGTTTAGAAATGCGAGTGAACGTGTAGTGGCAGTGTGTGTACTGTTTATAAAGAAGCATGTTTGCCACCTGCACGGGCTATGCTGCGAGCACTGTGTACAAGGTAATTCAGTTGCCTTTGAATCGCTAATGACGAATATGGGTCGTTGAAAATGTAATAATTATTTGGCATTCAGTAATTTTAATATAAACGAGCCTTTACCGCGTCTATTCCAGACATAGACATTTATTTATAATATCAAATTGTATTAATAATGGAATAAATCGAACCCGAGTGTGAAGGGGATGATTAAAACGCAATTGACTCACCCTGTACATAAAGGTGTAAATCAACCACAAACGTCTACTGATTATCAATAAATTTTTGTACCAAATACGAAATCATAATCTCCAGTCCGTAATCTGTTAATGTCATAAAGACTCTGTTTCTTAATTCATAAGACTTTAAGTCAACCGTCTGACTGACGAAAGAGGCGAGTAGCAGAATATCGCGGAATGGAGGATAATCGTAACACGCGAGCGAGCAAATCAAGGACAAGAAAAACGCGCGTCGCGGTACCAGGAGTATTTCACCGCGGGCTATTTTTAGCAGGCATTTCCGGCGTGCTCTCTCCGGGTGCGCCGGCCGGGTTGGGTCAGGTCGGGGTTTCGCGGAGGCCCACGCGCTCGCGCCGTTGTATGTACAGCGTGCGAAATGAAAGGGAATGGCGGATGCTTCGTTAACGAGCGCGCAGCATTAGGCCACTTTGGGCATTTTTAGCATAGCGCGCCCGAGCTCGGCGCGCCCGAACACGCGAATTTGCCGCTGAATGTCGCACTGTCACGAAAATCCCGCGGCCCCCAGGGCTCAAGAGAATTATGCCGGCGTAGGGGAGTTTCGTTACCAACTGATTGATGGCGCAGCTCCACCGCGATATGAAAGAGACGCTCGAAAGGAGCCATAAAACCCCGAAAATTATGCGCCTACTAATGTCAACGAGGAAAAATACTCTGGCGTGTAAATCGTCTTGTATTAGATTTGGCGAGCGGCGCCAGGGTGATTTGCGAAAGCGAATTTCCCTCGATACATTTAACATCCACTCCAATACTTGCTTCCCACGTCGGGTATATTACTTTTTTTAACGCTTCCCGTTCGTAATGACATTACGAAAGATTTCCGTGTAAGAGAAAAGCGAGGCTTCCCGTCACCCGGGGCTTCCAGCGGGTGTAAACCCGAGCGCCGACACGTTTCCACTGTTACTCACAATAATAAGGGAGCAATTAGCAAAGCGGTGGCCAGTGGCGGCGTCGCGAGGCAACGTCGCATCTCCTAGAACTCTAGAGATCGGCGTGTGTGTGTGGGCCACGGAGTAAGTCGCTCGACGAATTACGGGGGAAATTAAGCGAGGCTGGGGAGAAGGAGGTCCTCTCGTGGCAGGAGTGACGGTCGGCGCGGAAAACGTGTCGAGCTACGACAAATAGAATAAATGAATCCCGCCGAGGGAAAGAACACGGGGGCGAGAATAAGTGAGGGCCAGGATGAATGAATGGACGCGTTGAAGCCGCGGGAGAAAAAGGCAGCAAAACAGGGAAACGATGAGTGCCGCGTTCCCGGAGAGCGAGAGCGGGAGAGGAGAGCACATCTGGAAAATGCGAATAGCACTGGCCCACGGATGAACCAGCCGTCTCTATAGTATACCGAAACTTTCCTTCTCGCCGCGTTCTACTCTTCTCTCCCTCTCCCTCTCTCTTCATTTAATCTTTGAATTACGTATACTTGACATTGTCCGCCGCTAACAATGGCAGTCATTATTCTCCATGGAGTGCATTATAGCGATATACGTAATGACGGTGTGTACATTCGGCCAGCAGCTCGGTTCCCGCTCGAATTACGAAAAACAGTCGAGTGTTCCTGTAAGGGCCGCGCTCTATAATGTATCGCGCGCATTGCAATTCATGAGCGCGCTCGCCAAGCCAAATGCTTCTCGCGCATTGTAATACAATTAACCGGCAAACTGTGTGGATAACCCATTATTTGGCTATCCCGCACACAGATTGACTAGAATCATGTTCAATAATACACCGCGCTGTATCCGCGTGCTCGCTCCAATCTAATAATTATGATTAAACGCACCCTATTTATAGACCTGAATTGGAGAACGACCGCGCTGCCGAATCAGGAGGCCATATTATCACCAAGTGCATTAATATCCCATTAATAAAACCAACAACGATGTCAGCTAGATTCCATGAGAAACAACACCGCATAAGTTTACACTAAATCTGCAATGGTAGTAATTACATTTATATCGCGAGAGGAAAAGATTTTCCCAGGAATTTCCTAAAATAATAAGAACACAAAGAGTTTCTGTTTTAAAGTAAAGGGAAAACTGGCAGCGGCAAAGGTTATACGTTAATATCGTAAAAGGACCATAAAGAAGCTTGTGAATTGAAGCAAAGGGTGCCCTGGCTAACATAAAGGTTGGCCATACATGTGAAATTAATATAAAAAAGTGTTACAGTGTTACCTGAAAGTAAAGGTTGACGCGGTGCGCGGTGCGCGTAAGGGTTAAAGCGAAGTAAACGAAGTTGTCGAAGAACGGAACGGAACGCATGGGAGGGTCGGTAGTGGGGTGGCGCGCGTTGCGGCGGGCACAGGCACCAGCGACCGCACCGAGCCACAGCATCCACAGCGCCGAGTTCAGTCCGCTTTCGGAACGCGTGGAGTGCGGACCTACCTCCAGCGCCATCGCATCCTTCTCGCTCGCGACTAGATTCACTCGGAATCCCTAACCGCGTGGCTTGCCCCCTACTCTCTCTCTCGCTCTCTCTACCGGCTTTCTCCCTTCTAACTTGGTGCATCTGGACTCTCGGTTGCAGCGGCCAAGAGGAAGACTGCTGGCGAGCGGCGAAGCCAGTTGGATTTGGTGAAAGACAGAGTCGACGTGGAGTGGTTGGGAAGGCGCGGTGCAACGTGACACGACTGGACCGGCTGCTGCCAGTGGACCACCGGTGAGTCTGCTTTCCGGCATTCCCTTTATGGAACCTTTTCAGGCCTCGCTCGTAAACCGGCCCGCTCTATAACTCACCAGCTCCCTCCCTCCCGCCCTTGCTTCCGCGGGATATTTACGTCCCTCTCGATAACGTTGCTCTCGCGTCCCAGCGAGTTGTCCCTTTTTTAGGTTAAACATTCTCTTGTATAGGCGCGCGATAAACACTGGCTTTTAAAGTGCGCGGGAGTTTGTCGCGCGGAGGATTGCAGTAGGAGAGTGCGGATTGCAGTGCGGCCGATGCGTGGCCGATGTTTAAATGACGCTGGCGCGGATCGATGGACCGAAGGCGGGATCGAGCGATCAATGATCGGCTCCCAGCTGACCGCGTTCCCGAGCCTCGTCCCATTTGAGTAACGAGCGTGACAATTGCATTGTGTCATCGCCGGTAGAGGCGAGAGTAGCTTTAGCGCGCGCGGCCACGCGAGGGAGTGCGAGTGATTCTCCGGGAGAATGGAGAGTGGCGGGCGACGAGTGCGAAGGATCCCGAAAGGCAGGGAGGAGAAGAGCGAGCTGCTCGTGTCACTGACACGCTTTATTAGCTCTGTCTCTCTCTCTCTCTCTCGTGCCAAAGAGCCAAGGCACATCCACCCGGTCCGGCTGCGATGCACACGCTCCGCACTCGCCTCGTAATGCATTCCCGCACTCGGCGCTGCATCGGCGCGCGCCCTCACTACGCCCTCTCGCAGCGACAAGTGGACGCACATATTTTTATCGGACTTACGACATGCGACATACGCGCTCGATTAATGCACTTCCTCGAGTGCAGTGCGTCTCGATCCCGGCGCGAGCTCCATCCGTCTCTCACTCGTCGATGGAATCAGTGTCGCTGACATCGTCGATAAGCACACACATGCCTTGCCGACAGATCGCTACGGTTGATTCCCCCCCGCACAATACCGCGCACTCCTCCCCCGACGTACATGGCGCGCCTTTTCAACATATAGGTTTATATTCCGGCGCACGAGATGGAATCGAATGGAGCGCGCAGGAAATTTTCGAGGAGGATGAGTCTTGTTTGAGCATCGAATCCTGAAGAGGCGAGAGGGTGTTGGCGGCGCAGGGATGATGGTAGCAGAGGGGGCGGGGGGTCTTCTCTCTACCGTGTTTGCAATTGTTTTCTCGAGGGCGAGAGACGCCACTCGAGCACGACGAGAGAGCGGAGACGTGAGCTGGGACACTGACAAAGGGAATTTTCCCGGGCTCCGCGAAAATTTGGCCAGGTGTCCCGGAGGATTTCGCCCGGCCTGCTGCCCGCCGGCACACTTGTGGCCCGGTTCACTCTCTCCCTCTTTATCTATCTCTCCCCTTTCGCTCGGCCTCACTCGCTCCCTCGCGCGTTTCGGCTACCAGCAACTTCTTCGAAACTATTTTCCTTTCAAGTGTTTCTCGGGAACGCCCTCCTACCCTAGCCCGAGATATTTCGGATCCTGGCCTCGGATTTCGTATTAGTCCCATGTACGCTCGACTATCTACTGCAGCGGATGGTCCCCTTTTTAATTTTGACTCGTCTAACTTGTAAATATTATGTTTCTCGAGATACGGATTTTAAAGGAATTTGAGTTTGCGTATTGAAATCTGGGGGGAGATAATAGTGTAGTTAGGTTTACATGGATTACGCTTTTGGATGGGTCGACTAGATTTCTCTGTGGCGTGGAATGCTTCTCGACATTTCTCGAGGCGAAGCGGAGGCGTGGGTGCTAATGAGCGTGCGTGGCCGAGCGGGAAAGATAAATGGTGCCAGGGGGCAAAGGGGAAGTGACTCGATTGTGGAAAGGACAGTTTTGAGGCCATCTCGGCGCGGATACCACTCTCTATACGCGTATGCCGCTTCCGTTACGTCATTTTCAAGCCTCCTCACTCGTTAGACTCGTTAAGACGAATCGCTCGCTCGCGCTATCTCTCCGCTTCGATAAAACCTCGGCGCGCTCTAAATTAAGACTTTCTTCGATCTTTCTCGATAAGCGACTCCTCGCCTCACATATCTCGAGGAATTTCTTTGGTACCCCTTTGGTAAACGGACACTACCGCCTTTCGAACACGAAACCATTCACCACAATCTCCTCCGTATCCTCTCTCCTATTTTTCACAACACTTTCAAATAACTCGCGATCACCAGTCACCGCAATTCCAGCGTAAAAATAGAAAGCAGTGGTTTCCGGATGGAAACTGTCGCGCATGCCGCGCGATTGACGTAATACCGAAAATAGTTTGGCCCGGTGGGAGGCGATGCATGATAATTATGAAGGGCAGCCGCGGGTCGTTATCCCCTCGACGCCGTAATAACCTAATTGACAAGCGCGATATCCGCGTAGAGCGCGCGCGTGTGTGTGCGTTGGCTCGAGTGCACGCCCGTGGATTTACATGCTCTGCTTACGGATTGTCAGACGGGTAGTTAACCTTGAGTGGGGTGTGTGCGCGTGTGCGTACATATTTCAACGATTCTCCGATGAAGTTACGAGAGAGCCGACGACCTCCCACGTGTCAACGACAGCATCCACGGCTCTCCCGCATCCGCGCCAAGGAGCGCGAGTGCTCTCGTTCACCTACGACTGTTGCATGTGCCGCGCGCGTCATGGCCCTTGCTGGCGGTCGCTGGCGGTTGCTGGCGGAAAGTTCTACACACACTTGGCGCGAGCGATACACCTGGCATAATGCGCTTCCTGAGAGACTCGGAGACTGGGAATTGATGTGGAATGTAGATTTCGAGGGGCTTCCGAGACATTTTTCTGCATTGTTTCGGAGTTGAATTGAATTTACTTAGGGGTTGACGCGAGAGTAAATAATCAATTTAAAGAAGAAATTTAGTTAGAATTAGGATATATTGCGATCGATACTGCGCAGAGGCTATCGATTATTTGCGTTTTGGCAGCGGCTCGCAACACTGCGAGTCTCCAGTCGCATCTTGTGCAGTAAATCTGTCGTACGCGCTCAGCCCCGATAGTCCAATAATGGGCCTCGCTCGGGGCCAAGCTAAAAAAAGCAGAACAATTTTGAACTTGGTAGACATCTCGAGGAGAGAGAGAGGGAGTTTAGGGCGCGGGACTTGAGAGAGTGAGGGGGAATGGTGTAGCTAGAAAAAGTCGAGAGGGCGGAAAACGAATTCCAGGCTCGCGTGGAGCGAGTGAGCGAGGGGCAGAAGGTTGCGCGAAATAAGTGGTCGGGTCCGAGTTGAACGTGGCGGCAAAAAGTACGCCGGGCGAAGCTCCTTACCAGCAAGAGTACCTTCCAGCCAGCAGCAAGCCGGGACGCGATTCCATTTGTTCCTTCGATTTCGTTTATTGCACGGCCAGTTTCAATTGTTTAGGCGAGGCAAGTGGGAAGAGGAGCGAGCTCGAAGAGACGGCGACGGAGGAAGGCGCGTGCGAGATTGTTTGGAAATTCCTGGCACGGGGGGTGGGAAGCTCGTTCGACATAGTTAAGGCCGTTTTCTTTTATGTTAAACCCGACGATACGGCGGCTGAAACGAGCTACTGAACTCCGTCACACTTTGCTCCGTTATCCCCCCAGCCTCGCCTCTCATCCTTCGTCGACTGGAAACCCTTGCTTACTCCCGGACGCTTTTCTTTTTCAGTCCCGTCCGCTCTTACCCTCTTTCCACCTGCAACTCTTGCTTCCCCTCGCACTGGTCGCGACGCTTCTTCTTACCTCGCCCCTCGCGTTGTTACTGCTCTGGCGCGCGTGTCGCACTTGCACCCCCAGCCTCCGCAGCCGCGTGTTGTCATGCTGACCGTAGGATTCCTCGGATTCTAACGAGGAAATAAAGCCACTTTCGTTAAGAGCAATCTTCCGCCCGGAATCCCAATCCCGACGGACCCGCCAGCCGATACAACCCTCGTTTCACCGGCGGCCTTTTTTTTGTTTGTTTTTAAAGAGGCTGAGTTTATTCGTCCGTGCTTTCGCATGGACTGGGCTTGATTGGGAGTAGTGAAAGTTGTGATGTTTGTTAGTTTGAATGGTTTTTTCGGGAAGAATGTGTTTAGTCATAGTCGAGAGGTTTAATAAAATATTCACGATTTGAATGAATGGTGTTTATTAGTTTCAAATGCTCTTTCTGTAAGAATCTATTAAGTTATAGTTGAAGTCTAACAAAATATTCACGATTCGAATGGGCTCGCTTTTGGTATTTATTAATTAGATATATTTATTAATTAAGAATCTATTAAGTTATAGTTGAAGTCTAACAAAATATTCACGATTCGAATGGGCTCGCTTTCGGTGTTTATTAATTTCAATTGTTCTTTCTATAAGAATGTATGAAGTCACAGTTGAAATGGAGAGGTCTAATAAAATATCGACGAATCGAGGGAATACAACGCGAGCGCATGTTGGCAGATTTGCCAAGTCCGAGACGCAGCCTGGCGAGCACGCGGTACTCTCTCCCTGTCATAGTTTTCTTCCAGACCTCGTTAGCCACGATTTTCGAGCACGCCACCCCGCCGCATACACACATCGTCGGAGAAAGAGAGAGTGAGCGCGAGGGGGTGAGGCAGAGCATGCTCACTCGTGTGCGTCTGCAGTTCCCCCTGGCTGCTCGTACTTCACCGGCAGCGCAGCAACGCTCGTTTTCCGCCTGCGCTGATTTCGATCGTTTGCGTTACTCCGATGCCTCGGTGTTAATTCCTGCCGCAGTGCTTCGCGGCGGCACGACCACTGCAACAGAGAGAGAAAGAGAGAGAAAGAGAGAGAGAGAGTGTGTGTGTGAGAGAGAAAGGGAAGAGACTGGCCGCGAGCATCGTTCGCCAGAATTCGCGATGTAGACCCATGATTCGTTACTGTGCCGGGGATCCCGTGTGTCTGTTGCTCTGTGTACTAACAACGGAAACCCCTGCCTTTTTCGTTCTCGGTTAGCATTACGTATGAGCGAATGTAGGATTGCAATTAAAATGCTGGCGTTAGCTAGCCGGGACGCTATTGTATTTCAAGCGTCGACAAATAATGCCCACCTAGAAGGATATCATATTTGCAAGATTTCCGCCCTTCCGCGGGCCCTCCGGCTATTATTTATTTTACGGGGCCGAATATTACCGGCCATGAATCCATAAGCGGCGTTTTATCGCGCGGCGCGAGCCTCCCCGTGAAAAGTAGACTGGCTGTAGTTGGTGGGCGCGAGACTCGGAAAAGTTAGAATGGCGCATTAGCGCGCCTCTCAATATTCCCCGAGACAATTTATTTGTCGCGTAATATTCCATTCCTCGGGAGACGCGCGCGGGTATCTTGTCGGAGAGGCAGGTTCCCTTTATGCATCGCGCGCTTCTAAGACTACTCGAGGAGTGGAGTATACGCGCCGGTAGTTTGACACGGCCGCCGCCTCCCCCAAGTGCTTCAACTTTAATACCTAGTTACTAGGGAAGCTTTTGGAAAATGTGTGGCGATTCCGCCTCGCCCGCTAACCCGACATTCGCCAATTTCCTCGTTGCTCGTCGCATCGGGAAGGTCGTTGGAGGTCGGCGAAGGGTCGAGGGCCATTGGCAAAAATGAGCGGCGTTGTAAAGCCCGATGTCGTAATGAGATATCGCGATAGTATGTTTACTACGTCGCGCCATTGGGAGTTTTAAGCGCCGGCGTATATCTCGGGCCATTCGGTGGGTCCGAGTGATAAAATTATCCATTCGCCGGCCTCCATTTGTCTGGTTGGGCGACGGCCGCCTTGTCGCCCTCTCTATGCATTCGGCAACGATTCCCTTGGAACGCCGGATTCCGGGATCCTCTTGGTTGGCGCTCGTCAGTCACTTTTCATTTGCGACGCGCACCTGTTTCGCATTGTTTCCGGGCTGTCGCGGAGGTCGGGGGCGTTTATTGTGCGAGGCGAGCTTTTCAGAGAATCTCTTGAAACCCATTCTCTCGACGCGCCACTTTCTTTTTGTTCGCCGATGAAAGAGGGGTGAAAGGTGGCGGCGGCGGCGGCGAGGTTGCCCGGCGGCCGCTTAATGCCAATTTCCACCCCAGTTTTTCGCCGCGGCCCTTCAACACTGGTGGCGCGGCGGCTTCAATGT
This sequence comes from Crossocerus cetratus, assembly GCA_963675795.1. Classification (NCBI taxonomy): domain Eukaryota; kingdom Metazoa; phylum Arthropoda; class Insecta; order Hymenoptera; family Crabronidae; genus Crossocerus; species Crossocerus cetratus. The sequence goes on along the minus strand of OY776668.1, from coordinate 17,199,256 downwards.
TCTCCTATCGCAAAGGGCCCACTCTCTCTCTCTCTCTGTGTCGAGTGTCTCTGCGGTTGAGTAGAGTGTGTGGAAAAAATAAGATGTCGGGATTCCGGCGAAGGAAACCTGCGAGGGTCGATGCCGCGTGCACGTTACGGTCCAAGTAGCCAATCTCATAAACGTCCGCGTCCATACGCGCTCGCCCGCCTCCGACCCACCAGCGGCGTCCGCATCTTGGCCTTTATGGCGGAAAATCGAGCTTTTACGAGGCGAAATTTTAAGCACACACTATCGCCGGCTTGCTGCCCGCCCGGCTGGCTCGACCTCGTAAATAAGACACGCCACCGGATCCCGTCCTCTCTTGGACTCTCGCTCCAGGCCCGCGTTTCCCGTGCGCCGGCCGAGAGAGGTCTAAAGCGTTTCGGAACTCGGAAAGGGTAGCATCCACTTTGCAGACTCCCTCTCCGCCTAAGGAATTCGCAAACAGCCGCACAATGGACTGAGTAAGATGGACACAAACACGCCGAGTCCGCAAGCGAAGCCAGTTGGTCCATGTATGTACTTAAAATCGAAATTGTATTCCCGGAACTTGCCAGCGTCCGGCGTCCCCGATCGCTGCACGCCTTGCTCGCGCCCGGTCGCGTGTGTACACGGGAGAGCGCCCGGTTGCTTCTCCGAGGAAGACCGTGAAATTTCTATTTATGAGATCCATACCCTCTAGCGCACTGTGTTCCGGGCCAGCGGAATTTATTCCAACATACTTCCCCCACCCCCCGCGGAGAGTAACGCTCGATAGGATTCGGCCAAGCGAAATATCTCAAGAATCCCGGGCCGTATTTATGACGCAGCTTTCACGGCCTGCCGGCACTGCTTTCCTTGTAATGTATCGAGATTCGCTTTATCAACTAGCGCCGCCCGTAAAGAATCGCTAACGAGATTCCGCCAACTATGTATTAAACGGCTTGAAAGGAACCACCGGAGCAGCGTCGCGTTTTTCCCGATGAATTTCGACGCTCGTTGGAGAGAGGAGACCGCGCGAGCGCCGAGCTTTTATCCGGGGAACAGTGGGCGCGCGATGCTGCCAGGCCGTAAAAGACGAACCGCAAACGAATGGGAGCGATTTCTCCGTGAAATATCATAGCCGATCGGAAATCGACATAGCCGACAGGGCTATAAACTAATCGGGCGCGATATATCAAGCAAGTATGCCGCGGGGAAAAAGGGGGAGAGGCGTCGCCCGAAATAAAGAGGACACGATGCCGCTGGTGTACCGTAGAGCTGCCGGGAGAGTTGGCCACGCTTTTCTACCAGCCGGTAAATGACTCGGTTCGTTCGATTCTCGTCCTCTCGACTCTTCCACCCACCTACATACCTATCTCCCGTATATTTAAAGCGGAAATTAAGCGGCGCCTTGGCGCTCCTTTACTCGCAACTTCTTGCCGATCGAGCCCGCCGGCTGGCCAATCTAATTTCGCCGGGATCGCCAGGAGGCCTTGATGCACCTGCACTCGCGCAATTCCCTCTCGCGTCGTGTCCGCGGTGTATGTACATATCTCGGGCGGCGCGGCGCTTCCGCGTGATTATTCCTAGAGCGCTAGTATACCAAGCTGGCTGCGATGCTTGATTTCATTTCTCCCTGGAAATGACTGTTATTCGCGGTGGCTGTCGCTCGCCCGTTCGTTCCCGCTGCCGCCCAAGCAATTGCTTAATCCGAGAGTGAAAGATCGAGCTTTTGTCCGTCGCTCGCACACGCGTGTTCCGATCCCGGAAGAGCCTCTCTCTCTTTCTCTCTCTCTCGCTCACTAGCGCGCATTCGTGATTAAGCTCCAGCTGTTTTCTAGTACGTATCCCCGACACCAGCCGCAACGCGCGCCCGCCGCTAAACCTCTGGTAGAGACACGCGGATTACAATGGTAATCCTTTTTTAATTTGGCCCGTTTGTTCCGTTGCTCTTGCGCGTGACGTGCGCCATCGCGCACCCAGACCCATCTCTCTCTCTCTCTGTCCGGTGAATTGCATCTCGATCAGAACACGAAGTTGGCGCGGTGGATTTTTGTTGGGGAATTAATCCGAAACTACCGCGCTATTTTCGGCCCTCCAAGTGCCGGCTCTCTGGTATCGGGCCCTCTCTATTGGTTATACTGTATTGGTTACATTTGCCGCTCGAAAACTTGCAAAGCTCCAACCCCATTCGGATACATATAGTGGATGTTTGCTAAAGGGTATTTTTTTGTTCGCCCGGCCAGTTTGATATTTGTTTGACAGTTGTTCGAAATGGGACCGCGGGATACGGGTGGGAGGGGCCAGGGTGTGTGTATCAGAGGTATTTCGCCGGTTGGTATCCTTAGTTTGGTGAGCGAGCGGATAGAGGCGGCTTTAATCAAGGCTCGACCATCGAAAAGCCCTTTTCGTCCCGGAGGAAGCCCACTCCTTTCACGGCTCTCTATCATTAGACATCTGATCGAAAGGCTCTCGGCCAAATTTTAATGAGAAAAGTTAATGAGAAGCTACAGTCGCTGGTCCACTGCAGCGCGCGCGCGCGCGCTCTTGTTCGACTTTCCGATTGTGCATTTGGTCGGGCGCTCGCGCGGGCAAAAAGAGGAGATAATGAAAGAGGGAGGTTATTTCCCTCGGTGTCGTCGGGCGGCAGGAGGGAATGATTGGCGAGCGGCGCTCGAGCGAATTAGAGGCCGAATGGGATCGAAAGTGGGACTCGACGTCGGCCAAGTCGGGGAGGAGGCTGCGTCTCGGTACACAGGCCGGATGCATTAGAGGCAGGTATCACCGGCTAATTTAGTGAAGCAGACTCCGAAGCGCAGGAGCCACGTGCCGCGCGTATTCCGGCCAAGTTAGCGGGAGCGCTTCTGGAATCTGAATGCCGGCGCGCGAGATCTGCTTAGAGGGCGAGAGTGGCGGCGGAATACACGCGCGCATACCCGCCAATGCCAATGACGAATGTATTACCGTTAAGAGGGAGGGTGATGTACCGAGGCTCGGAATCAAGCGGACTGGCTCGAGGCCGCGCGCGCACGGGAAAAGCCTCGGCCTCTCTCGCGATGAAAGCACCATATCCAGATAATTCTCGTCAAATCGCGTTTGGGGATGGCACAATCGCATCGGGCTCCAGTCGACTCGCAGACTCGCTACGGGTACACGGGATCCCCGGCTGTGTTGGGATGGTGCGTCCTTGTCCCGGCCGTATGTGCGGCTCAAAGAGAGATCGTCGGGCGTGACTTGGGACTTTGGGAATTTGGCCTCTCCGAAAGCAATATTCCAACCCCCCGGCCCCGAGCCCCCGTCCATCCCGTGCACGTAGAAGCGGTCCCGTGTAAACGTACGTGCACCGACCCACCCCCCCCCCCCCCCCCCCCACACACACACAGACACACGTCCAACCCCCGGAAATGCCATTCGTGTCGCTCGTGTGTCGCGTGTACTACTCATACGTACGTGCGCCACGCCGCGCACCCTCCACCCCCAGCTCTCGGCGCGCGTCACTGCCGGGGAGCTGAAAAATTGTCAGGCTACCCGCCGGAGTCGAGAGCATGACAGACTTGAGTTCGGATTTTAGTGTGATTTTATTCCTCCGTATCGGACGCCGCGCTCCTATAGCGCTATATCCCGCTTGTCAGCTCGCGACCCTCTTCCGAATCCCGCCTCTTTTACAGTTCTCTCTCCTGCCGAGTGTAAAGCCTTGACAATTCCCCGACAGGAGCCTTTCCACTGTTAACACACGCTCTTCTCTGGATTTTAGACTAAAACTGACGCTCGACGACTGGCTTCATTATTTATTGAGACAATTTTCAAGTCTGAATCAACTGTTTTGTCTGTTGTGTATTAGAGATTTATGAAATTTATTTATTTATTTTAAGGGGTCTGGTAATAATGTAATAGGCAAGACTTGAGATACATAAAACGTAAAAGTATACAATTAATCAGCAGTCGCGTTATGTATTTGATAAGGACTTGGTTTCAAAACTTGAAATATGTACATATTAAGAATGTCTATCGATTGGGCAGCTCTAGTACTATATATAGATTTGAAAGTATAATGATCGCAGGAGTGTGCGCGCGGCCATCATTGTGTTAAGAAGGATCAATAGACGCAGAGAGGTATCTCGTCCTCATCGGTTATTAGTCGGCCGAGTGATCTTGGAAATGGTGGTGTTCCAAAGCACAGCTAATACCGCAATTTCCCCTATCATAAAGGGATGCCATTAACATAGCGCGCGAGGCGGACGCTCAATGGGTTGAATAGCGGCGAAAATCGGCCGATCGTTAGAGGCGCGCGAGAGAGCGACTGGCGCGCGGGGCGTGGGGAACGCGCGAAAAAGGCCGCGCGTTAAATAGAGCGTTTTGCAGAGCTCCAAGTTAAATGGACAGCAGTCTCTCGCTCCCGGCTACAAATACTCGTCGTTCCCGGCACACGCTGCGGTCGGACACCACGCGCCATCCCCGAGAACGCGCCCGGGACACCCGCGCGCGCGCAAGTCAATGTGCAACTGGATCGCCCTCGCATTTGAAAACAGCCCGGAGACAGATAGGCTTAACCGCCCGAGCAATTTCTCACGCCCCTCCGAACTCCACGGGGCCAATATTTCCCGCGGACTTGCCCATCGGACATTTAACGCGCGTCCACTTCATAAGAACCGCGGGGTGAGAGGGGTTGGAAAAAGTCAGCAAGAGTGCGCGGGAGACTAATTGCGCTGGAGGATGACCGGGATGTGTGGGAGGCGGTGCAGCTGCGTGAGAATGCGGCTCGATGCGTGACGGAATTCCGCGAGCAAGGTATTGTCGATTGCCGGCGGCTTCTCGGTATCGAGCGGGTAGTTATTAATAAAAAGATGGACATGCTCGAGAAATTTGTGATTGGGATTCTAAAGAAATTTGCTGGAAATCGCACTGGTTTGGAGAGAATTGGAATTAGGGTAGTTGGCGAGGAATAACAGTGTGGGAGACGCGAGTAGTGTAAGCGTGTTGACAATGGGAATTATTTCGTCAGACCGATTAACCACCTTAACGAGACGATATTCCAATCACCGGTTAGTGTAGCAGGCAGAAACTCGATTCGCCGCCGCTTGTATTTTTAAACACACTCGGCAGCAGCCGGTTTAAATTAACCCGAATGGCTGCCGCTTGCGACCACCCATGAATGCGAAATGATGGAATATTATTCTTTCAATATTTGATTCGCATTCTCTTCATTGTCATCGGGGGGCAGATGGACATGGGCGAGGGGGGCGAGGGGGGCGTCGATGGAAGGCGAGGACGCGGGCGTCCGCAGTAAAAGCAGGATAATACGTTCATTTAACTAAAACTCGCTCGACCGGCTATTGGCGTGAATTATACATACACAAAAGCCGGCCGGGCCAGCAGCTTTCAGAGGGAAATAGCAGATTCACTCTACAGTATTTAATTCAGAGATTACTCCATTAAAATCGTGCTATCTCCCGGCGAAAGTATCCGTTATACGCCATTCCCAATGATTCGCGCGACCAATTGTGTCGCCGCCGACGATTACCCGCCCCGAGAACTATACCCATTGATCGTCCGAAAAATAAGAAGATTAGTGTCAGTCTGTTGGCTGGGTGATCCAAGAGGTATCGTGTGCGCTCCGCTTTAATAGGTTGCCGGCGAGACCGAGCTCGCCCTTGTTCCAGTAGTTCAATATTATTTGTTCACGGCAGCGGAGGAGGAGGAGGAGGAGGAGGAGGAGGAGGAGGAGGAGGAGGAGGAGGGAATGCAGATAGCGCAAAGAGTCAGGGATGTTTCGATGACACGTAGAGCGCGGTTTGGAAGCACAGCTCCCTCGATGTCCCTCGTTGGAATTCGCAGGATCCATAGTCCCGCGGCTCGTGTTGGAGAGTCCTTGGAAATACAGGTCGAGTCAAACTTGAACCGATCCTTGGACCCTCCTAGCCCTCTCGAGCGATAAAGTGTAACTTTGTACGCGGCCGTGTTGACATCGAGGGCAAGAACTAACGGGAACTGCCAGCCCATAGAAACCCTGGTACTACACAATGTAGTCTTTTGTGAGTAAAATTCTTTCCTCGCCTTTGGGGGATTTATCTGGCCCGTTCGCTTATTGATCGCTCTCGTGTCCTTTAATGGCGCTCTATTATGATCGATCAGTGTGTAATTTGAAAAAGTGGCCGGGGGACTATTTTTATTGTAACGTATGCAAGGTGGTTGAGTCGGGCGACGGTGGCGGGCAGCCGGGGCGAAGTCACGTGATAAATGGTTATGAGGGTAATTTTGGTGGGCCCTGAGGCGCGAGAGCTGGTTGGCTTGGCAGGGTGAGGAGGGTTGGGATCGCCGAGGGGCTAAAGGTTTACCGAATGTTTCGAGCGAGCTACTCAACGAGGAATTTGATCCAGCGAGTGCTTGAAATCGCGGCAGACGTATTCCACCCTTCGCACTCGTCTTTCAACCCTTCACTCGAGCACCCTTGCCCCGCCAGGCATCTCCTCCTGATACATTACACTCGCCAAAGAGTGGCTCGCGCCTACACCTCTCCCTCCCTCCTTCCCTATCCTTTTCCTTTCCTCCGTTTCGAGCATCCCAGCCTACTGTATGCGCTCGAGAACTACGATCACGGTAAACATGACGGTAAAGGGTAGTTGGATGCGCCGGATCCAATGCCATTCCGTATCGGCGAATGGCGGGGCGGTTTTACGCAGAGCGACCGGAGGCGATTTAAGAAGCGGAGAGGGTGCACTTTGGCGCAATCTGTTAATATAATGCGGCCGACCATACGAAAGAGCTCGGATCATAACGGTTATGCCATAACCGCACTTTACGAACTTGGACACGCTATACCATCGATTTTACCCAACCCACCCTCTCCACAAAGTGCGCCTCCCAAATCTACCCGACGATCCTTCCACAAGGAACAGCTGTGCTTCCTAACACTTTCCGAACCTTCGCTCGCGATCAATTCAATTCTCCCTCAACATCGATTTTAATCTCTGGCAAAATAATCCATCCCCTAATCACCCTGTTATTAAAAGACTCCTCGCAACTCCTACCGCGCGGTTTTCCGGATTGTTTTTCTTTCCGAGTCTCGCGCGGAGAGAAAGGCACGAGGATCGAGGGAGCGATTGAAAATCCCCGGCGGTATGGAATGGTCGGGAAATTTGCGTGATCGGGATTCCAGCCCTATTACATGAGTGCGGGGTTGGATGGCGAGGGTGTAGGAGCTGCGAAGGAGTATCGATATCGGGCGTGCAATATTTATCGGCCCACTACCGCCCGACCGCCCTACCGCCAGCACACACGGCGACAGCGCGGCTGCTGGTGCTTTCGTTTGGCGCATGCTATCGCTGTATGAGTTGGCGACGTGTGTCCCACCCGTCTTTCGTTGTTATTACTATTGCTCGCTGCCACATTGATCGCGCCATCTGCTCGCGCCTCCGCCATCCCCGATAATGCCAATCTACCATCTAGTGTGCCATCGTGTTGCCAAGTCGGCTGAGTTGCACCATGCGGCGCCAGAGAGAGGGGAGGTGGTAGGATTTTTTAATTTGTGGTCATAATGACAATTAATTGGGAATACGTTGTTGGTTGATGTTGTGAGTTTTTTATTTCCTCTCATTTCACTGAGATATTTGATTTGGTATCGTATAATGATTTCATATCGCTATCACGATTTCGCTTAATTGGAAAGCTGCCCTGGTGAAAGCGGACACCGCTTGTATCCCGGTATTAACACCGAGCAACAAACTTGTTGAATATTGACTGTATTACGTGTATCAAGTAATAACGAGAAAGATGAGATGGTCGAGGGTAGAGCGGAGATCGGGGACGAGGTATAGTTGGGTAGGCGGATTATCCATCAGGGCCTGCGCTTAATGTACTGTTTGTAGGGAAGCTTGTTCGCCGGACAGTCTGCCGGTGCGGTTAGCGATGACGGTCACGTAGCAGAACTGCTTGACAGCGAACGTGTTGCCGCAATATCCTCGAGAGGTTCCTCCCAAATTTACTCCTCAAGCTCAAGACATTCCACGATATCCGCCCTCATTGCTCTAACCCACCCACCCCTGTCGATCTTTCATGCTTAATTGCCGGCGCAGCACTCGCCAACAAATGCGACTGATTGCTTCGAAACGCTTCCATTTCCCTCCTCTTCAGCGGGAAAGTGCTCGCGTGCAGTAGAGTGCTCGCTTTTCCCAGCAAACATTGTTAAAAGTAAAGCTTGGCTGTAGGTGGGCTCGTTAAGGTCAATGGTGCAGTTCGATTCCCACTCGATGCTGATTGAGTTGGCTGCATACTACTTGGGCATCGAACCTCTCTCGCAGACGCATGACGAGTCCGCCGGCGCTCTGTTTGAGCACTGAGACTGAACAGATTGGTTAATGGTGCGCCCGGGATGCATGGAGTCGAGCTTCGAGCTGCGATGGATAGCGCGGCAGAGGCGGATGAGGAAAAATCGAGTGCGTCAGTGATGTCGGATTTTCGTACTTCTGTCCTTCTGTTTCTTCCCGGGGATATTCCCTCTGCGAAGGAGCCCGGCATTGAGATAGTTTGGAAGCTGCATTCTACGGGCGAGTCCTGCTCGTTGGTAAAGACGAATTTCTTTATTCGAGCTTGGGCTCGCTCTCTTCCTGTTTTCCTCTGGGTTCGCCGCGTTGTTTTCTTCTGTCGGTTCCCTTTGCGGGGACTCGCGCGCTGGTTCGCCACTGGCGGGAGAAACTTGAGTTATTCCTGGAGTTCGAAAAACGCGCACTCCTAATGCAGGAAGCAACCTCGCTCGCCCGGCACTCGGCCAGGATTCCTGCGTGGAAGGCAGTGCTTTCCGCGAGCCCTTGGACGAATTACCGAAATTTCATTGATCGAACCAGAGCCCCCGCCCCCGGCATCCTCCCGACGTGAAGAATTCCACTCGTGCTTTCCGCGATCCCGACCACAATCCTCTCCCGCTCTCTACTCCCTCGATCTCCTCTCGACCTCACACCTCTTTCCTACCTCCCCGTTTTACACGACCAGCTTTTCCGAAACTAATTTATTTTATTTCCCGCTACGCCCGCCACTCCTCCCCCGCCCTCTCTCGCCCAACTTGGAGAGTAGTTGAAATAGTTTGGCCGCGAGCACCGCCAACTTTTGTCCCTCCGTCAAAAATCATTCCGGCGACGCTCGCACGTTTCCTGTTAACGCGCGTTCAATTAAATCCCCGATTGTCCAAAGCATTCGGGGCTTGTGTGATTCTCAGATGAAACACTCGGCGACTTCCATCGGCCTTGATTTCCCATTAGTCGAGAGGCCGCCGTCGCTGGAAATCGATAAATTTGTTATGGACCGAACTAGTTTCTCCGCTCGATGGATTCATTGATCGTGTCGTGCAATTATCCGTCTGACGAGTATGTATTTCCTCCGTCGGCCAATCGAGCCAGCCGTCTCGTTTCCCCATTATTCCTCCCTCTCTCCCTCACACAGGTTTCTAAGAAGACGGTTCCGATATCGCGTAGGTTCCAGCCGATCGAAATCGGCTCGGCAGCCCGATTGCCTCTCCCGGCTGACGTGCGCTACCTCTCTTCTCCCCGATAGGTAACCAGTGTGTATAGACCCTTTCCGCGCGCGCCGCGCGGCATCGGATAATGAAAACACACGGCCAGCTTAACAATTGGCCGCGCGCACAGGCCGGGGGGAGAGGGTTGCATGGATTTTCTTTTGTCGCGCCAGCCAGCTCCCGTCGGATGAAACAGCGGGGGTGGGGTGGGGGGTGGGACAGGCCTCCCGGGAAAGCAGTTGGTATGTATAGGAGGCATAGGCGGCGGGGGTGGACGTCGGGGAAAAAGTGCGTGCGCTCGTCGCGCGCGACGCCCGGAAAAAGTTGCGGATGAAAAACGCGGTATTTCCGGGGCCCACTCTCATTGCATATTCAATGCCGCCGTCGTGCACGTGTGTGTACCTGACGCAGCGAATGTAGAAAAAGGGACGCCTTTCATCCTGATGTACGATCTGAAAACGGGTCGCTTGGTCGGGGCGGAGGGGGAAGGGGATGATAATTTCTCGTTGGCGAAACACTCGCGATTACATGACTATACGTACTTAACGACGCGTATTTCTTTGTGCCCCGAGGACGGTTTCGTGTTTTGCATCAGGCTAATTAAATACCCCCCGCACAGAGGCGCGCGCGCGCTGTTGAGTATTCGCGAGTGTCAACGCGCCCGTAATAGTTGCAAACACCAGCCGATACACGCGGCCCCTTTTTTTCGATGCTTCAGCCGTGAAAGGGAACGCTGCCGGCGGCCTGGCACAAAGGGCCCGGGGAATTCTTTGACGGCGCGGCCTCGCTTTTTAATGGCGGCGCGCGATAGGTGTTGAATGCCGGCGACGCAAATCGGCTTGGCGATTAACGCGCAACAGATCGCGAGCAGATTTCCGATCCTTTTTTCCCTCGGCGAGGGCGAGCACGTGCTGTTTTTCGCAGTTCGATGAATACCCATGGCGGCACGTAGCCGGCTGACCGCAGCGTATCCGGTGCGGCCTCCATTCGAAAAGGGGGCTCGGAGTCACCGCCACCCCTCGCGCACATTCCGCCCGAAAAAAGCACGTCGGCCTAGAGCACCCGAGGGTCCCTGTCTGGCTGGCTGGCTGTGTGTGTTGCGCGTATGCAAAGTTGTGGTTAAATGTGCGCGGGGACGTCGGCGAATTAAAGAGATTTATTTTATTTTGCTTAAACTCCGCATTAATCTTCATAGCGGGGGATGGATGGATGGGGCTCGAGAGGGTGAGGGCGCGCGGCAGAAACGGATTTTATGGGGACGCACTTGACGCCGACGTTACAGACGGCTAACGGGGGGAAGGGTGTCGGGCACTTAATTCGACAAACGTGCCGCGGAGGCGGCCTTTTTAAATCGTCGGATCTAGCGTTGACGGCTTAGTCGATATGTCGCCCGGGCCGAGGACGTAACGGATTTGTCCAACAGGCTTGTTATTTGACACGCTGGCGCACTTGAGATGTGTGCGCCAATCGTGTTTGGCGGCGAAGGTATACATGCTGTGTGCATCAGATTTAATTGTTTATCCAATTTCTTGTCAGCACATACCAACGAGAGTGAGCCTGTTGACACTTTAATATTCTAATTACCCGACACCTGATTAATAATTTTTCGACCTACATTATTGAATTCTATTTTTAACATTCTGCTTGGCAAAGGGAATTGGTAATATTGGCTTTGAAATCTTTCCGGCACGGGGTATTTTTTCGAATTTCGAGAAGCACCGCTCGATCCTTAATGGTCCAAACGCGGTAAAGGAAGTGCGCGACGAACAGAACGAGAGTGCATGGGGCTAGCGCAATCAACTATCGTCGGGCGCGCAGCGGGCCACGAGTTGGTGATTAACGACGGAAGTGGCGTGGCCGACAATTTGTCGGGGAAAGTGTGTCGGGGCGAATAAATTCGGCGAAACACCGGTAAATTGAGCGAAGCGGGCAGGCGAGTTATTCTTACGTTGTTTATCGGCTCCATCTGGTCGTCGTCGAGCCGAATTTCGAGAGTTGTCTTCGCTGATGTACGAGTGAAAAGTCTGCCGCTGGGTACGCTCGACAAGCGCGCCTCTCTATGGAAAAGCGGTGTTTACGTGCGCTGGTGTTCAACGACAAATGAACCAAGTTCATTTTATTTCCCTGTCCGATCGGTAGCAGTCGACGCTTCGTATATATCTCCCACGATCCAGTTCTCTCCGTAGTTTGTCCTTTTGCTAAATGAAAATGGACACTCTGTCGACCGACTGTCAGTCTCTCGGCTTCTGTAATTAGATACACCGATGTTTTTCAAAGAACATCAGTATTTCATAAAATCGAATCTGCCCACGACATAATATTTATCTATTCGTCACTCGAATCCAAATAGAAAGTAGACGTATCAGAGGTAACGGGCAGTGTCATAGGGGACTCTAGAAGAACTGTCGCGATAGAGGAGAAATGCTTCCATGGAATTGTACTTGGCCATCGCAAAGAGGCGGATTCCAGACTGGCTCTTCCCCGGCGAGAAAAAAGGTCGAAATGAGAAAGCCCGAGTAATCCTAGAATGCGCGCGCGAACCTAAAGGAAACCCGGATCTTTCCTGGCATGGTCGCTCCATCTTATCCCGAGGAGAGGGCGAGAGAGGGTGAGAGAGCTCGCCGCGCGAAACCAAGGAAAGGAAGGAGGCCAAATGCCGCACAGTGCACAAGCCCATTTCTTGCACGTTATTCCACTAATTGTGACTCCGCCTTTGAATCCCCTCGCTCTTTCTTACACTCGCTAGTATTATTCTTGAAATTAAAATTCTCCCGATCCGTGCTTTCCATCATTCTCTCTCTCACACTCTGTCTGACCTGCGCTCCTCATAGTTATGTACCCAAGAAAAGTAGAGAAATTATTTCATATTCATAATCAAATATCACGAATTCTTTAAAAAGATTGTTATTTCGCTTCCTATAGTATACGCGAACTTTCAAATTGCAATGTTGTCGCTCTCGCTACTAATTACAGCAATTCCAATTAACGCAGATCGTACGGTGAGTAAGGATGAGGGATTTTCCGGGATCAAGATCTCCGGTGCCGCGGTCGCCCGTTACGCCGCGATATCGTTAAATCAACGCGTATCAGCGTGCAGCCGCGCGCTCGCTCTTTCAAACTCCCCGGCAGTTTAATTAGTCCTCGAATTTTGAGCGGCAGTGCCGTGAAAATCGTCCACTTGATCGACCGGTTTTAATCTGTAAGTCAACCGAGCGAAGCGTGCGCCGGTGCTTGGAGGACTCGCTAATATTCGGAGAGCGAAAATTCATACTCACATAACTCGGAGGAATCCTCTCCATCGACTCGTTCATCCACATCTCTCTCTGTCGGCCTCATTGTTTAATAAAGGCGGCACGCACAAATTAATATTTCGAGTATTACACAGAGAAAGCCGCACCCGATATATTGTACAATGCCAATCCACTAAATTCCTGGCGCACTTGCGGACCCGGTAAAAGCCACGGCGGCTGTCGTGTTTTATTAATTGCCAAGGATCAGATTGCTACCGGTGGGATATTGTTCTTCAATTAAAACGTAACCCAGTAATTGCATCCCGATTGAATTCCGCGCGCGCGAATTGGCCGATTAAATCTTGCTCCTTGCGGGAGGGAAGAACCTTAGCGAAAAGTCTACCATCTCCCTCCAACTCAAATACATCTATACATATAGCATTATTGACCGGTAATAGCTCGCTAATGCGAGGTTATTGCCGCGCTAATGACAGTCGGCTCGTATATTAAGGCCTCGCTTACTCGCGACAGTACAGGTACATTGCTGCTCCCGACAGGAACATAAAATGCTTTTTGCCGCTGGCATCGAAAATCCCTCGCGCAATTAAACCTTGTGGATTCGTGGTGAGAAATGATCGGGAAGCAGGTGAGAGGGAGGGGCCAGAGTGGAAGGTGTTGGAAAAGGAAGGAAAGGATCGTTAGTTGGGTTCGCATATACATAAAGCGAGGATGTTTGACCTCGGGTGACTCTGACCGCGAAACAAAAGGTGAATAGAACGTCTGGTGGAGGATTGCTCGTATTGTCGAGGCGACATCGAAACCCCGGCGTGTACCGGCTTCCTCCACCCTCCTCCACCCCCCTCTGCTTTGTCGTCAGTGCACATCATTCCTATCATACTCGCGCTACTGTTTAACGCGCCGCCTTTTACCCCGGCAGCCGGCTGGAAATGAAATTCCCTTTCCCATTCAACGTGTCCCTGCTCGGAATTATTGGAGGAGCGACGGTGCCGCGTCGGTAGGTGAGCTCGAGTTTCTGAATCAGCGTGTGATTCAGTGACATCGAGCGTCGGCGACCGGACTTAAGTAGCACTGGTCCACTGCAATGCGTTAAGCGTGGCGGGGCGCGCGTCCACGTTGTTCAACTCGGACCGGACGAAATTAAGCGCAAACAGCGCCCTCCTCATTCCTAATTGACTTTAAAATTCCGCGGAGCACTGCACCCGCTCGGTCAACGACGGCGGCGGCGGCTTCTCTTTGCCGAGAGTGCACTCGGACGCGAAACCACCTGCAGCGCTAATTGCTGCCTCTCGCTCTTGCGAAATGCCGGCGATACGTTATGACATAACTCTCCGCGAAAAGTGTAACGCGCCCTCCAACCCCCAACCCCCCACCCAGCCCGATCGCCGGGAGTAAATCGAATGGCTGTTGGTTGGCCGGAAAGCCGTTGAATCGAAAGAACAGGGATATCTCGACGGTATTTCGATATTTCATATTGGCCGGCGTATTATGCCCTGCCATCCAGACAGAGAACAATGCGGGCATTTGCATTTTACGGCGAAACTGCGAATGAAACGATCCCTGAGTGGAACGCGCTGCGCCGGGGGTTGAGGGGGTGAGCGGGAAACGAACGGGATATGCGGATATGCTAAAAAGGCCAGGCCGCGAGAGTTACAGAAAGACACGATTATAGGAACTTTTGGCTCTTTTTAGTTTGGCGCCTGTGATAATGATTTTCCTTCTGATGAGCAGAATTATGGAAGATCGATCGGAGCGATTAATCTATGCGAGTGTTGGTAACTGTGCCAATTGCTCGTCGAGCGAAATCCGTTCGTTAGTCGTTAGCTCCGGGGCAGATATCGTTTGTTGGTTCGTTCTCCGCGGGGCCAACTTACTCTGATCCCTCGGTAGTGGCTCTGATGTTTAATCCGACCATCGAGTGCGGTTGCCTCTCCCTAACGAACCTCGCCTGAGCTGCTTGTCGCCGTCCGTCGCCGTCGGAAACTACGTTTCACGAGGCTTTTTATCATTGAACGTCATTGTTCCGAGTGACTCGCTCCCGCCGATTCCACTCGACCTCTCGCGCAAATCGGCCCTCCAGCCGCCGCGCCGCGCCGGCATTTCATGAATGACTCCGCGTAGAGCCGTAGAACAAGTGGCTCTGACGATCGATCCGACCGCGAGAGTTTTTGCCCGCCGCGATTATGTCTGTCGATGCTCGTTCCGCCACTTGTGGAGCGCTTTTCATCGGCGATCCTTTCCTGCCGTTAACGAACGTGCCCCGTCCCAAGTTTCGCTTTTTAGATCTCGAGATGGTAACATATCGATTGGACAGGGTTCTTTCAATTGCAGCGCGTTAAGGTTTATATTGTAGAGTAGTTAGAGTAATGGTTTATCGAATTTTTTTGAATTAAATGCTTTTTCACTAGATTAAGGTAAAAGCGGCGAAAGAAGAAGGAATACTTGGAGATTCGCACTTCCCATTGGCATCGAGAACGCGCGGGAACAGAGTTCAGTAATAGCCACCAACTCCAAACTGACATTGGCACGTATAACGAGTTCATACTCGGCTTGAATGCGCAGTTAACTCGGAATATCACTGTCCGACGCAACGAATGGAGTTTGTTGAAAAGTTAACCGGGCAAAGAAATTCAATCGGGAGCAGCGGCACGTAGCTCAGAGGCCGTCCGGGGCGTTCGGGGGGTGAGATCGAGTGGGGAAAAGTGGGAGGAGAGTTCATCGGGCGGTAAATCGAATCCGTCAGAATTGGGCGAGTCGCGCGAGCAGCCAATTAAAGGAGGAGTGGTTTCTCGCCGAGAGTGGCCGCAGTGTCATCGTTCACAGGGGCTCAATACACAGTGAGGCTCGAAGCCAAAGCCTCTCCCTCTCTCTCTCTCTCTCTCTCTCTCTCGTGCGAGCGGTTCGCCAACGGCAGCCTTCTCATTCTCGTCGGTGGGAAATGCAGGCTCCCGACGCGGCGGCCGGCTAAGTTTTCGCGGGCCAACTTTTCCAATATATTTTCCGCGGCACAGCCGGCGGTAATAAGAAGGGGGCCCGGGCGCGGCCGCACGGATTCCAGCCGCACCGAGCCCAATGAAATATACTAGGTTTCCGTGCCGTGTGTTCGCTCTCGCTCGGTGGATCCTCCGTCCGCAGGCTGGCGGTGCGCGTGCAACACGTTTGCCTTATTTCTCTCTGGAAAGTGGCCGCGGCGAAACTTTGTCCCGGCCCCTCGACGAATTTATTGAATCCACTTTGTCCTAAAGGATACGCGCTCGTAACACCCTGCATATATCCGGGGCAAAGTACACGCGGCTTTCTACGAGGTTCGATATTTGTCGGAAGATCGTGCGATGACCTCTCGAATTTTAGACCAATATCCACCACTTTCGAACTGACCTCCTGCCTGTGAATAGGTCGTAGCTCGCTCTGGAGTTGCTTGGTTTCGTTTTTGGGGCGACGAATTCGAGTTGGCGGAAAAAGCGTTGATGCGCGCAGATGTGTGGCTCTTGTGAGTTATTTAGCCCGTGGAGGACTCGGAGCAACCGGCGCGGCGGCAGTCTGCAAACACCGAGTCGCGTTTCTCTCGGCCGGTTATAATTTTCCCGGGGTAATTTCAATTAGCCGGAATTAAAAGGTCTCGCTAAGGGTCCCGGTTTATCCCATATGCGCCGGCGTGCACCCGCATAAATATCCGCGGCGATGATCCTCGCGAGAAATTCTTGCGGGCTCGCGTGCCGCGG
The DNA here is from genome assembly GCA_963675795.1 of Crossocerus cetratus. Classification (NCBI taxonomy): domain Eukaryota; kingdom Metazoa; phylum Arthropoda; class Insecta; order Hymenoptera; family Crabronidae; genus Crossocerus; species Crossocerus cetratus. The sequence goes on along the minus strand of OY776668.1, from coordinate 17,182,799 downwards.
GCTCTCCGCCAGGACCGTCCGACTCTCTGCTCCGGGGCGGCCGGGGAGGGGGAAAAAAATAAAGAAAGATTCAATTTGCAGGAAACTCGGGCGGATTTAAAGCGCCGCTTCTTTGAAAGAGATTTCTCCTTCGTAATTGTCCGCTTGATTGTGCTTTCTCTTTTCCGCGCCATCTACGCCGTCCTCGCCCTTTGGGATTACCCGGCGCGCTCGACAGCTTTTGTTCGATATCACTGTTTCGCGAAATCCAATTTGAGTGGCAGCCATTATTGGTCCTAAAAATCCTCGGGTATTATTGAAAATTTCTAGTTAGTCGATCCTTCTGTTCTCCTTTCAATTCATTACGAATTACGGATCCGCGGATTCCACCCTCCCTTGCAAATCCTCCCGCGGCTGTCACTCTGTCACTCGCTCAAATCATTCTCCGACGCCTTTTGCCCGTTGTCATATCCTGCTTTCCTCATCTTCTTTATATCAAGTCATTACTTCTTTCTATTAAAATCGCAAGCTTGTCATCAAAACGACGCGGCTAACTTAATTTTAAATAAAATCGAGCTAAGTTTGCTACTCTCGAATTTACGTTTGACTACTTTACGAGGGGAAGGTTAATCATCTTTTTGACTACTCTTTCGCTGCTTTTATGAAGATCTAGTTTAAGGGGGCTCACATCGCCATTTGCATTTTGACATGAAAAACACCCGGCGGCTTTTAAAGTGCGCCGGAGAACTGTGCTTTTCAGTCAACGAAGATGGAGATGCACTGCACCGCACACACCGGCACCTTTCGTTCCCAGTTAACTAATTACCATAGCCCCACGGCGATACAGTTCACACTATAGAAATTTATAGACACCTCCGCGGCAGTTAATTGAATCTTGCGATAGGATCCACGGGATCATGGATATTTATAGTTGAGTCGATTCCTATGCAAATAGAGTCAGCGTTCAATGGCTTCTGCCTCGCGATAAAGTCATTCCTTCCATTCGCCGTTTGTTCCAGTTTCAACTATCTAACACTCCCTTCCTGTCGCGATAACCTCACCCTCACTCAAGAATCTCTCTACGAGACTCGAATTAACAAGTCCTACATTCACTTCAAAAATCACTTCCACACACGAGATTATTTACTATTCTTCAATATTAATGTACCTTATGCAGAATAATCATCAGATCCATGGAAAACCTCGTCCACATTTCCCGGTCATTAAAATGTTTCTTTTTTCAACTCGACGATTAGCTGATGCCGGTTTCATGGAAAGGACGTTAAAGGCGACTGAGGAGCTTTTACAGAACGCGCTCGCTCGGGAATATTCTGTATTTGCTCCATTTGCATCCCCGAACTCGAAATCCCCCGGCTCAGTGCGGTTGTTGCGCGGAGCCAAGCGGCCTTTTCGCGAAATCTCGCGAATGCGTCTCTACTCGAGGTTTTTTGTCCGCGCGGTCCCTTTGATCCGACTAGTCCCAATTCAAGCCGCGCAATTCCCTATGTTTCCCCGCCGGCGTTTCAATGAAGACGCTTCATCGGGAGACTCTTGACCCGATTGTTATTCCTCCCGGGACGCGCCACGCTACTTGTTCGTACTCTGTGTTTACCGATCCTGTCTGCCTCCCATCTCTCGAGACTCTCTCGTCGTCCGTGGCATCGACATTCACAAAAAATCCGGGACAATCGCGGCTGACGGCCATTATCTTCCCCCTGGTACCCTTCTTGAATCCTGTAAGCGCGGCACGAGTACTTTGGCCGATCCTAGTTGTTTCTACTTTCCCACTTGAATCTCTCGTACCTCGGGAGAAAAACTCCCGCGTAACTATGCGCCTCCGCGTATCCGTTGCGCTCGGGAGAGACGGCGGGAAGGAAGGGGAGTGTAGTCGAGTTAAAAATTCTTTTATTCCAAGTTGATAGAAGCGCGGTAAATCTTTCGGCCGGGCGGAATCATATTTCACAGTGGCGCGAGAGCCGGCGAAAGTAATTCGCCCGGCCAGCTAACGAACGTTCCCACGCATTATTAACATGTCTTCTGGAAAGAGTATTGCATTCCGGTGTCTATATACACACAAGTTTCGTCGCTGGCCGGGCGCGCATTCTACGGATTCCTCGGGCTTTAGTTGGTGCATATTTTCAGCGGAAACTTGCTAAAGTCGTTTCCTCCGCGCGGCTGCATCCAACGATACTCATTTGGCCTGGTTCCCGAGTAATTGTGAGCCTCGTTCCGCCCATTCTTATCCTCCTATCTGTTTCTGGCTTTTATGCCTTTATCGCCGAGAATTATGTGGCATCTCCGAACTGGGAGCCTGCGCGCCGCGCGATCCCCTTGGGATATTTATGCTCCCTCGGTAGACTTGTCTCGAATTTCGTACCCTCGCGCGCTCCTGCAACTTTAATTGGCGAGCTTTCACTATCGCGGACCTCGTTATTCCGGGAATAATCTCGTCCCGAGACCGAATTAACTCGAATGACTAATCAATCGAATCCGCGGACAGCAAAATGCAAGCCAATTGGGATTCCGTGGCTTTTTCGCCGGGAAGCCGAGTGAATGCGAGTAAAAATGTGAAATAATTCATGAGCCGCAGAGACGTATGACGCGCGGCCCCACCTCCGTTTTACCGGTCGCGGAACTTTGTCGTACACTGGGAGTTTCTTCTCGGCTGCGCTAATTCGAATGCATTGTTGACAGTGCGCGGTCACTGCTCGCCCGTACTTCTATCCGCGGCTATGTTATTTGTGGCGTGCACTTTTAAAGTCGGGCCAAAACGAAGAGGAATGCTTACCCCTGCGCCTGACCCGTACGGGGATCACATCACTGAACTCTGACTCCGCGAAATTTCCCCCTTCCGCTTCACCTTCGCCGACTGCCAACCTCACTCGTCAATATACTTTCGAGTTGGTACGCGTTGCCTATGCATTTTCCTACTTTAGCAGAAAACCAACCTTTCCAATGAATTTAGACAGTTTTTCATTCTTAACTTCAGAGTTAATAAGAGAAATATGCCGAATTTCTCGTTGGCTCATGCGCGGTTTTATAGAAATAAGAATCAATCTTCTCGAATGCGACAAAGATGAATAGGCGAGAGAATGAGATATTTGGAGTATATTAGTCGGGGGCTGCGGCAGTGAATACACTTTTCCGAACTCGCTTCTTTATACATAGAGTAGAGGCGAGGCGACGGGCCAGGAGTCTGGAATAGTTATTTCCCATTGTGAGCTCAGGTTTCGCCGAGGGCGCATCCTTCCGGCCTCCCTAGGAGCTCGGTAATTTTTTCGCCCTGCCCCCCTCTCTCTTCTCTCTCTTCTTTCCCGTCACGCTGGCGTGCTTCCGTGCACGTAGGCATCTAGCGGCGGCGGCGCGCGCGACTTCTGCATTTTATTCCGTGGCATGTCAGATGCAACTTGGCTTAGGTTGCGCGTCCTCATCCCCTCCAACCCCCTCCACCCTTCGGGCCCCGGGAATTCCCCGAAGTTATTCCCCGCGAATTTATTACATTTCACTTGTCGCAGTTATTACCATATCCTTTACATAACACGCGCGACTGCGTTCGTGCCGCTCGCCCCGCCGACATACAATGCCAAAAGTTGCCCACAAAATTCCTACCAGTCGCCCCCCCCCCCCCCCACTCCTTCTGCTGGGATTGTTTCTCTTGCGCGCGAGTGCCACCCTCCCGAGAACAATGTGACTTCCAAGCTGATAATGTGAGGGAACTTGCGAGTCGCGACAGATTTACCTTGGAGCGCTGATTCTCCCCGACAGTTTCTTGTTTTTCCCCCGTCACCGGTAATGCATACATTAGCCGGTTTGCTGAGGGGGTGGGTGATGTAGGGTGTGGGAAACACGTGCACCGTTGAAGGGAGCATGGAGATCTCACTCTTTTCCATGTCATCAATTTAAGTGGGAGAGAAATAACCAGGAGTCGATTCTATTGTGGTGTTATTATCGCGGAAAAAGGGGGCGGAGAGGGCGAACAATACAAGTCGGTTAAAACAATTTGGAAGCAGTGCAGTGTCCTAATGGATGTTGGTGGTAGAGGCGCAAGAAATCAAGTGTGCGCGGGACGGAGCTTAGCATGGGTAGCGCCCGGTAATCCCAGCAGCCCGAAGGATCCTCGAAGGTAATCCTCGCTCGGAATCGAGCTCAAACCGCTCTCTGTCACAGGAGAAGGAGCCGAACAATCCTCCTGCGGAGCCGCCAGCACTCGGCCCCGCCAGTAGTCCTGGAAGCCTGGAAGTAACGTCGAGCTGCTGCCCTCAGAGGCGGCGAGTCCTCGAGGACCGTAAATCTATTCCCGAACCTGATCCCGATGCCTCTTATCCGAACGCCCGAACGCCCGAGCGCTATATCCTGCGGGACGAATTTATCCGTTATCAGCGATATCCGCCCGGATGCCCGTGGATTAGCTAAATAACGCGCCGAGGAGTTTTCCCTTTCGCCCCGGAGATATCGTGCCGCGACCAGAGACCGCAAGGTGGGCTCTCCATAGGTAGAGAGAGAGCTAGTGCGCCTTCCCCTCCCTCGGGGGAGGATGAAATTTTTGATTAGCAATTTCCCCGGAGCTCGGCTCAAAGCAATTTCGCGTTAGAGTCACGCGAGTGAGAGGCAGGGCTTTAATTAAATAATCACTTTATCAGCGAGCGGCCGGATTCCCTTCCGGCCAACTCTCTCTCTCGCGAAAGAGAGATCGCGATGGAAGCCCGTGCGGTTAAGAGCGTTAACACATTGCTGCCGGTGTACTGTGAAATGGATCCTCGTGGCACGGCTGGCACAAGTTTTTGGAGAATGTGTCAAATATCCAAGGAATCCCAGTCGATTTACGTCACCGGTGGAGAGAGAGTCGCTCGGGACAGGCCGTTACGTCGTCCCGCGACACGCGATTGTCGTGACTGCTTTTTCACTAGACACTGCATTCCTCGGATAAGCAGCTTTCAGCCCCGGCGATTCTTCCGCCGGCGGAATCCTGAATAGCCCTTTGATTGAATGGCTAATCCATTTAATGCCTTGCGCGCTCTCGGGCGAAAAGAATTCGACGGCCCAACGCCGAACGCGCGCGGCGCATTGTTTTCGCCGGCTCGCGGCTGTATGTCCCATTACGATTGATCTCATATTAACCCGACCCGATTGCAACATCCAGCCGGTTCCGGGGCCTGGGTGCGCGCCAGTTTGCCCGGCGCAAATGCCGCGGGACCGTAACTGCTGGGAGGTCGCTCGCTCGCACAGTCCTATCAATATAATATAAACGGTCGAATGCAGCGGTGCGTTTCCCTCGGCGGAGCGCACACTCTCCGGAGAATTGCCGGCTTCTCCCCTTGTCCCGTCAATTATAATACGTCCAATCATCACCGTTCGCCGATGCGCACCATCGCCCGAGCACCGCTCGCATGGTAATTCCACCTGCAACTGCGACGGCTCATTCGCATTTCACCTGCCGCGCTCTGGGACGCGCTTCTGCCAAAATAGTCGGAGGAACGAACCTCCTCGGGTTTGCCTAGCATTAACTTACATGAGTTTACATTACATTAGCTTCCGTTGGCTTTGCTAGTCGGATAGATTTTGAAGACAGACGCGCTGATACGAGCGGAGTTGGGATGGAAAAAGTACTCTCGCGGGAATCTAACTAGCGAGTGAATGGAGAGAAGCGTTTATAGGACGGATTCAGTTGAGCTGGTTTATAATAGCGATTCATTAAGGAGACTCGGAGCAGCGGCGATTCACGTTTACACACAAAAACGAGCGGATGACTGATAGTTTTAATTGAACCGATGCTCAAAGAGTCTTTACCTATGCAGAGCTCTCGACTGAATCGGCTCCTCAGCACACCCTTTCCTTTCCTTTCTCTCCACCACCGGGCCGGCCGTTGCTCCCTCGCTCCTCTCGATCCCGAGGAATCGATAATCCCGTGAAATCGAGATCCGGGCACGCGAGGGTGCCGAGGGAGAAGTTGTACGATTGCTCGGTAAGCTGGTCTCGGCCCTTTAAAAATTAACTATCCCGCCGTGAGCGGCTACGTCCGCGGCCAGACGCCACTAGGAATATTCAACGATAACACGCCTCGCTACTGCGGGAAAAACCGATGTCTCCTTCTTCCGGCGCCCCCCTCGCACATCCACTCGCCGGCGAAATGGCGAATTACTCCTGCTGAGCGAGCAAGCGTCGGCGCAATTGGCCCGAATGGCCCGAGCCCCGCTAATTCCATATGAAACTCCTTTGAAAAGCAATGAAGTAGCTGCGGCGCTCGCTCATTACCATGCTAATTCCGAGAGTGTTATAGCGCGCGGCTAGTTGACCGGGCAGTGTTCGCCGAAAGCGGCGGGGAATCTCGGCTGGAAACGGTGTCGGCCGTTTGGTTTGTTAGGCGGAGTTCCCAGCGGCTTTTCATTAAGTTTCGGGTGAGAGGCGTCCTTCGGTACTTGGAGAGAGTTATTTCGATACGTGTCGCGGGTTTGTTTGATTTCGACTGCAGACTTGCTCGAGACTTTGAGTTGTAAATTTAGACTTTATTTTAGAGATTTGAGATTTAACTCTTTGATGAATGTATGGGGGTCTCGAGCGCGGAGATAGATAATGATAGGGATAAGAGAATCGTAGAGTTACGTCAGCGGAATAATTTTTTGGCGGAGCGTGCGCGCACTCGCAACGCGGATCGAGCTCGAGTCGTTGAGTCAACAGCCTTAACGGATGAGGCACACTTTTCATTCTACATAAATGACCGGGGCGCGCTCCTACGGGCCTCGACTTTTCAAGTCGGTTCTCTCTTCTCTCACTCCCCCGGCCTTAATTCGCATTCGAATCGCGAAGGACGTGGACGAAGCGACTCGATCGAGTTGCTCGCGGTGGCTCTCGGTAGCCGTCGCAGGGGGCCAGGTTCGATCGCCCGCGATCGATAATCCCATCGTGGCGCAGATCGAGGGGAACGAGAGAGCGTCTAGACGCCGCGGTTCGTTTGGTTCGTCTGGCGCTTTAAAAATTAAGCGGCAACGCCGCGCGCCGTCTCACCAGCGCGCGGGAGAACCTCGAGGCCTCCGATGTGTCACCGCCGATTTCCCGGCAATCCCTGCGCCGAAAACACCTCGCCTTTCCGCCGTCCCTCGATCCTCCTCTTTCTCTGTTTACCTCTCGAGCGCGCTTCTGCATTCCTGCAGCTCGTAAATCTTGCAGGGAATCGGCTGCTTTCGCGGCCCCTTGGCCTTTTTGCACGAGCTCCCCCTTGCCGCGCCCGCCCTGAAAAAGGACCAACGGAGTATCCAGCGTGTAAAGAGTCCTTTACAGTCGCTTTCGATGCCAATTCCTGCCAAATAGATTGTCTCTCCCGCACCCTGCTTCCACCCTACTTCCACCCTGCTTCCACCCTGCTTCCACCCTGCGCGACCTCTGCCTCGAGTCCAAGGTATCCCGGTACACGTGGACCGGGACTTCCGGCTCGACGCACTCTCCCCACCCATTCCGCATACTAAAGCAGCGTCACTCGACAACGAGATTAGATGTTAGTCCTGCGCGCGCCCGGCGACGCATTGTTGTGAGAAAGTTGTTCGGTTATAAGGGGGTTGACGGGGTGGAAGTGTGTTCTGGAAGATAGCCGGAGAAGAGGAAGGGAGTGGGCAGGAATTGCATCCATCCGTCGGCTCGGAGTTGCTCAGTTGTTCGTCGGAGGACATCCAGCCGGGCTGTTTTGCCGGGGCGGACGCCCAGACTACATTCACTTTCGAGGGTTATCAGACCTCCCGAGGGAGGACAGGCTCGCTTTGTCCGGCCACTGCCATATTTCAAGGGACCTCGTTGAAAAGCTCTGTAACCGGAGGGAGAGGGAGCGAGAGAGAGAGAGAGAGAGAAGGCGTGGAGGAGATGTGTAACACAACTAACTCTGTACGGGCGGGTGGTCAGCCAAAGACGGTCACCCTTGACAAATGGCCCGACACTGCTCCCAATTCTTAAAGCCGCTGTCGAGCAGCTTTTTAAGCCGCCGGGCAAGAATATACCTGTTCGCAGTTTAAATCGAGCTCTCCAACCGAAAGCCACCTCTTGATTCTACTTTCCGCAGTGAGCGCTGCTGGTTTATTCCGGCGACTCGATTAAAAGTTTGACCGTCCCCTCGGACGGTCGCGGACGCCGCTTTTCTTACTCCTTTACGTGGGATTAGAAAGTCTGAGGAGGTGAATTACGAGTGGCCCTCGGTGTTCTATGATTCGGCAGCGGCCGCCGGGACGAATGGAAGGTGAATGTAAATCACCTTTGGTGCCCGGGGCTCCGTCCACGGGCTTACTAAACATTTCACTCTGACCCAATAGATAAATCCGGCGAATTCTATCCGCCCGAGGACCGACGACCTCCTACACTTAATTCACAGACTACGATCGCCGCTGGGATTAGAATCGCCGTCCCACGAGCGTAAACGTTGGCGCGCGAAGGAGAATTAAAATTGGCCGTCGAAAGTGCTTGTTACAGCGAAAACTGTTAAAAGCTATCGGGCGACGGGGGAAAAAAGGTGGCGGGAATTTTTGGGCGGAAAATGATGAAAACGCCCGGGGGCCCGCGCGGGTGTAATGGGGTCGGCGAGGGCACAGGGGAGTTAATAAATGCAAATTGGCGTTGGTAATCATGGTAATATTGGCCGTTTCAGCTTTGTCGCGCACGCGGCCGTGGCCGGCCGGCGTCACTTTTATTTTTCGGCCCCTCGTTACCATAAAAAGGGAGTGAGAACTGGGTTGGCGCCCGGGCAATTTAAGCTCGGCAATTTAACTTGGCACATTTCATTATCGGTCGCATACAGTTTGCGTTTTCCTTCATTGGCCGATGCGCCGTCGTCCGCCGTCGTCCGCCACGGGCTGGCCTGCCTGCCACCCAGTCCTCTGCTAATTCTGCCGTTTTAAGCGACGTATAATCGCGCCATGCACTAACCATGCCAATCTCGCGCGGCGGCAATAAATATTTTCCCAGGCTACCAGTCCCAACTCTCTCACTCTCTCGTCTCGTCTCTCGCATCAAGTCATCGCCGGCTTTATCTCTGTTTGTTCACGCACAATCCCAACGTGGAAGCTGGCACTGGGCCCGAGTGGCCGGCAGTTTCCGGCGCTGGCTCCTCGTAATTTATGCAGAATCGATGCTCGCGTTTTTGCGCGATTGAAAGAACGGCTACATTCGGTGCCGGGGCGCGCACAGTTTGATTAATTTCGGACGACGCATTAATCGCGGGCGCGAGAACGAGAGTCGTCATGGAAACGCGCTCGTCCTCCGTTTCAATTTGTCTCTCGTGTCTTTTACTATCCTCGGGCCGCATTACCAAGTAAGCGGGCCAAAGTTCGAGGAGTCAAGCGAGTCGAATGTACCGAGCTTAATTGCGCTCTGCATCGCCAATGTCGATTTACATAACAATCGATCGGACTGCGATTTCCCTGTTCCGCGCCGATGGAATCAGATCGGCGAGTAATCGGTCGTACTTTTCGGCGCGCGCGGCTCGCCTTATCGCGGGTCGTACAATTAATTTCGCCGCAAGCTCCTAATTAGAATTTCTCGAATTACTCGGCTCTCGCGGCGCCGTAAGTCACGCGGCTGTCGCTTAGCGGGAATCCGCCGCAACTTTCGCCGGCCGATAACGCGGGAAAGAGAGGGGCCGAGGTTTGGACAGGTACATACCTGCAGCTAGCGCGGGATAATTATTGCCGTCCGTGATTTTCGAGGCACTCGGCACCGCCGCTAATAGATTTCCGCTCGCCGGTAAATATTTGGCCGGGAACTCGTCGGGGAGTTTCGGCAATTCTGCCGAGTCAAGTGGGAGCGAGTCGCTCTCAGGCCATTGATATTATCGCGACAGTGTAAACCTTCTCTCGCTGTTCGTACACGCTGACACGAGAGCCCGAGCCGAGGAAAAAGAAGAATATCGTCGATTGCAAGAGGAATCGCAGATTTCCCTCGCGAGTGAATAGCGAGCTAGTCGATTGTCTAGCAGTGGCGGCCTTCGGAGAAGGTTGGATGTAGACGTTCTAATAGATTTAGTGGTATCCGATTATACCTTGGGGGGTAGGGGCTCGCACTCGCCGTCCGAAGTTCTACAGTTCGCCGGGGAGGGTTCGAGTTCTACGCTCTACACTGATATTACACCCGAAATTACCTTCGGAATCCGTGCGCGTCGCCGATAAATGGAAGGATTCTCGGCCTCCGCGATAATTCCGCGCGAGTATCATCGATGGTAGAAGAGAGAGAGAGAGAGAGAGAGGGGGAGGGAGGGAGAAAGGACGTGGACACGCATCAGCATATTAAATGAGATCCCGAGTACATTGCTACCCATTTCCCGCTGGTTGCGGGAAACAGTCGTCCAGTGAATAGCAGGGACAATCGAGCTTGGTCGGCGAAGCTCAAAATCGAAATCCCTGAAAGAAATGAGTAGGTTGATCTGTAAGAGCTTATAAAGATAATTCTATCAAAGTTGCAAGGAATTCTTAAAGAAACGGCCTAATAGCCCAACTATCGTAAGATCTGTGTTTCCTCAAGGCAAAATGTTTGCAATAACAAGGACAATACATATCCATCTAGCTGTATTCGTGAGAATCAGTGAATTTCGAGCGAAATACTTGGATGTGATCGGTTAGCCGATCGAAAGCTATAGAGGATGATGCGAACGATTGGAGCGGGAGGGAAAATATGAGCGGAGGAAAGGAAAATAGAGTCGGCGAGGTGAAATGGAGACAAGTCGGGCGAACCAGTCTGAAGAGTAGAGCGACAGGGCCGTTGGCGGTAACGAGAGTGAAATGGGGGAAAAGGTAACAGGGTCCGTGTAAAAGCAGTGTAAACTACCGGTGACAAGTGCACCCGGGAACAAATTAGATGCTGATGTATTCAGGATTTTTCCCGCCTGATAAGCCCGTGGATATTGTCTGCTCGGGGCAACGCGATCCCGCTGGAAATACAGCGTGTCGGGAGGGCGGGACACGAACCAGTGAGAATACACCCCGGCAACGGCGGGATACTGGTATTTTCCTTGCAATTTAATCTCATTGTACTGAATATTAATTGTTCTCCGTTTAATTTAGTTAGTCAGGTATTTCCACGACGAACTCTGAATAATGTGTGGGGGCGGCGGGGGAGAGGCGTATAGAAAATTTGTGATATTTGTAATGCCTTAAGAGAATTTTAAAATTGCTTTTTGTAGTAATGAGGGTTGGGAACGTGTGAGGTTTGAGGCACTTTATTCATTTGGAGAGAAGTTTTCGCGTACTGGATTAAAAAGTCCTCTGACAAATCATAATCTATATTAAATCTGATTTTAAAGCTAGTGGAATTGCGAGAGGGACTTTTCTTAATGGCGAGAGTGATGGAGCCGGCTTGCCGAAAATAGCAGGAGGACAGCGATACGAAATGCAAGTTGATCCGACGTCAGCGGAGATGACGTACGGGGGGGTCTTGGTTGTCTGTTGTGTGCTCGCCGGAATGGACGGAGGATTGAGCTTTGCAACTTTGAGTAGATTGACCGCCCGCCAACAATCTCCGGCTTGACCAACCCCTCCCCCTCTCACTTTACTATCCCTCTTCCTCCCTCGTTCTCTCTCGCGCGCGGCCGCACGAACTTAGGGAGCCCTTGCAACTTTAATGAGAGAATCCCGAAATTGAAGCTGACACGGCGGAAACGTGCCCGAGTCGGGAATTAATCGCACGGGTGTGTCCGAGCAAGTCGGGAACCTCGGGCCCTCGGGCGGTCCCCGGAATATCTTCTGGTCAGCACTCGTGAGATTCTTAGTTAGTCGATTTTTCTAGGCCACCGCCGCTCCTTTACATTCACCAGCGGGCACCCTTACGTGCGCCGCTTCTAATAGAAAGAGCCGCGCACCACTTTTCCTCGCGGCATTTAGTCCTCCCGCGCCCGGCGACCACCAGCCAGTTCTTGTTCACTCGGCGAAACTTGGGTCCGAGTGTTGCAAGTTTCGAGGCGCCGCGTGCCGAGAGGAGAATAATTAGCCGATTTCGGGGAGAGTTGGTGCGGGCTTTTAGTCCGAGGGGCTGATCGTCTGGCGGAAGTAGGAGCGGCCACTTGCGCATATTTGAGCGGGCGAATGAAGTATTCGGCAGGCCGACGCTCGAATTAAGGGATGATAGTCCGGCGTATAAATCGACGGGATCGGGCCCTCCCGGCGCGATGCCCTGAAAAGACTAATCTCGTTGGCGTCGAATGGCCGTGCATCATGATTTAGGTAATGATCGCTGCGGAATCCTGATAATGCGCGCGGAGCCCCGCTCTATTAGCTATAATGTCTAATGACACTGATGGGGCTATCGTGCCTCGGCAAACGGGCTTTTCGCTAGTGGCCCACTTATCGCCCTCGAATATTTCCCAAACTTGGACGCGCCGCGCGCTCTCGGCACACGCTCTGTCATCCGATGATTGAAATCCAGTTGGACGCGCCGCGACAGACACTTGACGCTGTCAGGATCATCAGTCTTATCGGCCAACCTGTTACTCATCCCGGGAATATTCCCACGCGCTCGACGCTCGAAAAATCCCCCCTTCAAATCTCCATTCTGCAAATTTGTCCCGCGCGCGCACTCTAATTGGCCAGTGCGCCGCGTCATTATTCCTGGAAAAGTGCAAAGCTCATTTTTCCACTCGAGTTTTGCTGCCAATACACATTACACATAATCAATGAGTCGTTTGGTCGATGGCATCGAGAGCACCGTGCTCGTCGCAGCGTGTAATAGCAGTCATGCAATTCAAGAGGCGGGAATTCGAGTTCACTGACAATTGCGCGAAATTCGATAATAGATCGAATGTAATAATGCTCTCGGCAACGGGCGATGCGCGAGAGGTGGTGCATCACCTATCAATGCTTGATATTCCTACTTCATTAGGATTATATCAATAACCGGATTGGCGTCGGCTTTGTCGTAGATTCTCAGCGTTGCAGGCTCACTGTATTTTGAGCTAATTCTTGAAGTGTTGGTTCTACAATTGTCTCTAGTGAAAGGAACTCTATATCTAGTGAATGAGTAATTTTGAAAATTCTATGGAAGTTATCCTGAACGTCTATATTTTGAGTTCGTTCCATTTCGGTTTAGTTACAATGGATTATTAAGAGAATACATTATAATTCCTTGGCGATTATTCAAATGAACTATTTTACATTGGACCGGCGAGGTAATATATAGAGAAAACGACAAATGAGCAAAATGCGAGGACCACGCCACGCGCAATTTAACTAATATCCCATTACACATTGCGCGCTTCATTAGTATTATTCGCGGCTCCTGACCTCTTTAATTTCCGGCACTGACATTCTGATTGAAATACGAAGAATTCCGAGAGCACCGGGCTCATCTGTCCTCATAATTGCACCAATGGCGAAAATTGCAGATCGCAATTGGGCCGGCCATGGAAATGGAAGCTCGGCGCGCGAACTGCTGGCCGTGGCGGCGGCCAATAGTATATTCTCAAATTATTTGTAATCCCGGGGGGGGCGAACTAGGCCGGGCGCATCGTGTGTCCAAAGATTACCGCGATCAAATTTTGGGTAATTGGCGTAAATTCAATAGCCGTCGGCGAAAATCCACGGGAATGCCGGCGGCCACTCGGGTTGCGCAAACAAGCGCCAACAAACCTCCCGGCAAATGCCGGCCCGCTGGCCATTGGGAATATCGGTGGGGCGGACAAACAAACAAAAAGAAAGACACTGAAAAATAGAGCCCTCCGCGTCAATTGGCAATGTCGGCGATTTTAATTAACCCGCGAAACCTTTGGCGAATGTAATCTCGATCGGCGACGGCGAGCTATCGCGCGAGCTAGGAGCATGTCATCCGGGCGATCTTAATCTGCCCGCCATGGGAACCCAAGGGAATTGTAATTTGATTTTCTCCGAATGGAATTTCGCCGGGTGGAAGTGGTTCGCAGTTGGTACATATCTCCTCCGGCTTCAAAGGGAATAACCGTGTCCCGGGGGGGTAGAGGGGGCGCAGGGGGCGCAGGGGGAGGGGCCGGCATTAGCCTATTGTCCATTTCAATCGCGGATCATGGCAACCTTCGAAATCTTTTTATCGAGTGGCGGACGTGACTCGAAAGGCCAAGAGGAAGGGAGAGCCGAGTGGCCGTCGCGCATTACTTTATGCCGGGAGCGCGAGCGACGATACGCTCCGAAGCCAGATTACGATAACACATGTATCGCCGACGCGCGCTCGCTCAGCCAACACTCGCGAGCTCCACGGTACACACATAAAAAGAACCTCCTACAGGATTATTCAGTTTTCGCCGCCTAGCCTGTTTCGAGCATTATACCGCGCGGCTCTTTAAAGTGTCGAGGCTCGACCCAATTTCCCTTGAGAGTCGCTCGCCGCAAACACTCGACCGCTGACATCAATTTCGCCGGGGCGGAGTTACTTAGAGCGAAAGATGGTTTTTCGAGCGGCGGTGAAAGGGCGGATTTTCAGTTGAGTTCGGAGGGGCCGTTAATTGGCACGAAGAATTATCGGAGTGCTGTTGGGACGAGCCGGCGAGAGCGAGTACCCCGTTGCTGAATGACGCTGTATGGAACATGCAGGAGTCCCAGTCGAAGAGGAGCGATAAAGCATCTGGAAATGTGAGTGACCTGAAAGGCAGCCGCTTGAATCCGTAAGCAAGCTCTCGCGACCAGTCCAGCGGATTCCGGCCTTCCAAGAATCGGTCAGTCCATCGAGGATCGACTGGATCGAGTGTATGCTGGTATTATCCCCGGCCCGAGTCTACGACCTATTTTACCTCGGAGTCGAAATGAAAAATTGCTTTTTCCGCGTGATTGATTTACCATCGGGATATACGTGTATTGGCAGATTTCGCTATTCCCTGATGGATCATCCTCGATATTCCGCTGGCAGATGGTCCGGGAGTCACGGGACTTTTACGATTCCTCGGCAAGGATCGCGATAAATTCCGACGACACCAGTCGGAATCTTGCCTCAACTGCAAACGAGCGGTACGCACTGAGCCGCCGCCGCGAGCCACTCGGAATAAATCGAACGGCGCATCCGCCCGTATTTCCCGAGACGTGCGTTCCGTCCGAACAGAGATAAAGAGATGTGTGCGTCGGTTCCGGCGTCGCGCGGCAGGAACAACAACGAAATCAAGCGCACTGAAATATTTCCCTTCCTTTTTCCCGGCGAGCGAGGCGAGCGAGCCGACGCGGAGAAGCGAGGGGGCCGAGTGCCGGATAACGATTCCACACGATAAATTAATCCAATCGGCCCTCCTACGCTCAGCTTCCTCTCCATCTCCCATTCCTCCTCGCCTTTCCCCGCTTTCTCTCCAGCCTCCGCGCCCGCCGATCCATTCGCCGTCAGACAGCTCGCTCGCGTGTAACAACACTTTTATCGCTCTGTCAACCCGATTTCCCTCCTTTTTACTCCTTAACCGCGGAAAAAAGCCGGCTCTCCCCGCCCGGATGGACTCGAGTACACACGCGCTCGTTGCCGATGGATGAGAATCGCGGAGGAAGAATTTGATTTGCTATTCGTGTCATTTGATCGCTTATGGGCCTGGTAATTGATAGAAAGGGATGAACGAGCGGGCTTTTAGAAAATCGAGATGTCGAGCTCTATTAAAAGTGAAGCTCCATGAAGAGGACGTGAATGAGGCCGAGTACCATTTTCCGGCTGAACGTCCAAAGAGCCGGAGAGCCAGCATCCTCCTCTCTCTCTCTCTCTCTCTCCCTCTCTCTCGGTCCATCTCTGGCCGGCGGCCGTCTGCGTGGCTCGATGTCCACGCCGGGCGGGGATTCATTCGTATTCCGCCTCTGTCGGAAACTTTGCGATAATTCGATGTCTCGACGACTGGAGCAGCGCAGCAGCAGCAGCAACAGAGAGAGAGAGAGAGAGAGAGAGAGAGAGAGCGGACCCAGCCTCGTCATCATCGTCCTGGACCAAAGCGGCCTACGTGACTCGTGCGCTGCCTCCGCCTCCTCGTTCCCTTTATCTCCATCCTTCTGCTCCTCCTCCCGCGCTCCTCTTTTCCCTATGCACGAATGGACCGACCTCCACTGATGGGCCTCCGTTCCCGCAGCATTCCCCAAATTGTCGCTCGTATACATACAGTGTATACCTCGTCGCTCGTCGCTCGTCGCTCGTCTGGCATCCTCCAGCGGTCCAGCGCGCTTTTCACTTTTCACCGCCGATCACCCTCTCCCTCGCGCCCTCGAGAAGCCCTTCCCAGTGTTTCGCATCCTATTTTCCGACTTTATGAAAATTCCTCCCGGTCGGATTTACCGTTTCATGGATCCCGCGAAAATAAATCGCTCGGGTTTTATAAGTATGATAATTTGAGAAAGAAGAGGGGATGAAAGAAGGCATATCGCGTGATTACGAGGGTTGTGCGCGGGATTTACATGGGACACGAGTGCGGAGTTTGTAGCTGGTAAAATAGGAGTTCTGTGAATGGCTCTCCTACATCACCGAGACATTTGTCGGACTAG
The DNA here is from genome assembly GCA_963675795.1 of Crossocerus cetratus. Classification (NCBI taxonomy): domain Eukaryota; kingdom Metazoa; phylum Arthropoda; class Insecta; order Hymenoptera; family Crabronidae; genus Crossocerus; species Crossocerus cetratus. Next base: position 17,166,399 of record OY776668.1, on the reverse strand, counting down.
TCCAGCAGCGGTGTCCATTTATCACGTGTTCATAATTCATCTGCCCTTACATGTTTCAGAGCGAACGGCGCTCGTAACTGTCCCGGCTCTTTCTCTTTTCCAGGCAGACGAGTTTCTCTCGCTTTTTCGGCGCGACCTCCTCGACCCAGCCTCTTCTCACGCCGAGCGCGCGCGCGCGCGCGCGCCCTTTAAGATGGCGAGGAAGCCGTCGCCGCGGGGACGAGCGCGTGATTCCCGTGTAATTTTTAAAAGGACCCTCTTTTTGCGAAAAATGCCTCTCGCCATAAAGGAAAGAGCAGTCTTTTCTCCGTGGGTGGGTTCTCGGGGCGCGGGGCGAAGACGCCTCGCGACGCCGCCGCCGAAATTGTTAGCTGTGCACTCAGCTGTCGGACGCTCAAGCCGGAGATTCCTCTCGTTTAAAGGCGCATTCACATTATAGACGCGTTCGCACTCTGCTCGCGAGCTCTCGCTTTCTCTGCAAGGCGAGGAGGAAGGCGAACTAAGCGTCTGCTCGGCGAACAGTGAGCTTTCTTACTGTTTAAGTAAACTCGAGCAGTTTTTCTGGAGCGCGCGAGGGCGCCGTCGGTGCACCTACACAATATGAAGCCGGCCTTAAGACAAACCCCAGCCAACATCAAAGGCACACTCGTCCAATGACCAAAGTTTTACACGACCGCGTTGAGGATTCATACTCTTAGAGACAGAAAGTCGCGGGCTCTGTCTGCATCCTTGACGCGTTCCCCATTGTGTCTGGTCCGGATTCTCGAATACCGTTTCAGCCGCAACTCATCTCACCTCCAAGTGACATTGACCTTTTTCCCATCGATGCCCGGGCGAAACCCGATCGGATCTCATCAGAGCTCATGACCCCGGGACCCCTGAAATCAGCCGACTATCCGGTCATCCTCTCTCCCGGTTAATTCCGTCAACTTCCTTTCCACAATTTCTTACCTATCCCAAGCCGGATGCGAGGCCTCGTCGATCTCCCGTGACCTCCCGGCCAAGTTCGGACGAGGCTCGTCGAAATTCCCCAGGAAATGCGACGGAGCTCTCGATCCGTCGGCCCCGTATTAGATATACACGATATTCCCGGGCGCACCAGAATCAAAGCACCGAGCACCGCAGCTCGGATATGTACTGGCGCCGCCAGCACATATTGTCGGCCCTAACAATCTCGAGCGCACGGGAATCAAAGTTCCGAGAGAACATCGCCGTCATTTAGCGAGCGGGGAACATGGTTAACGTGTCCGCCGCTTCCCGTGCATCACGGACAAAGAGCCGGTAATAAGGGAAAAGTTAGCGTGTCGAGTAAAACGCCGCGAAGCCTCTAGACAGCCGGGCAGAGGCTCGCGTTAGACTCACTCGGTGTTTGCTTTCGATTTCAAGTTTCGGAAGCTCCCTCTCGAGGAATGTCAAACGAGCGACGCCCGGAAAGACTGCAGACTGCGCTCTATGTATTCTGGCTAATCAACTCGTCTCACCGAGTGGCCGAATAAAGTCTGGCTCGGCTCTGAGAAGGTAATGAGGGAAGGGCGCGAGGGGCTGGGCCGCCGGTAATAAAATCATTTATTAAACGCGCCCCCGTTATGAATTATGTAATAGCCAATCGTGGGAAACGGCGCGACGGCGCGCGCCCTGTGTCAGACCGCGCGCTCGCACCATGGAAAAGAGTAGTGTGCCAAGAAGCGACGGGACAAATTGCATTTGTAACGCGGAACCGGGCAGCTGGGGGAGGGCTGTGGGTTGCTAGTGCTCTGCCAGCACGAAGGGAGCAGTAACATCAAACGAGGTCGAAGCGATTGCAATCACCGCCGGGCGCGAAGGGGTTACCATTAATTACCGAGCGGGATCCTGTACACCGGGAAATCTTGCAAATAAGAACGTTTTCCCCTGTCCGGTTCTCTCCATTAATTAAAGCCTCTGCTCGAGGGGACGTCGGCAGAAAAACTCGAGGCTTTCGTCGCCGGACGGAACTCGGAAAGACGATCGCCTCGAAGGGGGTGGCGTGGCGGAAAATCTCTTTTTAGCTGGACGAAGGAGTTGGATGTAAAAGGAATTCGATTAGGAGTGAGAGTTTCTTTTTGCCAATTAAATCGATGCCGTCAAATCGGCTCTGATCGTGCGGTGCAAATAGTCTTCTCGGCGTAGAGAAGTCCGGCAGCGTGAGGGTTCGATAGATATTCCGAGCAGCAGGACGCTCGCTGGAATTCTCGTGGCGCCGGGATCCCGACGATTTCGGCTGGCCGTGCGGGCGCGAACACTCGATTTATCAGGATCGGGGTTATATCGATGGAACATACGACTCGGCGCCCGAGAATGGCAGCTTCCTGAGGTCACGCGGGCACAAGAGTAACCCGATCAGATTCGATTTAGCTAACGGTCCCTTCGCGTCGGGATCCTCTCTCCCTCCCCAGCCAACCATTAGAATACCCACTCTCCTATATCCGAGAAATCAAATTCCCCCCAGCCCTAACCGACTCGCGGGTTCTTTCTCCAGGAATTTTCTCCGAGTCGCCGCCGGGTTAAATGTCCGAATCCCCGGCAGAATTTCGACCGGGCGCTTACCCTCCTGGCACTGTCCACGAATAATTAGCCGGGACACTCGTTACGGGGAAGCAGCCAATTACCGCGGAGAAAGGGGCTGAAAGTATTTCAATTATTTTCCGGCCCAATTAGTCCCACACAATTTTCGTGCGGGGACTCGCCCTAAATTGCGCGTGCTCCAAAGTTTCGGGGTTGGGGGCTGGAGCTCTTGGGAAGTTGGGGCCGGCTGATACTATTAGGAAAATTAGTCTAGTATCTACTTGATTGTTCGGTAAGGTGTAAGGGTCGCTTGCATTCTTCCTCGCCCTTTTGCGCACGACTTTGCCGCCACTCGACTCACTGATGGCAGCGTGCAACAATTCCTCGAGGAATCCCGCCGGTATTGCCGAGCAAACAGTTGCTATCTCGAGATTCCGGCGAGTTCGAGCGGCTTTTCTTCTTTCCGCGGGGGTTAAACATCCGAGTAGGGTCACCAACTCGAAAAAAGGCCGCCGCCTATCGAGAGACATAGACGGCCAAGTTATTCCATCGGACGCTCGTATTTCGGGCGGAGGATATCCCTGGCCCGGCTCGGAGAATCGTTTGGCTCTCGCGCTAACCAGTACTTTGTTCCCTCGACCGTCGCACCCCCCGAGAAAACTTCCCTTATTCCCCAAGTTCTCCGGTAACGTGTGTTCGGCGACATCGAGGCGGCAGGTGATTTTTTGCCCAGTTTAAAATCCAACTTCCTCCCGATAATACCCCCGGCGAAATACGAAATTCTCCCGCACGCATCAGCCCCCCTCCCCCCCTGGCGCCCTCTTCTCGATCCTGTTCCAACAACCCCCCGCCCTCGCCGCAAGCAGTTTCGCGGATCACGGGAAGTAATATCGTCCCGGAAAAATGGAAAGCGCCTACCGTGTTTCCTTTATTCCGCTCCATTATGCTTATCCCTGGCCAAATATTATTTCAAATTCTAGTCGGCAACCGGTGACCGAGGAGATTCTTGGCAGTGGCCGCGCCTCGGATGCTCGAGTGGTTACGGGGCCGGCTTTCCATTAGGCGGGAAGCGCGCAAGCCGCACAAAACCGCAAGGACAATTGATAAAAACGAACGCGCGACGTGTGCCTGGAACCAACTCAAAAAATCCCCCTCTCTCCCCTTCTCCCCCTCCCACCCTTGCCGGATAGGAATCGAGGGTGAGAGCGGAAGGGTAATAAATTGGAAGCATGAATCGCGCGGGTTCAGCGTTTTATAAGTTTCCAATGGAGAATCGGGAATGCGCTGGAAGCCGCTTCTCTCGCCGGAGGATTCTTTCTTAATGCTTGCCACTCAGTCTCGCCGAGTTGTATAAGCATGAACGAGAGCACTCATTACCGACGATATTAATCACCCGCGAATAAGGAGCGCAAAATCGTGCGTCACGAACTCGCCGCTCTTCTTTTCGCACTACCCAAACGACAACACCGAGGCTTTGAAGAGGCTCTTCAGATTCATCGGATTATCGATCGCTGACCTGTCCACCGCGAGGGTTCTCGCGGCCCTTAATAATAGTGAAATAGAGTCCGCGTCCCGCTATTATTCTTGTTGGCCGGCTAAATTGTACTCGGAACTCGCCGAGGTGTGCTCAAGAAATATCCCCTAGTTATTCTCGAGCTCTGATTTATACCTCGCCCTCGCAAGCAGAATTACATTCGGCGCAGAGAGAAGTAAAGAGGGCGGGGGGGAAGAGAGAAGAGGAGTTGGGATTGCTTGATGCTGGGTGTAAAAATTACACAAGCCACGAGCGCGTGAAATATAGCCCGGTTGATTCGATTGGAGAGCTTCTACTCGCGCCGATGGAGAGAGAGTGTTTTTCCGCTCCATCTGCCGATAGTTCTTTCAGGGCGCAATCGACCAGGTGTATATCTATTAAGAATTTCTTGGGTGAAAAGTTGCACTAGAGGCCATCAACCGCGCGCGTGACTGCGATGCGAATTGGACAGGTGGGTCCTAATTGTTTCGGTCTTCGAAACGCGCGGGACTCTTATCTGGCCGCTCGGCACTTCTTATTGTCAACTTTGCGCCCCGGGGGATCGCGGGAGCGGGAAAATCTGGAAGTCTCATTAATTACAAACAGCTCGGCGCGGAGTCGCGGCAACTTCTTTATAAAGTGAAACTTGCCGCCGGTATTCTTTTCCCGGGCGACGGGCGCGCGGGGGTGGGGGGAGAGAGTTAAATAGGGTGTATCGCAATGAAATTTTCATTCCTTGGTTGGCTTTAAGTGATATTAATGCGTTAGCTCCTAATTACTTTTATGGAGTTTCCGCGGTGGCATTGCGCGAATTGTATGCAGCCCGGTGCAGTTGGCCCGAGGCTCGACGGATCGCCGCCGCAAAACACAATTCCACCCAAGAAACGGAGCCGCGACTTGGACGCTCTACCTAGTGTCCCCTCGCATTCTCCGCTCTCGGCGCAATAGCAATTTCCTCGCGATTAAAAGATACTTTCCATTAGTCTCCGCCTCGGCGAGCAGCAGCATACTTCTCCGCGGGAGGAGACGCCGACGAGTAACATCGCTTCATTTTCTTGCGTAACTTCCACTCTGTTACGATTTCATATCGATAACGAGAGTTTCATTCAGTCTCGCGGAAGAAAGAGAAGAAAAAACCTCTTCCTCCCGGGGAGAAGTTGAAAATAAATCTTGACTACTGCTCTGATAATCAGTGCAGCGGGAGTCGTTCGATCGGAAAGTGAGTATTGGAAAGATTGGCAGTCTGGCTCGGTGTTACCAGGGAAAGGGTTGCCGAGAAATGGGAAAGAAGTTCTTGGAAGCCCTGGTGCGTAAATATTGGCGCTCGAACCTCGGAAATGGTGCGTGACGAACCGGATTCGAGGGTGAGGGCGTCCGATAGTAACAAGTGGACACGTGCGAGGGCAATGCTAGCCTGGTTTCTCGAGCGGCTGTCAGAGCTCGATTATTGCGATAGCTCCTCAGCTGTTTCGCTTCGATAATAAGGAAGCCATCATTCTGACAGAACAGAAATCGATCGGGCCCGTCGCGTTCGAGAGTACCAGCGAGGAATTGGCCGGAAATGAGTGGACCTCGTGTGTGTTCCGGCAGTCAGAGCGGTGAGATTTATCGGGAATTTTCGTGCCGCGTTCACGCCTGCCGGCTTTGCTCCCGCGGGTTCCTCTGTGCCGCTCGAGATTCCTCGGCTTTCCTCGATGCACTGGTGTGCACCTCATCAAGTCGATGGACCATCTTGATAAAGTCTGAGAGATCCGTCCCGTCACATGCAGCCAAAGTATTTCAAGAAAGAGACTCCTCCACCACCCGTCGGAGATCTATCGTCCAGACCCCCACGGACCCCACGCTAGACCGGGACACGATCTATAGCCAGACTCTTCCACTTGACGGAGCGAATGCATTAAGGGCTCCCAATTTATTTCGGCTGGGAAACTTGCTCAATGGGAGTCTTGATGCAATGATCCCTACAGGGCCCCGGGAACTAGGTCGCCCTGTCGCCAACTTCTCGTACGTGAGAGGAAAAAAGCTCGCCGCTCGAGACCCGATTCAAGGCAAGGGTGGAAGTTGCTAAAGTCAAAACACGCTCTCTCGGTAACAGGGTGAGAGAGAGAGAGAGAGAGAGAGAGTGTGCGCTAGGTGAAGTGGCGATGAAATCCGGATGGTATCTCGCGCCGGCGAAAGTGGAGCTTAGGACACCTTTTCGCAGCACTTTATTATTTATTAGTGGGTGAGAAGCGAGACGAGGGTCAAACCTTGTCGAAAATATCCACGGCCCTCGAGCGAACCCCCGCGGTAAACGCGCGCGGGGGAGTGCGCGCGAAGGGTGCGTGCGGACCCTTCGCTCTCGTTTTCCCCGTTTTCTCGACACACCCCAACTTAGCCGCCCCCGGTACATCATCCCTTATCCAGCGTCGCATTGTGCGTGTCCCATTGTGTCGAGTCTGCAAGGGCGGATACCCTCTTTTCTCCCTTTTTCCCTTCCTCCCTCCCTTCCACCCGCCTTCTCCCCCGTCATCATTTTCTTCCGTCTCTCGCGTGCAGCTGATACCAATTCTCTCTCTCTCTGTTTGCCGTCGTCTCGTCTCTCCGGAGATTATCATTCACCTGCGCCCGGTTTCCCTTAACCAGTAGCTTTTGCATTAGGTCGTCGGCTAAATGCGGAAACGATCGGCTCTCCGTCACATATTGCGCTCTCGCGCGCCAGACATCTCGGACCTCGGGAAGCGTCCGGGACATTTTTACTCGCCGAGACTTGGCATCGCGAGGGTGCGCCCTTCCACTCGTTATTTCTGACACTTTTCTTTCTCGCCCGCAGCTCTCGAGCGTCCCCGAAAAGCTTAACTCTCCTGCCGGCGCAATCGTCACCGAAGCCCGTCGATGGACGGGCCGGGGGGCCACCCTTCACCCTCTCTGCTTCCCGCTTCCCTCGTGGCATGTTTTCTAGCTTGTTCGCCGGGCAAAGAGAAACGCGCCGGAGAGAGCGAAGTCTGGTGTGGTGGTTGTGATGGTGGTGGTCCACGGGTGCGGGGAGTTTACGTCGGAGGGTCCCTCGTTAGTCTCCCATCCCCCTCCCGCCAGCCTCTGCCCTGTGCACCCCCGTCGAGGAGGAAACGACTCGGGATGTAACGCGTACCCGTAAAGTTGAATCTTTTGTCCCGCGAAGAGCTGCTCGCGAAAGGACACATTGTACCTCGCGCGCCTCCAGCAATAGACTCGCCGCGACGCTATTATGGCAAACATGCCGTGCGTGGACAGGGATACTTTGTCGCGCGATGCGCGAGCGCTCTAGTGGCACGCGGCCGTGCGTGCGCCAGTGCCAGGGTAATTCGCACGTTCGCTCAAAATCAAATGGGGAATGAATTCGTGGGTGTGTAGCGTGTGTCGTGCCTGTTACTTGACAAGGTTCTGTCAACGGGATAATTCGAGAGTTATTGTATTAAATATTATCATTTATGTTAAATACTATATGTATACGCAAGAATGTAAGAATGAAAGGGATTGAAATGAAATTTCTTCTTCTTATAATGAATGGAGTGTTTCTACCTGTTTTGAAATTATATTTCCTGATGGATCGTTCTATCCCAACTATCATCGTAGGTCTACTTAATCTTGGTCACCCGCTCCCTCGAACTTTACCTTTACTCGCAATTGTTGTCGGCGTACATTTACCTTCGAGATGAGACCACGCCGCTCGCCCAGTAAGTGTGATCGTTCTTTTCGCGAGGACTCGGTCCGGCGAGAGAGAACAGTGGGAGCTCGAGTGAAAAATGAAACGCGCTCAGAGCGACGGGAATGGACGCGGCAATTGTAATTACGTGCCCGGCAAGATGCGGCGTCGGACTCTCTGCCTTTTGCCGTCTGAAAACTCCCGCCGGCCGTCAAGCAATTGGACCACGGCCTACAACAATTACTTAGTGTTTCGCGTTAATTGCGAGGCATAGGCGCGCGACAAAAGCGCCCCCCGCGCTCGCGCTCCTGCAAATAGGAAAGAACAGTATTTCGCTGAGCACGGGGAATAAATCGCTTTACGATTTCGCCTGATTTTCGGCCGTTCGGATAAAGGAGTCCTCGCGGCCGCCGGCTGCCACCCCTTTGTGCGCGACCCGCACCCTCGTTCAAACCGTCTTTTTGTGCACACGTGCCAGTCATGAGGGTGGCGGGACTCTTATTGCGCGACGGGAGCTGGCGATGCCTCTCTCTCTCTGTGTACGTGCGTGTGGCATAATTAAAATTCGTTGCGATTCCCGAGCTCTCTCTGCGTCTGCTCTCGAGACACTTGGGGTCGGATCGATGCGGAATTCCACCTTTCTCTCGCTTATTTAATAAATTCGGCGAACCACTGCTCCGAGCGTTGTTTGCATATTTGCACGAAGCCGGCCAATACTCCTTCGGGGGGGAAAGCACTTGCAGCGGCCCTCGAGTTTATCCGACGGGCAAGTGGCAGCGCTCGGTCATTTATATAGTCGACGGGGAAATTTTCCAGCGTGTCATTCCTGGCACATGAGGCGCGTGCCGGCACGCGCCCCGTTTCTTTCGGGTATCGATTATAATTGCACATCGATCAAGATTGCGGCTCGGGAGTTTGGCAGGTGGTAGGCGCTTAGGCTTTCGATTTCATTTAGGCCAGTCATACTCGGCTCGTCCATCTTCCGGGATAAATGGAATTGGACAGTTTTACGAACTCTTTTCCGCGCGTACGTGCTGGCCACACCTCCAACTCGTAAGAGGTCCAACACGAGAGGGGATGGAGGGCAAGGGAAGGAAAAGCGAATTGCACCGGCGGCGCACTGGTCATTTCGAGGCCCTAAAACGCTCTCGGCTGCTATAAACAGTCATAAACAATCTTCGGGTTTTCGCGACTCCGCCGGAACAACTTGGCGAGAAAGTTTGGCCGTCAGCAACCCTTTTGCGGTGGCTGCTGCTCCCAGCGTACAGCCCGTGCCAGCCGGTACACCCTCGTTCTTGCGAAATGAGGAGCCACTTTCCAAATGGCACTACGCTCCACTATACACCCTCGATATTATCGCCGGGGAACATGAAATTTGGATTCCCCGCAGTGCGCAGTTTTTTCTACCGACTTTCCCCGGCCGATTCCACCACTGGCTGTAAAAAGGGACTTTAACAATTCAGAGGGAGCTTTTTTCCCTCGGCAAGAATCGTACAATGGAAAATTGTCAGAGTTGGACTTTCGAACCGAGCCACCCGGTCTGCTCGGCATTCCGAGTTCTATTAACGATGCAAACTGTATTACCAACTGATTTTAATCACCGGCGGCAATTCACTTAGTAATTTCGCGAGTTATTGAATCGCGCGGATGTAAGAGCCGCAAACACTTGCGGGCTCCTATTTCCGATTAACATAGCGAGCGGTTTTCCCGCTCGGTCGACATGCAAATCGCGCCCGGCGACGTTTTCGCGACAAAGCTTGACGAGCGCGGAACTTTATTTCAATTTGCGACTAACATAAAATCGCCACATTTTTCTCCGGGGCTTGAAATCGAAGGAAAAATCAGGAGGACCATTCTACATATAAATTCGTACGAACATCACAAACGATCGAAGAAAGGTTGCGAGCATTCGAAAATTGGAGACTAACCGTCCAAAGTAGATATTTCCCGAGGATTTCCGAGAGAGAAGCATAACGATATCGCGCGGTGCTTCGGTTGGGAATATTCTCGAGGAGCATCAGCATTCGCGTCGAAGCGGAGAATCCGCCGCTCGTTTTTCCCCAATATCTGATTCAATGTTTGGCCGGACCGCGGGGCGGGCCGAGCAAATTTATTCTCCGGCCAATTCTCGGCGGACGGCCAGAGCCGGCCCTTCGGTACACACACTCTCGACGGCGCGCGGCTATCTCGCTTTCCCGCCCCATCAGCGCGATAAGTCCCCACCGAATCAGCATTTTGTTCGTTAGTATGTAAGAAAACACCGAGGGCCCGCGGCTAGTAGAGCGCGCGCTCAAATTGCACTGGCTCACGTGGCTCGCGTTATCTCGACGGGGACGTGCTCCTCCGTGGCATCAAGTGCAGACCTGTCCTCGCCCGCTCGCCCTTACCAAAGACCAACAGTCATTTCACTTGTCTGAAAATCAGCAAGCCTCCACCTCGACTATAAGTGATCAGGACACTCGGAATGATACTCCACTTTAATAGAAAGCAGTGAGTATTGTGTTTCGCGTGTAGAAAGATACATTACACGAGTAAGAGAGCCCGGGAAATCTGTGAAATGAGATGGCGCGCAGCTAGGTTGACAGTAATCAAGCGCTACGTCAGTAAGATATTATCACGGCGTTAAAAGCACGGTTGCATTAATCCTTGAGAATGCGTGCTCCCCCTGTAACGAGGGTATTAATACTCTCGGGCGTATTATTCCCGCGGGAGTGTCGCGTAATTATTTAAAACCGAAGTGCAGCTGTACAATTGTCAAGTTTCTCCAGCGCCGAAAGTGTCGCGGTCCCACAATCCACGCGTATACCGCGACATGCTCATTAGCATATCGTAATAATTGTTTACGAGACAGAGAGTTAACCTAGGAACAATGCATCGGCCGTAAAAAGAAGCTTTGGGTGGTGCGCGAGACAAGAGTTGCTACGTAGAGTTTCGTCGATACACGTATGTAGCTTTCTAGTGGAGCAATGGCCGCTGGATTTCCTTTGAATCACGGCTGGCAGGAGAGGAGGCTGGATTGAAAAAGCAAAAGAATTCCCCATCGAGGGAAATCTCCTGGCGAGAGGTAGCGGAGGAGGGGGTGGAGGTGGTAGGTTAGCAGAAGGTGGAGGGAGACTGGGGTGGGCGCATAGGCGCATGTATCCAGAGATTGGTGAAAACAAGAGGCACTTCCCCGGGCGCTAAAGTGCTTATCCATCAAACTAGCGAAACTAGATTTCGCCGGGGGATAAAGACGCGATCTGTCAGTGCCAGTGTTTCACTTCTGTTACTCTCTATTGTCGGGGCGAAACTCCGTCTCGGACAATAGGGGCAAACGCCTCGTAAATCCGGGATCAGCGTAAAACAATGGGCCCTCGCGCTGTCCGGCCGGCTTTTTTCTTGGCCGCTATTAGTATTCCGAATTTCCATCGTCCATCAGTTCCGAGCTTCTTTTCTCCCGGCTCTCCTTTGTGCACGGGAATTCCATTAGCCGTCGCGTGCCGTCGAGCAACCCTCTCTCTCTCGCGCGCGCGATTAGCTAGGAAGAGGAAACTCCTCTTTTGCACCCTCGAATTTTTCCATTCGCCCGGCTCCTTTTCATCGGGCGGCAGCCGGTCGACCTACTTGCCGATGCCAACGAGCAAAACCCCTTTACATTATGGTGTACTTTAGCAGTGCGCTTTAGTATAGTTTGAGGCGTGGGTGCCTTACCACGTACCAATGTACTTTTTACTCCTCACATTATACTCTAACGCACCGGAGCTTTACGGGGGGAAATGCGGGCAAGTACTTGGCTGGCCTCTATAGCCAAAGTGGAACGCCTGTCTATGTCTGTTCCTTATATCCTCCTAAACCCTTTCAGTGATCAGGACCGAATTAAACAAAACGCTCCTCTGCCGCTTTAGATCGCTCGAATGAACTTTATTCCACACACTTGGAAAAGTAGGACATGGAAATCGCTGATGAAAGATAGTGGAGGACTTTTTTACTCATTTTCTAGCCGAGAAAGTATCCCATGTCTGGGAATAAGCCTTTCACGATTATTCATTTCGGCTCCAGTCAATTGTACAGCATCATTTAATCAACACGAATTTACATCTACACCACCATCGACTAGCCGACGAGTATTCCAGTCGTTAGACTCTCATCACGAGTGTTTATCATGGCGGCGCGGCGAAGGTTGCATCCCCCTCTGAAGACTGTCCCTCGGGCTAGGTAATCATGAGGAAGGAGCACGACACACACACCCGGGACATAGAACCGTCGTAGCTTTACGTGGCTCGGTCGGTGACATATCGCGGCAATAGTCGTGAATATATGAGAATCGAGGGTACTGTGGGCAGAGGCGCCCCCGCCGCCCACTTGACGAAATTGCTCTCGCGCAGGTACCACCATAAAAATTTGCCCTAGGCTTTCCACCTTACCACCTTCTTTCTCTCCCCTCCAGGCTTTGTTCCTTTGTCGCTCGACGGGCCGCGCGCACTGTCTACCTCGGCCCCTCTTTACGCCCGGCTGCAGCCTGAGCTTCCAGCCCGCGGGACTTATCCTCCAGAATGGACTGCGGACTACGAAATGCCAGCCGAAACGAATCCCCTTCTATGTATGCGGCGCGTAACGATGAATTCGTAGCAGTTTATTGTTGGATTAATAGTCTCGCGTTTCCTTATGCTTTTATTGCTTGACGGTTTGCAGAGCTTTCTCGTGTGGAGTTGCGTGTGTGGTTCTCTTGGCTTTGAATTGGTGATGAGGGATGTAGGTTGTTGGAAGTGTAATCATTACACAGTGTTCGGTAATTTGAATATCTGGGAGTTTTTACTGAGTTTCTTGTACGTTCTGAGAATTTATTTGTAATATAAAATTGTATCGAAAATATGGATAATTCGATACAATTTTATGTGACAAATAAATTCTCAGTACGTACAAGAAACTCAGTAAAAACTCCTCGATATTCAACGATTATCTAAAGTAATCAAGTTTTTATTTTCTTGGAAGTCACTCTTTAGTCTTGGAAAGTACAGTCGGCTTTTCCTTTGAGCGATGAAAAGGTGTAAAAATCTCTCGGGAGCCGAGGTTATGAGACAGGGTGGATTGGCATTGAAGATAGCAGAAGCCTCGGCGGTGGGTGGCACTTTGGTGATCGGCCAGGGATGTAAAGTGCAAGTGGGTTTCCCAAGTTTTTGGCAAGCCGCGGCGCTCGAGACGCTTGTCGGCAGGTGTCGACGTCGCCGTCGTGTCCGCGCGGAAGCCGCAAATACGGGGATGGAAAGTGGCCCGAGGGTGGTTTTTCCCGCAGGAAGCACCGGCGACTGAAAGCAGATCCGGATAACCGTGAAACCTCGAGGAAAATCGGCCGCCGGCAGCGTTCGTGCACTCGAAGATGATGGAAGTGGCTGCCGAGGCCGCGCGTCTCCCACGTGGTTTAAGTCGCTAATGCATTTTCCAGCCACCGCCAGCCTATATCGTCTCGCGACCTTACGCTCTGTTGCTTCCTGTTATTCTCCACAATTTTACCCACGAATTACAATTTTCAATCTACAAACATCTTTCATAATTCCCTGATTTTTCCAAAGCTCGAAAAATGGAGATTTCTACTGGAATCCAGAGAGGCAAATGTCAAAGTTCCGCCTCTCGGAGAAATACGTCTATAATTCGAGGGGTGTAACGCGCTCGGTATACATCTATACACATAATTCCTTTTACCGTCGGCGTTGACAAGCAACTGCAGTGAAAGGAGATCCGGTGGCTAAGCCGGGGCGGAAGCTCAGAGAGCGCGACATTTTCCATTCAACGGCAGAGGCGAACACACGTCGGCCTGTGTCCGGTTACGCGTGAATTCTTGGGGGATAAGCTTGGGTAAAAGGATCGGCTTCCCTCGTAGACATCTACATGCATTTACATACATCCACATTTACCTACGCGGACATACGCCGAGTCGCATCGCAATCTACGAGTTTCTGTATTTTAATTGAAATCTCTCATTGCTCTTTTCGTCGAGGGTTACAGGAGTCGGACAACTCGCTGGAGCTCGTCATTTATTCAAATCGTCGCGAGTCCCTCGACGCTCTGCCTAATCGATCGGTTATCAATCATCGCTGAATCGCGATTATCGGCTTTTTTCGCGTTGGGATAAGCGCGCATGTCAGAGCGGCTTAGGTCCCGTGACAGTTGCCCGGCTTTTCTCTCTTTCCGCGGTCGGGTCCTCCCAGTTTCGAAATCGGGCCACGCGCCGCTACGTCTCGGCGGTGGCCGGCTGCTGCTGCTTCTCGATATTCGAGAGTACGAGTGGCGCGGAAAAATCGCATTGTTTCCTCGTAAAGGGATCGCTGAGCCGTGCTGTTTCTGCTCTCGCTCAAGTTCTCGTCAAAGGAACGAAAATGCTTCTTAAAGGTTTTCCCTCCGCCCTCGTGCGCCGCGCGCGAATATCGCTTTACGCTCAAGCTGCCGACGCGCGCGCGCGCGCACTGTGTTTGCCGACATGACTGCGAGTATTTGTGTTTGCCAAGCAGAGCCGGGCATTCTTTTAAAATAGTGCAATTTCTCCCGGCAGTTTGTCGGGGAATCGCTCGTGCGTTTGAGCCGCTTGCTACTCGAGAGAGTAATCCGTGGATATCGGGATTATCGCGTGGACGCCTCCGCGCTTTCCCTGGTGAAATCAAGTGACGATCGGGGAGAATCATCGCGGGGGAATGCTGACTCTGTGGGGATTCGGCGCATTTCAATTCCCGGACGACTCGGCTTGGATTTGCGACGAGGATGAAGCGATCGCTCGGATCCGAGGCTTCTTCCATCTTTTTTCGCTTTCCGGTTCCCTTAGTCTCGTCATTCTTGGGATATTCCCGAGAATTTCCATCGCGCGGCCGATCGCTCCCTCAACTTTCCCAAGGGCTTGGCAAAGGTCACGTTCAGCCAAGAGTCGGGCACAGGGTGCATACGAACTCGAGTGCCACCAGGGATAACCTTTGAACCCGCAAAGATCCCCGGCTCCACTTGGCACGTTCGACCTTTCCAGATCTCGAATGGTATCGACTGTTCCCCTTCAACGAGCCATTCACCACGCGTTGAAAGAATGTCGAGTTCCTAGGAAAACTCGGCTGTTTTCTGCACTTTCACCGCAAGCCGCGCACTCAAAGAAACACCCACTCGGCAACCTTGAGCCCGCGAATCATCAACCCAGCTCCGACCCTTCTATAACAAACTCCCAAGCGCATTTTTACTTAGAAGATGCCTATCACGAGATATTTTCGTATTCCATACCAGCAACCTAATTAAAAAGTACTAATTAGCAAAAATAAAAAGGGCGGCCATCGACATCGAACCAAACTAGCGGAAGGGGAAAAAGTGACTCGGAGAAAATTCCGCCGAGCGGCACCGGCTACTCTTAATCAGATAACAACCGCGGCTTTCGTCCCAGATAATTTACGGGCTAATAGGATTGCGATAACGAAAAATCAATACCGTGCACCGTTTTCGGTCCACGGGGGATACAGTGCAGGATACTTTTACGAGCCACACGATAACAAGATCAAGCCACATTTCGTTATCACATACCCCGCTACACCCTACTACAACTGCAGAGCCCTTTAGAAAATTGGCGCCACGTACCCTCTCGATTCTCTTGATAAACTTACCGGACATTCTCCCAGCTACATATCGCGGAGAAAGCTCTCTTTTGTTCGGAATCGCTTAATTAAAGACATGCTGGAGTTAGGGTAAATAGAGGGTTATTAAAGCATAGGTAACCCCGGCGGCTGTGTCCAGAGACAATTACTAGCACTATCCGAGGGCGGGGTTAAAGCCGGCCGGAATAATATACTAATGGCAAAGGTTGCGGCCCGATGAAGGTAAAAGAGCCATAGGACGGCATGCGGTCGAGGGTGGTCTACGAGATCGTGTCTGCAGGGCTAAGTGCGATTAAATGGTCTCGCGCTTCTCGCCACTGCGGTTCTCGAGATACCCGGACCCTCCAGGACGACAGGATCCCAACGCCCATGCCATTTTCCCACCTGGCCGGGAAGGTCGCGAGGTTATCACTGTTCTCGGACGCCGCCAGAGGCGAACCTTCCAAATTGCTCCTGAGAGAGAGAGAGAGAGGATGAGAGGCTGCCTTGAAGCCGTCCATCGAGCTAAGAGGAAGGAACACTGTAATCACCAAATGTACCCTAATCGGTTCACTCATCATTAACGCCATCTCGTTAGGCGTCCTTATCCAAAGAACAGCACGGTCAAATTGCACGGAACTCTCGAGGCAATCGCGATCAACGTTTCATTCAGCGCGCTCTCGCTGTGATTGAATGATACCAAAGGACTCGATCCCTGATTACGAAGCAGAGATCGCCACGGACTTCTCCACCGAAAGAACCGAGTGTGTTTTATCGGTCGGGAAAACTTGGAGTTCGAGAGCCGCCGAATCGCGTCGAGGCTTCCTCTTGGAAAACTCTCATCCCCCGGCTGGAGGGAGTTTTACGCCGGCCGGGAGAAGTTGGCACTCGGGCTCGTTGCGAATTATTGTCTGGCCGCTGGTGTGTGCACTTTGTTTAGAACTATATCTCATCGCGGCTGCCGGGGGAGGAAGCAATTTCTTGGCGAGGGTGGTTCCGCGCGAAAATAGATAACTCGACTTTCGACGCTTGATTCACTTATGCATCGGCGCTGATTTCGAAAGTGCTCGGCGGCCTCCCCTTATTAAGCGGCTCCCTCGCGGAAAGTAGAGGGCGGCGCGCACTATAATGAGGACATCGAGGCTCGAGCTATCTATCGCGGGCAAACATTCGCCGGCGGCGGCCGCGACATCCACGGGAGCGCGAACGATGTAATTATAGCAAGTCGGCCGCGCGACGCAGCTTCCAGCCGGGGCCAACTTTTGAAGCGGCTAATTATTTTCTCCCGCGGCAGCCGACGTCGCGATCCTCGCTCGCTCGCCGCGGTGAATTGTAATTAAACTAACCAACACACTACTTTCGGCCCCGGCGCCCCGTCACTCCGTTACCCGCCGCCGCCGCCGTCAACGTCGGCTTAATGTTCACTGGCATCTCGCGGAATTAACCATCTCCAGGAGGGAAGACGGACGGAGCGGGAGAGAGTCAGACGTCTCCGGATGATCCTTTACAATTTCGAGTGGCGGCCATTAGCCTCCGGTTAGAGTTTGTTGCGACAGTAATTCGATTAAGAAAACCACGAGATTAAGGGCGCCGCGCCGCTTGCTCAAGTGACAAGACTCCGCTCGGGGCTTGCCAAACTACTTCGGACTCCATTCCCACCTGGTTCTCGCGCATTGCGTCCCCGCCATATATCCGCCCAGTTTCCCGCCCGTTAAAATCCTCGATTCCATCCGCCACTCTATATTTAACGAGCGTCCGCTCTTTCCCCGTTGCAACGCCCGCCCGAATCACTCCCCACCGGAGAGCCCACCTCGGCATAACAATAATAATAACAGCAGCAACAACAGCGACGTAAACTCCGAAAGCCCGCGCGGCCCGCCGGGACTAATAGCTGAGAATTAACATTGGCATTTCACTCGGTTAATTAAGCGTCTCGGCTAAACCTGTTACTGTCACGGGCCGCTCGGGAACGCGCGCCCCTCTCACCGCGTCTTTCTACACGGGAATAATGCCGCGAGTATTTACGGGTTCTAGGAGTCGAATGCAAATTTGATAGTCGAGGGAAACAAGTGCGCGCGCGTTAAGAACTCGCCGCGCGGCCAAAGGGAATGGAGAAGTGGGGAATTGTGGTTAGGAGGGATAGGAGGGAAGAGCGAGGCTGAAACGAACAGCGTATTCCATTCGGTGGCGACAATAATGTCTTTAACAGTGTATTTAATGCCTTTATCAGCCGAGCGGTCGCGACAGCCTCAAATCCCCCGGCTTTAATATTAAAGGGAGAGCCGCCGGAGTAATCGCGAAATTATTGCGCGCCACACGCGATGCACGCGGGAGTACACGCCACTAGTAACCAAGCCCCAATAAAACTCCTCGCTCAGTGTTAATCTCGAGCGTTTAACGAGGACTCGTTAAGTTTACTTAGAGACAAGCGCCGTAGCCGACGGCTAGGAGGCGCGATCTTCGCTTCCGGGCCAAATTTTAATCCCCGCGATGAGTCACCCACCACCCTGTACACGATTTTCTCCCCGCCGTGCCACTAATAACTTTGAAGATTGCATTCTGGTATTCGTCGCCGGGGAAGGTGATATCGCGCCGGCCAATTTCGGATCTTAAAAGTGCAGAGCGCCGTCGAGGAAATTGAGAAAGTGCCGGGGAGCAGATAAGCGAGCGGGAGAGAGAGAGTAGGATAAAATGAGCCTCTCCGCCTCTATTAGTAGCACGACAGCCAGGAAATAACGGGACCTCTCGAGTTATCGTACCTTATTAACTTTATTATCGAAATACACACTAATTAGCAACTCCGACGGCGCGCGTGTATCGACGGCCGCCTCCAGTCACCGGCGGCACAAACATCGGCGACGAGCGCCGGATATAACGAGCGTTGCGTCGCTGCTTTGATAATCTAGATTGGTGGCGTAAGCGATACTTTGCCCGAAGTAAACGCGGGATCGAAAGTAGAGACGCCGCGAGACAGGGTCGAGTATAATGAACGAAGCTGCCGCGATATTAATAACGCGCCGCCACTACATTAATATACTGATTCGCAGTAATTCAGATGATTATCCCAGGGAGCTCGTGGGGACTGGGCGTCCCGGGGAAGGTTGGTTCGTTCGCACTTGGTAAAGCGGCGGCGTAAGTTGTTTCTAACTTATGGTAATAGCCGGGTATACGACACGGACTTTAACTTGGAGATCGCGCGGCGAGTTACGCGCGACGCGATCCCCCGACATTCGAAGCCCTCGACGGCCGCGCACTCGAAATTTGAATCTCGCCGCAGTAAACGGAGGGTCCAAGTGAGCGCCGGCTCGGGGAAACGGTTGGGGGGGAGGCATGCAGCCTCGAAGGAAACGAGATAAGGAAGTGGACGATATTTTTTCCCGGCACAAAGCAGCCTCCCAACGGCCCCGCCAGAGAGAACCTGGATGTCACCTTACTCTTATTCTTACACTTGTTCTCTCCAGCTCCGCCGCCTTCGGGGGAACTCTGCCCGGAAGAACTCGAGTAAACTGGCGAAAAATATTAGGGAGGATCGTCGCGGCGATAAGTGGAAGCGCCACTAGAGCTAGATATCATATTTCATTCTAATTAACTCGGGGATGATTGTCCGATAGGGAAGCGTGGCTTTTCGCATTGTGTCCGAGAGCTTTTAAGAAATGAGTCGGTCGATGTGTAGGTGTTGGTGGTGGCTGGCAAGCAGCTGGCCAAGGAAGTTTGGATACTTGATGTGTGTCGAAACTTAGCCTGTCGCCGCCGAGACTGCCACTGAAACGTACATGTTGCCAGTTGGGTGCACCTGATGCGGTTCGATGAATCCCGAGCCAAGTTTTCGGCAAAACATTCTCGCAACTTGACATGCTTTGACATGCAAGACTCGTGCGAGAAACGTATCTTCGTCAACAGGATCCTTCGGTTGGTCCCTTGTTATCCAATTGAATCGTGTTTATGGTATCTATGCACAAGTGTTGAATTATCATGGAAATTCATTATTATGATGGGATTATGATGTGTTGAATTATGATGGAAATTCATACTATCTATCCAAAGTGATATCAATCTTTGTCCTCTACCTCATGACAAAGAAAAATAAAACTAGCAATATTGAAGCACTTTTATATCCGAAAAACTCGACAATAGCTCGAACAGCTACTGGCATGTGGTCGGCACGAACGACTTCCGCTTCGAAAATGAGAATCCCGCGGGGATAATCCGCGAAGAGGGAAATAAGGAAGAGGAGGAGGAGTGGATGAGGCGAGGGAAGTAAGCGCGATAAGAGAAAGGTACGAGTAGGAGAAATTTTGCGGGAGCGTGTGCCAGTGGCCGCGCGCGCGGCCGGTCGATACGCACACGGGGAGGGGAGGGTGATATTAATCTCGGTGCTGGCAAAAGTTTTTCACCGCCGGAAGTCCGCGCGCCCCTGTAACTCTCGAATGATCTTACGGGTCAGGCCCTAGCAGACTCTGCCGCCCCGAGATAACACTGCCCTCTCCGCCACCTCCTCTTCCTCCACCTCCACCTCCTCGCCCCGATGATCTTTCGATTAAAGTTACGATTTTTCGGCCCGAGCGTTTATCCGCACCGGAGCCCGCGCTCTCCATCTTCCCCGAGAGCTTCAGTGTTTCCGAGTTTTAACGAATTCCCTCCCCCCCGTTGTTTCTCTCAAGCGAGTTTCGTTAGCCGAGCCAGAACTGGCAGACGTTGATTGCACCTCGCAATGAAAGATGTTACTGTTACGTGGTTCCTGCCGCTTCATTGAATTCGCTCGCGGGAAATTCGTTTCCCGGGGATAGAATTCTCGATACTTGACACTAGGACTGGAATCATTAGCGGTGCAATCAGAGGCGAATGACGAAAGTTGACGCGATTGGGTAGAATGACTGCGGTCACCCAAACACACAATTCCGTGATTACCGCGTTCGCCGAAATGCCCGAAAATGCAATTCGCGTGTTTTTCCCGAATTCGCGTTTGTCTTGCGTCGGCCGCGCGCGCATTTCCCGACCGACCATCCGGCTCGAGGGCTGCCAAGCGACGTATACACGTATCCCGCATATGCGAGCTGCACTCGAAATCACATGTCTCTCGGGTGAAAAATTTGTATTTTTGACGTTGCACGCCGCCGCGTACTTCCAACATTTGGAAGTTCGCTAACAGCCCTGCACTCCACGGCCCGTCCTCGAGTTTTTCGCCGCGTCGGCGAGCGGGAAAGTTTCCATCGCCGCATATGTATGATGCACGGTGTCCACTCTTGATACGCGCGCGCGCGCAGGAGATAGGTGAAAAAGGAAGATGAAGGGGCCAAATGGATATAGAAATGAGAGTGCGCGAGGGACAGACAGAGAGTAGACGAGTATCCGTTGACAAAGGCTGCTTAGAAGTATTGGCCCGGACGTTGCACCCATGCAGAATTGAGTTTCCCTAAATTCAGATGAAAAGGGGAGGGTGCGTAGGTTGTTGTCGTGCGGGAATCACCGAAGCGACACGCGTCGATCATAACATTTTATTAAAATGCTTTACGTCCCTAGGTTTCATTAGTCTCGGGACCACGAACGCGCGCGGGGCTCGCGTTGCAATGGCCGCGCAACAATTTAATAAAAATGCGCTAAGCCTTTGCGGGAGTAGCGCGCGAGCCGCTTTCACGGAGGAATTCGGTTAAAATTAAAATCCCGTTGAATATATCCTGCCAATATCCCACCGCGGCCACGTCATTGGTCGAATTCAACCAATGTTTTCATCGAGCCCCCTCTGGGATCACCGAGCGCCGCCGCCGCCGGTTTACTTATTCACCTTGCCGTGAAATACGCCGATAATTTCTCGAATATTGTTTGCCAAGTTGAGCATACAAGTGCACTCTCCCGCCGAACGAATCCTCGGGCTTTCATTTATTCTTGAAACCATAATGACAGCCCGAGCGCAAATGTTACTCGGGAAACTGCAAAGGGTCAGCAAACCAAATAATTAGATTATTTCAATATTGTAAAACTGAAGGTTATTTGCTCCTTCCCTCGACGGACCTGCGGAAACCTCCTGCAAATACACTCAGTATACCTTCAAGTAGAGTAAAAAGAGCAATATTTTGATTTCACAAACAATCACATTCGAACCTCATAATACGAGACCCTTTCAGGTCAATATTATATGCCGACAGTATCACGACCGCAATAAGCCTACCACTTTCTTCCCAACTTGACTTACCTTCGAAGCCACCGAGCACTCTCCGTCACGTAGACTCGAGTTGCTCCCGGTACAGGAATTTTGCGTCTCTATAAATTTCCCGGCACTCCCTCGCGCTCCTGTTCCGGTGGCTGAGGGTTACCTCGCTCGAGCGATTCCCGTGTCCAGCTTTGATTTAGAAGGCAGCCGCTGTTCCGTTTGCAGCGCTCTCGGAGGTCAGCCCGGAAAAAACTCGAGCAGAGAGCCGGCCGTTTTAGCGGGCGTCTGACGAGTAGGAAGTTGTGCAAACGCAAGAATATATCGTTTCTCGCGTGCACATAGGCCCGGAGTCCCGCGCCGGCATTCTGTCGTTGACGTAAAGCCGATACAAAGCTCGCTCTCTCGCTCTAGAGTGGTAGGAGTGCACATTTCGAGTTGCCGCTCGGCTGAAACACAGAGAGCCGCACGACACGCCGCTTATTATCTCTTCCACGGGCCAATAATTCCTGGGCTCCCCGGGATTAATTAATACGAAATTTTGAAGTCATCCATATCGGGGCCGATCGTCCTCGAACGTTTTAATGTCCTTTTAATTAACGTCCCGCGCCGAGAGAGCCGAATCTCCGGCTGGTGATTTGGCCGGCGAGCCGGTAATTGATTTCATGATTCGCCAAGCCCGACCGCCACTCGCTTTGCAGCGGTTGATTCAACTCGGGCTAATTCCTGCCCGGTATCTCGTCGAGAGTGGTGTTGGTAAGTGATGGATAATGGAACCTAGCGTACTTCCAGTCGCAGCGACTAATCCGACCCTCCCACTCGACATACCAAGTGTTAAACTACATATAATCCAAATTAACCACTACTTTCTACAAAGCCCTCCATTTTTCTCCTCAACACAATTTCACCATATCTCGCGTGACCCTCTAAAGCATTATTATAGAGAGCCCGCCCCCAGCAGGAGCCACGCGTTATTTAGAATGTTCTTGTTCGAGGCGGCCCGGGAAAGATTTCATATGAAGATTCCTCGAATTGTTGACGTGTCAAACGACACCAGAGACTGCCGGCCTATGAGAGAATGCATCTGGTACTCGCGAAATGCGAAATAATGGAAGCGCGATGCCGCCGCCAGGTAGAATCGCCGCGCCGGCATTCCGTCCACCTGCCCGTTGAATCACCCTCCGTTCCGAACAATGCGGCCCGATATGTTCCTCGTCCTCTGACACACTATCTCCCTCCCTTTATCTCTCTCGAATCCTGTGCGCTCCTCCGCGCTCCTCCGAGTAGACGCCACTTGCTTTTTCCCCGGTTTGCCTCCGCCCGCCACTCCGGAGAGGAGTCCTGTTCCTCCGCGGCCCCGATGCAGACATGCAGAGCGGCGCATCAGACTCGAGAATTCGTCGCACGTCCTGCTGCAGACAGGCTGCAGCAGCGAGCGCCTTTTCAGAAACGCATTTGCAGCCGACGAGAATGAGCCGCGAGAGGACGAGAGAAAAGAGGAGGGGGATGGCAGGGTGGTCGGCTCGGATGGGAAAAGAGAGATATGCACTGTCTGTCATCGAAAAGACGTCGCGGAAAGGTGAATGGAGCTTTTCTTAGCGAGGGCGTCTCTGACACGCCGCTGCCCCGGCGAATGTCTTTTCCAGCGAATTTTAGACAAGTCCGTCTCTCAGCCCCCGCCCCCTCGGCCCCGTGCGACATAAAGCCCCTCAGAGACGCGGAAGCTGCGTTTAACGTTTCCTCGGATGGTGCGTTGATTCTCGGAATCCCTTGAACCACCCACTCGGACATACTTCAAACCAGACGCTTATTATTTTCTATATAACCTTGTTAAACAGTTTTTTATATACTCCTGTTATTGTATCAAGACTAATTGAATCTCGTTAAATCAAGGGCTTTAATAAAGAAAAAACCAGACGATATTTTAACAAGTACCATCAGTCACGGCTTCCTCGGATTTTTGCCATTAGAAATGTGGAGAAGAAATCCGATCCATAGATGCAAATGGTAGGAGAGAGCTGTAACAGAATGGCAATCATATCCGGTTTAAGGCCTCAAGTATTTTCCATAGATATTGAGGAGGGGCGAGAAGGTGGCGTTTACGCGAGTGAAATCGGCCGAATGAAAACAGATCGACAAGCCACAGTGGGATAAGAGATCACCGCTGCCATTGAAAAGCTGTCAATTCGTGAACGACCTAGATGCAGCCTTTCTTACTTGAGCCCGACGAGCAGAGCCGGGCGCGGGGATATCTGTCAGACATTCCGCCGGATTGATTCGCCGCTTCCCTCCCGAGAATATCGCCGCGGCTCCGTCCCGTTAATATTAAGATGAATCGCGTGCAACAATTCCCATTAATAACCGGCCGGTTTACGTAATCTGTCTTAATTTGTATCCATCTTTACCGGCCTCTTAGTAATTTCAACCCTCGTTGTCTGCTTCCTTTCAGAGTCTTATATGGTAGAAGCCTGCTCGCCTTGGCATCCAGCCTCCACTGCAAGGAGAACCCACGCCCGTACATAATCTGTAAGTAGAACATAGAAGATCCCTCCCTAATACATAATACTCACGCGTGTTTCGGCTCCGGCGATATTTCCGAGCCCTCCAGCCCGACTTGAAATTCCGGACATTTTAACGCGCGCGCTTCCCGCACGCTGATGCATCGCTCGCGCGCATTCGTGCCGCCGGGATGAATTCGAAATACCGGATTAAAGTGTGCTCAGGATAAATTTAATACGGCCAATAAGGATTCCTCCGGAATAATCTCACCGGGGTATTCGCGTGTTTCTCGCCGATTTATCGGACGATATTATTTATCCCGCGTGAAAACCCTCGGCAAACATCCGCGGTGCCGGATTTTGTTTCTATTGGTGTGTACTCTCGCGTGGATTAAAAGTGAGATCAATTTTAGTTTTCCGGGGGTGCGCGCGCGAGGGAATGCGCGACGTAATATTCTCCCGGGCGAGCTGTCGCCTAGACCTTTAATCAATTCGGCGGGCCGCTGGTCAGTGGGTTATGGATTTTCCATGTAGATTCATTAGAGTGACGGGTTATACTGGAAAAAATGTCCGCTGAAATATCCGAGAATATGGTTCGCGTGTGTATGGTCGGGGGATTTTTTCCCCGGGAAATTGATCTATTTTTATAAGGTTTCGCCGTTTCACTCGAGAGTCTCGTTTCGGTCAATTTCAATTATGATTAATTAGAGAAACTCCGATGATGAAACGCATCGCCGAAACGAATTCCGACGGTTTTACAATCCCAATCGTGATATTCCATCGACGGGGGAACGGGGCGACGGGGGAATTTCCGTTAGACTTTCATTGGGCTTGTTTCCCCGAGGAAACTGTCGACCGCTCTCGCATTCGATCTGCAGAGAGAGCCGCGCTCGTGATACAGGTTGCGCGATTGCAAAGAGCGTCGGTGCGAGGTTCCAGGTTATCGCGGCGAGAGCTCTGCCCCTCGTAATTACGTGCTCCTTACATCGTGCTCCGGAAATCGATCGCACCAAGCCGGAATTGGTGCTCGGGCGCAAATAGAACCAGCACCAGCGCGCCTCGCGCCGCGCACTAACCGCCGGGAGGAAACGAGCCACTGAATGCGCCCGGTGAAAAAAGCCCCCGAACAAATGGCCGCCGCTCCATCCAGGCCCCGCAAAACAAGTCGCGAACGTCTTGCTACTTCCTACCGGGCGCGAGGAAGCGTCTCGAGAGAGACCCAAGTATCGGGAAAGAGTGGCACTGTGTGTCGGACCAAGACGAAGAAGCGGCGATTTATTTGATTTCGCGCGGGAGTTACTCCTTTCCGGCAATGGAACTCCGGCCAGATCGCCCGTAAACGAAATTCCGAGCGATATATACTGGAGGCCCCCGCTGGTCACACTGGCACGCGGGAATTGCCTTAAGGATGGACGAACAAACGTCTGGCCGGCTGAGGCGGCGAGTGTCGATGCACTTTGGCCATCTCGATCCGCTCGATTACCAGCGCGGGATTTACAAGGTCATTCGCTGGTGAAAATGTCATAATTATACGGTTTGTAGTCATTTCTATATAAAGGAGTCTTTACCGAGTCTTTTTAACCTACTGAGAATTCATTTACAATATGAAATTGTACGAATAATGGAAATAATTCATTATTTACATTATTTACAAATAATACATTAATAAATAATGGAATTCGAGTGTGAAGGGGATGATTAAAAGGCAAGTAACTCCTGCACGCGCAAACCGACTTAAACGGAGCTTACTCAAGCCAGGAATTTCTGACTGGGGATTTAGTGTCTGATTTTCCGGCGAAGGACGAGTTCGCCCGGTGAAATCTGTATTATTACACAGGCCGCGCGGCAATCGGGGAGTTTCTAGCTGGTCGAAAATTTCTCCCGGGCGGAAGAGGGCGACCTTGGAAAGAATGGGAAATCTGAAGAAGCCGCCTCTCGGCAGTCTCGACAGGGCGCGCCGCGCAGACTTATACATCTCGGCCGCGGATGAAAGAGTCGAGGCAACGGCGCGCTCGCTGCGCCGAATAATACATAGGAAATGTCGAAGTCTTCCGGGCGTATTATGCTTAATCATCCGGCGCATAATATCGAAGAGGGAGAATCCGCGGTGGTGGTGGTCGCGGTGGGATAAAGCCGACACAGAGAGACAGAGAGACAGAGAACCAGAGAGAGAAAGAGGGGCTGGGAGGACCAGGAGTGCACAATAGTGAAAATCGATGGCTCCGCGAGTATCCCGGGGGATTAGAAGCCGAATGCAAACGGAGAAACAAAGTGAAATCTACATTAGGAAGGCGCGCGCTCGTTGAGGGATTTCCCGCGTCATTCTACTCTCCCGGTCCAGTTGATTTCCGCGGAGAAATTCCCTTTTCATTCGAGGGAGACGCGGCGCGCTTTTTCCAAAGCGGCCGTGGAAAATTTCCGCGCGCGCGCCCTTCCCGCCGGCCGGTTTAATTAATTTGCAATTCATTCCCGCTCCAAATGACCGAGCCGAACACTCGCCCTCTATTGTCGAATTGTCGAGCGTTTAGCCTCGCGTTTCACACGGCGCTCGGATTCTTCCGGCCTCCCGCGCATTCGTAATTCCACTCGGCCGCGGGAGGACGAGAGGAGAGCCGTGATCGTCGGGCACGCGGGGAGATGTGAATTCGGCATAATGTATCGCGGCGGGGATGTCGGAAAAATGTATTATTCACCGGGCGACCACGCCTCTGTGCTACCGCCTTTTCGTTCGCTCGCTATTCTTCCAACCCTTCGCTCCACCTTCGCAGCATCCCCTTTTTTTCCCAACAACCACCGACTCGGTCAGGACCCGCTTTACATTTATGCATTAAATAGTTCTCGCCGCTACCGAACCAACTTCCTTCGCTACTTCTTGCTCGCGGAGGCTTGGCTTGCTGCTTGAGGGCGGTTTGCAAGCTTTGACTGTGCAGGGTGAAAGGAGCCGATGAGGAAACACCTGGAAAGAAAAACTCTCTTATAGCACTCCGATCGCTAAACAACTATCGCGCACTGGCTTCCCTAATGCCAGGAGAATCGCTACGGCCTCGCCGTAGGATGAACCGGGGTTTATTTATCGCGACAATAGAATGTCGCCAGGGCGCCTTGGAACGAGGCGCATGACGGGGCCATGCGCCCCCGAGCCTAGATAATAATTCATATCGGGCTTTTTCATGCGTTTCTCCATACATTTCCCCGTCGAGCGGCCCTTTTATCATCCCTCGCCTCGGCGGAAGCACCTGTGAAAGGCTCGCCGGCGCCCACACCCTCGGCTATACCTGCCCGTCCAGACCGCCAGGATCAAATTCCTTTTATCAATCGACCTACCCCGGCTCCACTCCTGCCAGCCGGGAAGGAGCACTCGGCTCCTTAATCCCCGACGCGCGTTACTCCCCTCCCCAGGAAACAATCGTGTTAGCGGGAAATTTCATTTTCCCGAGATACAGCCGCCTCAAATATTTTCCTATTCCTCGCCGGTGTAGTTGCTCGGCTTCTCCGCTTCGCGATTAACGAGCTTTTAGCCGCCGGCTTTGTTTAGCCGCGCTCCTCCGAAATTCAACAGTTTCTGGCAAGCGGCGACATTAGCGCTCTCGATGCAAGTCGTCGTGGTGTAAGAGGGGGAGTTGTGAATCGGAATGAAAGTCGTCTTGGGAGTGGAGTGATCCTGCACTCAGTGGGTCAGAGTGGCGAAGTTGAAAGTGCATAAAAGCCGGAAATTTAATAAAGGCAGCTGGAGATAGAGAGCCCGGGAGCAGGAGCATTCGAATGAAGACGACTCGGAGCTGGCTGCTGCTCGGGAGTTAATGTTCCAGCGGGAGGATTGTAAGAAAAGGAAGCTTTAATATGAGGCTGCGCTCACTTATCCCGCCGCGGGAGCTTATAAAGCCACGACAGAATACCCAAAATAATCTTCTGGTATATTGTACTTCTCTCTCTCTCTCTCTCTTTCTTCTACGGCTGGCGGATAACAAAGGCAAACTGGGCCCCTCGGTCCTCTCTCGTCTTCCTTTTTCCCTTTCGGCTTCTCTTATTAAACTATGTATACCGAGTCGTCGCTGAAAATGCGTATAAGTTTAATTTTTCTCTGCGGAAACCTCCCTGTATCCAATCCATTTTGATGAGTAAATGAAGGATTATTATGCGACTCGTGTAAAAAGGTTCCTCGAGTAGTTGTAATAACCTCGTTGCTCTTGGTTTGCATGATTCGTGGTCTTTCAATCTCGAAGGCTCGCTCGCCGTGGAACCTGGTTTATTAAGGTTTTATCGATGCGGTTCAGGGAGTTTCTCTGGGAGAGACGAGCTAATGGACCACCACCGGCATAACTAAATGAAGCGGCGGCTGCTTTTTCTGTTTATATCCTATTTACTTTCATCAGATGGCGAATCCCGCCGGCTAACACCCTCGCGTAATTAATCGCGGGTAAGAGGGATTTAGTTAAATAAAAGATAATATTGCTAGCAGGATTGGAAACTCTCGAGCGGCCCGGTTGCGGTCTGCGCGGGCCGGCGGCTTCAAAGCAGGCTTTCTCTAGCGCGCAGAAGGTTTCGGTAATTTCCTCGTGAAAGGGGAGTTTTTGCGTCGGCAGAGTCCATTTGCCGCGATCAATTATACCGGTGGCCCCCGAAAGGAAAGCAATTGGATATTTTCGCCGGCCGACGCCGCGATCGTCGGCGAGTGAAAGCCTCGAGCGAGCGGATAATAAATAAACTGTTAGCGGAGTGAGCCGGGCCAGAAAAAGGGCAGCGGGATCGATCAAAGTAAAAGTGCGCGGCGAACGCAAACACGCGTTCGCCACCGAAACCATAACCGACTGGCCGCCGCCAGTGGAATCACTGCTCATATTTCCCGCGCCTTCCAGCGGTTAAATGAGAGACCTAAAAATACAAGAGTCCATCTATCGCCGACGCGCATGTTGACCGGGCCGGAAAAGAAGAGCGGGGCGCTGTTTTGATCGATTAAAAAGATATAGAACCGAGCGATCGTCAAAATGTTGACGCTCGCCGAGAAAAACAAAGCTGCATCGCGTTGAATTGGATATTAAACGAAAAACAACAGCAATGACGCGGCGCGTTTGAAATGCCGCCGGCGTGATTTGGAATTTCGGGGGGGAAACGGAATTTTCCGCGGCACACGGCAAACAGTAATGATAGGCGGTGGCGCATAATGGACTGCGGGACGTTCGCATTGCAGATGGCAAAATGACCGGTTCCCAAAGGCGCTTCCGATTTTCATGGGGCGGCGGCGGCTCGGCGGTGAGGATGGTTTTGCAATTTCAGCAGGTCCGGCTCTACGTTGCGGATCGCCGCAGTCCCGGTACGCGCGATATCGCAATTATGATGCTTCTAAATAAATTAGTCGGACGCTCGTCATACGTGCGGCTGGGCTTCGCTCTCCCGGCGCATTTAACTCGATACACGTCCTCTGTGTCACGTGTCGTGACACACCGCTCGCCCGAGTTATCGCGCGCCGCAGATGACGGCCACTTTTTCCCACCTCCCCCCCCGTCCCCCGGCCTGAATTATCACGCCGCGACTTCCTCGTCACGTGATTACAACGCCGCGGGATATTTTATTGGACATTGTTACAACAATTCCACGCGCGACGCATCTACCCTCTCCGAACACTGCACCGACTATTTGAATTCCCCGCACAGTTGCCCTGCTCTCCCGACCTTTCAAAACCACCCTCGACTCGAGACGCCAGTTTGTTAGCTCAACTCTCGAGATTAGTGCACCAATAAACGTCAGGCGCGCGGTTAGCCGCGCGGTCAGGCGCACAGGTGTTTCTGGTTGTAAGTGGATTTATGGGCAATCTTTCAATTAACGAGCTGCAGCCGAAACAGTTGATAATTGGGAATTTAGTGGATCGGTTGGGTAAAACGGGCCCGCGAAATGGGTCAGCATCTGGGAGGTTACGCGCAAGTTTATGGCCGGCGCTTAAGACAGCTCCGCACATGGGGCGACCTAATAAGCCTGGTCAGGAAAGCGTCATAGGGCGATTAATTCGTCACGCGCGCGCCCGATGCAAATACGCCGAGCGACCGCGCGCCGGATTATTTATGGGGCCGCGTGAGCCTGTGATTTACAAAGGGGACGCCCGGTGTCTTTCGCTTACTATAAAATTACTATACCACCGCGATCTATGGCCCGCATTTACAAACATAGTGTCTCGTTACTGCGACGCGCGGTTACGTCGCTTTTAAGTAAATTATCCTGCCGCCCTGCGAGCGTGCGCGTGTGTGTGTGTGTGGTGCACTTAACTCGATGCATCGCCCGTCGCGCGCTGCATATTTACATCGCGCAGTTGAACAAAAAAAAGGGCGCGTATTTCGATGTAATCTTTTAGTGTCAGCGGACGAAAAATGGTATTCGCAGTGAAATTGTGGATGGTGATGGTGGACTCTTGTCAGATTGGATTGAAGGATGGCGGTAAGTGCGCATTTTATTGACTCGAGGGCTTAAAATCCTTTTTGGTAAGCGAGTCGAGTAGGAGCGCGTACGTGGACAGGTGGTCTTATTCGATAATAGTTGCCACATATTGGGACTACCAATGTCAGCAGAAAATCGGCGGACTCGTTAGGTGTCGGACTCCAGCCAAGTTCGTTAGTTGATTACGCGATCGGGAAGGGAATTTTCGACGGACTTGCCTCGCGCTGCCCAATCCTACAGGATTTCTCTTATTCCTCGCCAGACCCAACCCACCGTCTAGCAACATCCCTTCAAATACCCCCAAAAAGATCCCCCAAAATTACAACATCTCACATTCAACTCCTTCACTAAACTCGCAAAACATCGCATCCATTATCAATCCAGTGCACCAAATCCCCGCGACAGCCAACTCGTTACCAAGTACTCCCACGCGTAATGTCAGCCGGCGCCGCCAAACTGTCAATCAACGAGAAAATCCCCCGGTACTGTGCGGGGGGTGGAGGCCTAACGCCGGGGCGAACAAAAGTGACAGCAGTCACGTGGATTTTCTCTCGTGACGCGCGAGCGATTGTTAGTGGCGTGTTTGGTGCGCGCGATAAACGGGCGACACGAGCCGCAGGGGGGCGACGGGGGGTTGGGGGAGGGGGGGCATCTTGAGCTACACAATACGGTGGATTATGCAGAGGCCCCCGAGCGAAATATACGCGAATGCAAAGACAAATGGCATAGCCGGTGGAGCGGGTTACACGCCGTTATGAGGGAAGGAAATAATAAACTACTGGCGAAGGGAGAGAATGAGATTACGAATGCCCCCTCTCCCCCCGCCCGGACGAGTGGCTTCCGGTGGTGCGTGTGTGGGTGGAGAAGCGAGCAGTTTCAGGCGAACCGCTCGAAATTGGCTGGACCCCCCTCCGGCTATATCACTGCTCTTCCTTTTCCATTTTCTCCCGGTGGCGGCCACGTCGCGAGCGCCTTATCATTTTAATTTTAGTGCAAATTGATTTCCCGGACCCTGTTCTCCACGAGCATATAATTATCCGGGCGGGCGTCGAGAGTTGAATGGTCTCGTTAACGGGCGAGGGCGGCTTTTATTTGCGCGTCTGCTACCCAATTCGATGCCCCGATTGTGTGGCTTGGCAATTATCGATATTTATCGAGCTGCGATAAACAGGCACGGGAAGAGAGTAATTACATTGGTCCGCGGCAGACGGCGGCGAGCGGGGAATTATTGACTGGCTCGTTCCTTGAATGGCGAGTGGTCCCGACCAGCCTCGACTAGACGCGGCCGAATCAACGTGACAGCAACTCCTCCCCGGAAGTCAGAAGCTTATCCGGCGCACGGCTTTGTCGAAACTTTATAATTCGTCCGGGGGGGCCCGGCGTTTGAAAGATTGCTCGGAAGCAGCGCGAGCGGCCAATATTCCCGGCGTCCTCCTCCTCCAAGTTTCCAATGGACGACGGGGATTCGTTCGGGCGTCATTCGCGGCGACTTATCGCCCGCTTCGAAATTCCAACTCGCCGCCGACTAGTTGGACTCTCCCCGCTAATAATCCTAGTCGGTGTTTCCCCGCCTGGTCCCCGGTTAGTTGTGAGAAATTCGACGGCGAGCGACCCCTCCGAGAGAATTAACGCCTCGCTTTTATTTATTCAGTGGCCCGCTGATTTATTTATCGCTCGGAGAGCAGTTGTACTGAAGCCGAAATTACGAGAGGGTAGAAGGTCCGACCGAGCTCCAAGTGGATGGAGGCGGTGCGCGGCGGGTGTGTATGTTGCAGGCGCAGCTGCTCGCGCGGATATGCAACCTCGCCGTGATCTAAAATTCATTTTCGGGACGAATCCCGAATGAACGCTATCCATCGAGCGTTTCCGCTCGCGTTGCCCGAGAGCTCGACCTGCGTACGGCGCCGTAAAATTTCAGAAGCTAGCATCTCCAATTCAGCCGACCTCGCTCGCACGCTCCTCCCTCGATATGCGTTCATCTGCTTAGCCCAGCTTTTTTCCTCGACGGCTCGTATTTCGCGATACATTACAGCCGCTCGGCCCCACGCGCTTGTAACTTTAAACAACATCGGCATCCGTGATTTATTCTCGAGCACCGGCCACTTCCGCAACTCCGCTCGACCCTTTCCCGCTGGCTCGCTGTGCGGCCGCTCGGCCTGATATCATTACGATGTTGTCCATGCAGCGCAACGTGAAACCCCACTCTCCTCGAGCGCTGCCTGCAGCTCCGATAGTGGCCCGACTAGCCGGCCTTCAAAGAGTCCTTTAGGGCAAATTCGAGTGACGCGACCTGCCGCCCAAAACTCCCTCGTTCGCCCACGCAGTGTTTTCCGGGGACAAGATATGTGTACGCGTGTGTGCTATGTGGAAGGATCGGATTTTACATGGGGCGGATGGGAGCTCTGGGAAATGTTGAAACAATGTTTTGTGCATTGTAAGGAGCGTTTAGGTATTCTGATTCATAGTCAGGAATACTAAACTCCGTGTTTGACATTCTATAGTTGAAATAACGTTTCTGACTCACTGAGATCATTCTACATCCACTTAAGTGGGAGTAAAATGAAATGAAATTGTCCAATTTTAATTATCCCCTTCACACTCGAGTTCCTATTATTTCCATTATTGGTACAATTTGATATTATAAATAAATTTCAATGCATGGAAACGACTCATTGATATTAAAATATGAATATTAATATTAAAATGATTGAACATCTATAATTATTACATTTTCAACTGCACCTATCAACTGTTAGCGAATCAACTGCAAGTGCATCACCGCATACAAGAGAACATCTGCAAAAATTCAACAGCGGAAGAAGTGTTTCCTGGAATATTTCGTGCATGTTCATTCGCATTTGTATGCCTCGGTGTAGACGCGTAGTCTAAGAGAGAGACGCCGCGCGGCTCCGCCGATAGAAAGAATTCTCATTGGGTATTGCATTGTCACGCCGGCATTCCTCCTTATTCCGTCTCCGTAACTTCGTCAAGCCGGCTGCAGATTCTTCCGGCCGAGACTCAGAATCCCGCCTCCTCCGCCGGCATTCAGCCTGACGTCGTATTCAGCTTGCCACATCGGCGCAGCTTTCACTGCCACCCTCGCCCCGTCGCTTGTTACCTCCGAGTAGAATAAACCTGATGTACGCGCGGAGAAAATAGTTTCATCGACGCGAGCATTGTTGGCGAATCTCGCGGGGAGGCTGAGAGAAGGTTTTTAGTTGCGCGCTCGAGACTGATCTTTTAATCAGGCGACGCCGCTTTGGAGGGAGAGGTGTGGGCGATGGGAAAAGGTCGTGCGAGTTGGCGCACGCGTCGGCTGGGATTGGATTTGCTCGCTTATGGTGGACACGCGTCAACTCGGCTGTCAGGGAGCGAGTCGTCTTTTCAATCCCTCTCGCGGCGCCCTCGAGTCCGCCTTTCGAACCACATACAGACTTAATTAGAGCGACAGCGGCCCGCGCCAACAGTCCTCATTACTTGGGGATTTAGCCGCGTGGAATACGCGCTCCCGTTGACAAGTCGAGTGCAGTTATGGAATCAGTTCACGTGCTTCGTGCGAGGAATTCAGGCTGACGTGTGACCTCGAGCTCCACCCCCTCTCCCTCTCTTTCTCTCTCCCTTGGGTGAGTGGTCCGATGATGCTCGCAGGCTCACCCGGCGTCCTTTAATCCGCGGGAGCGGCTTTCCCCCTCGTTCTTTCTCTCCGACGTTCTCGAGCGTGCACACGCGAAAGGGCAAAACACAGGGCGAGAGCTCGCGCGACGAGAGCCGAGTGTGCACGAGTGTGGGCCGAAAATTAGAAAGCAAGCAATGGAAAAATCCACCCTCTCGGCGTTACCGGCTTCGCTCCAGAACTAGACCGAAATCTCCAGTCATTTTTCCGCCCGCAATTTTCCATCCCTCAGGATCTCTCTCTCTCTCTCTCTCTCTCTCTGGGGGTGTAAAGTGCTAGCGTCTCCGTCGCGCGCGGTAACAATTCAATCGAGAATTTAGTTTACCCAGAGGGTGCCAGGTGTTTCCAGTTTGTTTGGCCAATGTTTTCCGAGCAGGTGTCTGGGCGACGGTGGTGCTTTGTCCGCCGGCATCCCGCGCTACTTGTCGCGCGCGCTCTCCTCGTATTTTCATTGGGAGCGCGGGGGCCCCCGTCAAGTGTTGCCGGCGACTAGAAAGACGGATTCTTGGGAGAGCGCACTCGCGACGGCGCAGCCCTTAATTCGACGAGGAAGTTTTCTCGGCCGAGAGAGCCCGCTGGGAGAGGCGGATGGCGTGGATGGCGTGGATGCTGTTCTTAGGGTTTGTTTTAAAAGGGACAAAAGGGCGGGCGGCTGGTGGCTCGGTCGAAGACATCTGTTCGTTTGTCAGTCGCGGACTGTGTGTAGCGCAGTCGGGAGCTATTGCTCGCAAAAGAAACAAACGCAGACTGTGCCACGATTTCTGAAAACGCCGGCTTCCTTTCATCGTTTGTAACTCTTTCTCTCCTCCCTCGTCGCCATGCGCCTCCTCCTCCTCGCCTCCCCCTGTCGGCTTGGCTCGATCGCGGGGGCGCCTTTCTCCCGGAAAATGTGGATTTCAGAGAATAAAGTGGAAGGAAGTGAAATACCCGGGGGGATAGGCGCTCCCGTCGCGCTCGAATCAGGTCGACCATGTTTTTACGGCTTTTATTGCGATTCCCGGCGACAGGCCTGTGGCTTCCCCTTAGCTCCGAGCACGCGCGCGTCAAATGCCGCCCTAGGAAAATTACCTGCGAAGGAAAACTCGAGATGGTTAGTAAACCGTTAATACTCCGGCGGGAAAGGGATTTTTCTTTGTTGATTCCGGTTGGCGAATCGGCGAGGAATCGCTTCTTCCTTGGTGCAAGGTTCGAGTTGGCTCGGAACTCGGCAAGATTTCCCCCAACTATTTTCCAATCGCGAATATCCCTCGAATCATCGTGCAACGAAT
Source organism: Crossocerus cetratus (assembly GCA_963675795.1). Lineage (NCBI taxonomy): Eukaryota > Metazoa > Arthropoda > Insecta > Hymenoptera > Crabronidae > Crossocerus > Crossocerus cetratus. The sequence goes on along the minus strand of OY776668.1, from coordinate 17,131,112 downwards.
ATTCGGCCGAAATTAGCCGAGTTTGGGAGCGGCTGATCATGCCTGGCATTACTCGCCCCGACGAGACTTAGTTCTACAGGACTATGCGAGGCGGATTATATTCCGCTAGTTGCGGCGAGCTGGGAACGAACTACCAGGGAAAATGTGGAAGCCGGGAAGACGGCTCTCTTAGAAGTAAACTGTAACGCAGACTAAAATGAACAGTCAACTTCCCTGCGCCGTGGTTTCTATTCCCCGCGAGGGAAACCGGATTTCTACATGGCCGGAAAGAAGGAGAAAGAGGGCGGAGGAGAATCGAGGATTTTCCTCGTAGTGATTCTCAATTGCAGGGCGATCCTTTTATTATGCCGATTTTCACGACAAATTCCCCGGAAAAATCGTGATTCGACGATAAATTGGAAAGTTTCGCCAGGCAAGCGCTTGCCGGAAGTCGCGCAATTCGACGAGAAGTACCATTCGACGGGGACCGACGACTTCAGAACGAATTTCGTGGAAAATTCGAGCGCTGATCTACGTATAATGAGAATCCGCATTCTCAGCCGGCGATATCTGTTACGTCGGGCTAGATGGCGCTCGTGCCTAATGCATTTGCGGAATTCCACTCAATAAGAAAACAGACTCGAGAAAGAGTGGTACGAACTACGAATAGATTAATTCAATTCCACCGAGCGACTCCTCGAAATACTTAATCACTCATTCATTTAGTCATTTCTCCAGGATCTTTTCTACCAAAGTTCTTCTCACGCCATCATTTCCAATATCAGAAGCTTTTAACGCTTCACATTTCTCCGTTTGCGCGAAGTTAGTGCTCTAATTCAGCAAATAACTGCTCGTTCATTAACGGTAATAAGTACCGTCGCGTCATTAAACGGGAAAGTTTTATAATCGCGTGGGGATCTCTATTAAGGAGTTGTCGGCCCACTGTTTGATTCCCCCGGGGGGGTGGAAGGAAGGCGTGGAACTTAAGTGAATCGGTTCGCATTTGCCAAGGACCATTATCGGTAGCGGCGACCGGGCGAACCGGTCGGGGCTGCGGTACTCGAACTTTCCTCGCGCTACAGAATAATTTAATACATTTCACGAAATTTCCGTACTCGCACCACTCGACTATCTCCGGTGGACTGTCCCCGCCCGGCCGCCACTAGTCGAGTTCATAAAACAATCCACAGTTGGACGCGGAACAGGGTACTTTGGTCTATGCAATTCATTGTATTCATTATTCATGAGGCATTGAGTGCACGAGCAATTCCCCGCTACACATCCCTGCCGACTTATATCCTGACAATAAGGAAACAAAAGTGCGACTGGTCCGATAAGATTAGCCGAGTTCGCTGGGTAGTTGAAAGAGTCTTTGGAGCGCGCACTCGCGGCGATATGTATAATGCGAGTGTTAATTAACATGGCGAAACGCTGAACAAATATGTGTGCGGCGGCTTGAACCTTGGCAAGTTAAACAGCGCTACTTGGCGAGAACTTGGCCGGCGAGCCGGTGTCGGTATTAACTTGGGAAAAGGCAAAGATTACGTTTCCTACTAGGGGACTTGTACGCGTAAAGGGCGTGTGTGCCCGCCATTCACGTTCTCTTCTGGAACAAGTTGAACGAGGTGGGGTTAGTGGTAGTTAGCGTCAATGGAAGTCAAGGGCCGAAACTCAGGATCGTTAAACGAGAGCCAACGCGCCCAAGTGCGATAGCGCGCCGCCCTGTCGGAATTAGAGAGGCGTTTGTCGATACGGCAAACAAAACAAACACGCGAGCAAAACATTGCTCGGGTATCGGCCGCGCCCGCGTCAACCTGATTTTTCCCCCGAAAGCGTCGTGTACCTGGTGTTCGGCAATCGCGCGGTATTCGACGAAAAAAGCGCAGCAACAAAAACGAGATCCCAGCCGAACAAAAAGGTCTCCGTGGAAATTGGCGACGCCGATCGGAAGCGCGCGTTTTTCATCCAAATCATTATTTCCGGGATCCGTGTTCCTTGGGCAGAGAGCGCGCGTCCGCAGGTATGTGTATTGCGCATCGAGCGTAAATCACCTCGTTGGAAAAGCCGGACAGAAGCGGGAAAAAGGGTGGGGAGGGGAAGCGTTTCGCGACCGCACCACCGACACGTGCATCCACCTAGCCACATACGGAAGCGTGATAAATACGGCGCCGAGGCTGGGATAGGATGCTCGGGCTACTGAAGAATCCTATAAACAGTGGAGGATCGACGAAAAAGGAAGAGAGCCATCGCGAAAGAAAAAGGTCCACCGGAAGCCAGAGTACAGCGAGAGATATTGAAATGAGAAACCTTTTCCCTCAGGGAACTCGGAGCAGAATGTTGGAAGTGATATCGATCGATTAAAAAATTGTATTTGCCAAAGGATCAAGTGTAAATGAGGTGACGCGCGGATGAAATCGAAGTAGTATAAGTCGCCGGCTGGCCGGCCAGTGCAATAGCGTAGGATCGCAGGACGTGGGAGGGAAAAATGTATTTGTTCGCGGAAAAATGAAAAAATGTCCAGCGCTCACCTAGAGTGTGTCAATATGCGGTCAATCTTTTTTTAGTTTTATTATCGCAAACACCCGTATATAATAGTTATCTCCGGGAACGGCGCGCGAATAAAAAAGGAGCATGGTAAACACGCCCTTTCGAACGTGACGCGCCGAAACATTTTTCGATTCGATTCCATCTGCCGGCCCGACGAGAGTACAAAATTCGAGCGGCGCTCGCCAATCGAATTTATTGGCTGTTTGCGAAGCGCGCGAAGAAAATAATTCATTAATCGCATGACGGCTTATGTAAACATATCCTGTTTATCGACGTCTCGCTTTTAACAGAAATCTCATGAGTAGCGACCGAAACAAAAATCATATCCATTGCTCGATCTCGGCCGCGGACAATAACACTTAAAACAAGAACAACTAACCAACTTACCTCTTTTCAAAAAGTAGGTCATTGCCTTAACCATCCCTTAACACTGCTCCACTTCGTCCTCATCAAGTTTCCTATCGGCAGTAGCTATCGCCAAGCCTGAAAATGTCCCGAATGCCTTCCGATACATTCGCACCTGCCAGGCGCAATAGTGCATCGACGCCCATTGAAAAGCGGCAAAACAACAACAAAAACAAGCCCACCCACACTCTAACCGTGTAAATTGCGGCTAAAGCATTGATTTATTCGAGGGTGGCGCTTAGAGGAAACATCCAGGTGGCGTATCCCGATAAATTTCACAGCGGGCAAAAAATAACCCGGCCAAGTGTTTTTTTTTTCTCTCTGGTGGTGCGCTCTCGCGTGGGAAAATAATGCTCGCGGCAGCAGTGAGTCCCGCTCGCTCGCTCTCGCACTCTCTCCTCTCTCCTCTCTGGTTTACTTTTCGCGTGGGGATTTTATCAGGCAATGGGCTACGATACATTTTGAGGGCGTGTAATTGTTCGGGCAAATATGCATTTGCCCGCTCGCTATTTATCCACCGAGCGGCGCAATTTGCGCCCAGTGCTTTATCGGGGGCACAACCAAAACGGGGCCTCATGAATCTTCGCTGATTATGAGTGCGAGGGCGAGGGGGGTGGGGGGGTGGATAGATGTCTTGGCGCTTTAGCAAGCAACTCGGCCGCTTTTATTGGTCCGTCTGTCTTTCTTGCCGAGGAAATGCACATTTCGGTGCAGCGACCTTTTACCGACGGACATTTGAACTGGCGGCGACCCGTGGATCCGCGTGCTCAGACACAATTTCTCCGTTCTATTAAACTGTCCCGCGGGCGTCGCTACCATTTATCACGATATTCCTGCTAGCGTTAGTTTTCAAGTGACTGTGAAGGACGTTTTAAAGAGAAGGCAATTTCGTAAGTGATTTCTGCCAGTCTCTATACGCGCCGCGTGGCTGCGGCGGAGGTAGCGCAGGCGGCTTGAAAGATTAAGTGACTCTCAAGAGTTCCCTTTTTAAGCCACTTTCCCGAAAGGGCTTTGTAAAATAATAGCTCTGTCACGAAGCAGTATTCGCAGGAAATAGCCCGCACGTCATGCAGACTGGTCTCGAGAAGGCCATTTCACGCTTCTAAAAACTGCAACATTTCAACTTGACGTGGCCGCAATTCCCAATCTCCCTCGCATCTCCACACAACATCTCAGATCACTTCCCAACACCCACCGCCACCATTCAATGATTCCTCCAACCATACCTCATATCACATTTCCCTCTGCGACTCTCCCTCTCTCTCCCCCTCGATTCGTTAGTTTTTCCACTGGAAAGTAATAAGGTCTGGCGAAGGTAGCGCTGAGGAATGAAACGGCGTCGCTCTCGAAATGAGAAGAGCGATCGGGAATCTCTTTGATCTCGGGCGTGAAAGAAGGCTAGTCAAAGGGGGCGAACCCCGGCGATGCCGGATCCCAGCATACATTATCAGGCTTAATGCACTGTGATGCTATGATCGCGGTAATAAGGCCGGCGGGAATGTCCGCGGGATTGGCAGCTAAGCGGTTACCTTCCGAAAGTGTTTGGCTTTTATCGACGCGGAGGGGTGGTCATTATCAGAGCATCTCACGCTCGATTTAAGCCCGCCACTTAACGCAACGCCCGACGCGACACCGGCGAACGCTTAAGTATGTGATTCGCCGCGGCGGATTTTATGGGATCCTAGCTTTTAAAATAACTCCGGCGGCCGTCAGCGCCATCTAGAATAAGCTCCGATCCCATAATGAACCGAGCGCCTAGAGACTTGGCTCCTCGAGAGCGTCGCTCTCCCCGGAGCCAACAAAAAGAGAGGCGCAACCGGCTCTCTGCGCGCTAGACGAAGCACGAATTAAATTGCCGCGGCCCAGTCCGCCTCTACTTTCGAATTCACTAAGAGCGTACATTTTTCCCGGTGTTCTTGGCCCACTTAATAAACCACGGGGTGAAAGCCCGGGCTTTCGCCGGCGGTCGCCATCCGCGGCTGCTCCCAGTGCATTAGAGGCGTGTCAAATAATAACACACGAGCTCTAACCAGTAGTTAGAAATTCCACTCAGACAACTCGGCTAATAATTCAGGTGCGACCCGCTCCGCGGGAGAGACGCGTATTTTGAGTGCGATCTCTTAGTGAAGATAACGGCGGTGGGAATATTAAAACGATCGGATGGCAACAGTCTGACTGAGTCTGATTCTACTTGGGAAATAGTAGTCTGTGGGAGAGAAGGGGAAAGGGTCTTGGAGGAAATTGGTGCTTAATATATAAAAGCTTTTACTGTTATAAGACAGTGGAGGGGGCGAAGGTATCGCGCGCTTCCAGGATGATTAAAATTTCTTGCCCGCAAGCCGCGCCTCGTACTCCGCGTACTTTACGATGCATCTCGCACTTTTATTTCGAGCCCTCGGCCCCCTCCTTTTATTTAATCTCGGGGTGGTTGGAGCGCCCGAGCCAACTACTCGAGAAATCCGCCGATGGATTCGCACGATCGCCGAAACCACCGGGAGAGTCCTCCGAGCACAATGCCAGCCCGAGCGGCACACGGACTTAAGGAAGTCGAGTGGAGGGAAGCTGATAAAAAATTGAGAGCGCTGCCGAAAGCGGCGACGACGGACCAAGGGAGGATGAAAAACTTGGTAAAGTCGAGGGTAACGAGTTCGAACAAGCGGAATTGGATGACACTGGGAAAGCGCGCCACCGACGAGGAAAGACGAGTGGGAATTTAGGGCCGCCGACCGAGAGTGAGACGGGACACGATCATCCGTTCAGAATTAAATTGGCCGCGGGCAAAATGCTCGTGAAACCGTGAAATTACCATTTTGAAGCTCGCGCCCGTTTTCAAAGGCATCTTTTTCCATGAGCCGATAGATGCTTCCCTTATTGCTGACCCGAGTGTACCCTCTGTCCTCGGTATTACCGCTCAGACATCGGTTTATCCGGCCGGGATATAGCGGGGCCGACGATTCTTTCTTTAAAGACGAAAGTCTTACGGTTTTCGATTACGCTTTGTAACGGGGATCTTCTGGTATTTAGTATAAATTTCAATAACGCCCCCGTTGATTTCATCAGCTTTCGATAAACGGGAACGGAGGAGTATCATCATTTATTAGCACGGATAGTCTGATCTAGGCTTCGGCGAACATTCGGATAAACGCACGAAACACGGATTATCATAAAACGTTTGCAATCCCGTTTGTAGAATCGGGCGAAAAATTGTCGAATTGGCCATATGAGGATGATCCAGTCTGCGGCTCGAAATATCAATTAACCGCTTTTTACTCGGTGGCCCCTCTGACTGCTGGCGGCAATAATGCGGTATCATGTGCCATTAGTTTTTACGATTGCGGGGCGCGTTAAAGTGGAGGGCGCGCGCGCCGGAAAAACAGAGCCACCGTGGTGGGATTTGACTTGCAGGCAAACTGGATGTTTTCCTATAATCGTAAAACGTAATGAGCCGCGAGGACTCTCCATATGAGTTCGTTTTCCCGGGCGCGCAACGACCGTGAAATGGCCGATGCGTATGCGCCCCTAAAAATCGCCCCAAAAATCACGCGCTATGTGCGATCTCCATCCGTTTCCAACAAAATTCTTTACTACTTTCAATTCGACCTCTCTCCCCGTCAAACGCAGACAGGTCAGTTCATTCAACCTCCATCGCGTATTCCACATTAATTCCAGACAATTTTTCTAAAACTATCTCCAAAATAAAAGGATTCCTCGAGCTCGGAATACCTCAAGGGCTTCGCATCACTCTTTTCACCCGAGAGAAATCCGAGATGGCACGAAGATATCAACTTTCTGGGCTCACGTGAACTCGTGGCTTTTCGGGGGAGGGTGGGGGGAGGTTGAAGCGTGAGCGGCTGTACACACTTAGCTCCGTTGAGCAAAGCTCCGCCGACGATAAGTAGCCGCCCGGAGGTGAAAGGAGACGCGCGTTTTTGAAGCCTCTCTCGGAGCTAGTCGCCGGCTTTCAGGTTCCCTCGCGATACAGGGCCCGAGCCTCATTCATTTTTCCCTTTGCCGGGAGGATACTAATTAGCCGTGAGGGCAAATTAGCTTGCGGGGAAGCCGTGGCCCTTTTCTGCGAGGGAGCCTCCTCGAAGCCACCTCTGCCGGGGCTAAATTGAACATGACCACCTGCCCGCGACAAAAGCTCCTCCCGTCGATACTCTGCCCCGCGTCCAGTCCACTCTCTTTCTCTCTCTCTCTCTCTCTCTCTCTCTGGCCAGTACCAGCGAGCGCTGTATTTTGCTATGAATATTTAACGGCATGTTTATGTGCCCCAAAGAGACTGTCTTTCCTGACGGGCCGCACAGCTGCCCACCCGAAACTCACTCTAAATGCAGAATGCACCTTGAATAAACTATGCCGTAATTGGTCTTCGACATTCATGAGCATTGTCGCTCAACCCCAGCGGTAGCCGAGCCGCAAACATCAATCGACATAACTTCCATCCACTAATTTCAAAACAATATTTCACAACTCCCCTTCTTTTTCAATATCTATACCCATTCTCTCGGAATATCTGCTTCTTCTTCTTCCCCTGAGTTCGCCGTTGGTTCTTCACCCGCTCGAACTCACGCGGGCGGTGGCGAAGCCTGGTAGAGTCCGCCTATTCTTCCAGGGTGGCACTTAATTAACGTCGGCCTTTCAGCCAGATTTCCGGATCCTCCGTCTTTTTCTCCGGGCCCTCCTCCCCGGGGGGGAGTCGTCTCGGCCCCTGCAGGGCAGATTTATAAGAATTAGTTTAATGAGTGCCGATTACTTTTACAGAGGGCGGCGTCGGGGGATTGGTTGGTTTGGCTAAAGCAACCATCATTTACTTCTCGCCGACAAATGCCGAGCACTTAGCTTGTATGATAAATCGATTGGGCATAAATCTCGCCGGTATATCAGGTGCGGGTGTAATATCGGCGCGGCTTAAGCTGTGTTAACGCGGCGCGGGGACACGGGGCCCGAGCGCGATAATTGGCGAATCCGATTCACTTTCGGAGTGGCGGATTACTTAAGATCAAGGAGCCAGCGCGCGGTGGAGGCAGTGGCAGCGTTAATTGCTAGACAGCTTGCCGTTGCGCCGCTTTAATCGGATAGCTCGTACTGACGAGCACTTTTGACGAGGCCGTAACGCCTAATTTAACCCTGTCTAATTAATTTGGATTACGTATACCAGGGCGATGGGCTTACCGTGCGAAGGTGCGCGGGATTGTCAAGCTTGTCTGGTGAGCCGCCGTAAAATCCCCTCGGCTAACACCGAGTTACCTGATAATCGTGACCCGTTGTCCCCGCACTCGCGCGATACCTTTTTATCCTTGGGCGTTTAACCATTCGACGACTAATGAGTGAGTTTCTCAATCAACGCCGGGATAATCCTGTTTCAACTCTACCTCTTGGTATAATGAGCTTCGGGGAATACGTGTCGGGACGTTACACTTTCGTCCAGCCAGTGGAGAACTGTACAGTGAAAGGCGACAGTAGTCGAGGTCCGTGCGGAGTCAGACGTTTAGTCGGCGTCTCGCGACGCTCAAAGGACGATTGGTCCACTCGGCGCCCAACTCATAAACCATTTCTATTTCTATCTCTCCAGCAATTAACCTTTCATCCCTCATTCTCCCAACAAGACTCTCATGGATCGGGTCCTCCACATGTTTACCTCCCTCGACGTTCCTCCGAATCCGCCTCGACCCACAACTCCAATTTGCATGGGGGGCGCGCGGTATTCTAGTCACGCGCCCTTAAAAAATATAACGACGGGAATAAAACATGTCGGCGTATGAAGGGACGAAATGCAATGGGGTGGCGGGGGGTGAGTATCGAAAATGCAATGCAGTAAATGTCGCGCTCGTAAATAGTCGACGTTTATAATTCAAGCGGCTTGCCTCGAATTTTTCCTAGACGAAGGGTTGGGGTGGAGGAGGAGGGGTGGGACCACCGGTGTATGTAGTCAGGACTGCTACTTCACCCTCCGGTAGCAGCCACCCCTTTAGACTTCGCAGCGTGGCTGTGAAGTTGATGTCGGCCAGGAGGAGAGGCGGGAGCGGAAGGGAGACGGAGAATAAGGAAGGGCGGCGAGTTGGCACGAGGTCTTTAGACTTTACGATCGGGCGGCGTGACGGAATAAATCGCGCCGATCCCGACGCTCAGGTATATAAGTTCCACGGCCACGGTCGACTTTAATCCTCCTTCTTGGGAAAGTTGGAGCGCGGCGCCCTTCACCTTCCCTAACCCAGCCCTTAACGCGCGCACGCAAAGAGCCGCTGTATCGACGCGCGAGCGTCGCAACTCGATTAGGCCATTTTTCTTTAATTCGAAAAGGCCACTCCTCGAGGCGACGGGATAGCAGGGCGATATTCGGGAAGAATTTTGCTCGGTGACTTTCGGTGGTGGGGGCGCGATGGGGAGGGCGCGGATCCGGAGAAATTGTGAGGAGAGTCCCGAATACTCGAGGGGCCTCGAGAGCCGCCGCGGAGACGGGCGAGTTCGTTTACGCGGTAAATATCCTGGAGGGAAAGCCTGATGGAAGTCTGCCAATCGATTCGATGCCGGTCGATCACTTTTAATTAAGCGCCGCGGGAGCAGCGGGTATTTCCTGCCATTCTTCCACCAGTGTCGAGTGGTTCCCTTTTATGCATTCAAAGACAAATGTAAGACGCCCGCTCGACAGCAGCCTCCATTAAAGGCCCTTCTTTAATCTCCAACCTTCCCGATCCTCCAACGAGCGTGAGTCCACCGGAGATATTGATAGGCGACTTTCCTTATCCCAGCAAACAAGAAATTGGACTCAGTCGACTCGATTCTTCTCGCCAAGCATCCTTTCGATTTTAATTATCACTCCAAGGAAAGTTACCGCTCGATTGCCGTGACTCGACAATAGCACGTGCCTCGCTCGGTGCTTAAAACATGCCCCTGTTAGTCGCCGTCTGGAAAATCCATCGGCCAACCGGATACAATAGATTCGATATAATGAAAGAAATTAAAACTGCCTTACCCAAGTCACTCAAACAGAAATAAAAAAAAAAGCTTTGGTCGATTCTCGACGAAATTAAAGGAACGTCGAGTACAAAGAAGTCTCCATCAGTCGCAGCGTAAACCGTGCATTTATTAAAGTCGAGTCATAGATTAACCGGGCGATTCGATCGACTCAGCTCCAGCCGGTCTTTTATATTCCCACAACTCCGCCGTGAGCTCCGAGCTGGAATTGGAGAATCCCAAGTACGAAATAAGAGAAGGGTGAAACTAGGGAAAGGGGGGAGGAGGGAGGGGGGAGTCGCAGGAGGAAGTAGATTAGATAGTTTTTGCTTAATCCGTGACCAATGGCATCGCCCGAGCGAGATGGAGCAAAAGAAGCAGGAGGATGGAGGGTAAAACTTATCGGGGAGTTCGACGCGCCCTGGGCGCTAAGAAAGTGACAAATAGGTCGTCTCGGCGAACTTTGTTTTCAATGCCTGCCACGGGATCGCATTAAACTTTTAAATAAATTGGTATAAACAGAACTCGAGCCCCCGGTGGCAAGAGAGAGGGGGGGCTAAAGAGAAAGGACGAGTCTGCAGTGATACGCGCAGCCTGATCCTTAATTAAGGATGAGTTTCATTGAAGGAGTCTATTGAAGGAAAATTGATCGGGGTTTATTCATCGCTCCAATTAATTAACGCAGACTGAGCGTGAAGCATCGGCAATAGAGAACCAGCCATCGATAGCGAGAGAGGGAGAGAGGGAGAGAGGGAGTGAGAGAAAGGGTGGGAGAAGGACTGAAAAAAATCATAGGACCCGCCGCTTTTTCTTCAACAAGTCTATTAAGCCAGACGATTCGATGGCCGAAATCACTTGGCGAACATTTTTTCGGCTGACTAGTCGAGCCGCCTCGCAGGTGATTAATTGATAGCCATCGATCTTCATTCGCAGCTCGTTAGCGTCACTTTTTCCGAAATCGACGCTCGAGCCACGAGAAACACTCGACTGGCGCTTGGTTGCCGTTTGCGCGCCGCTCGATTAATAGAGCGGGGAACCGGCTTGATTAAACTAATACTCTTTTTTCCTTTTTCCCCCCGGTCGGCCTTTCAGGCGCTGCCGCGATGAAGCTGACGAGGATGCTGGGCCTCGTGCCGCTGTTGATTTCCCTGACGATTACGAGGAACGTTGCTGGCGAACTGTACACAGCCCTCGCTGATATGGAGGAGCTGCTGGAGACTGAGTCTGTCCTCATCGACACCTTGACCGGGTACATCAAGGCTCAGGAACATCGGCTGGCTACCCTTAGAAAGTAAGTCCTCCAGATTTATTCTTTGATTCAAATTTCTCTAGGTCCATCTTTTCCAATAATGTCTTCTTGATGGTAAAGTTTCACACTTGGTTAAAAACTACTACAAATATACGTAAATATGCGTAAGAAAATATAGGTAATACATGTGCCGTTAATAGTTTAGCATTAATAACGTCTCTAGTCATATTGATAGTTCAACATCGCCACTAGTCTATTTCCACAAGGATATCGATCGACGAGAGTTTACCAAGAGAAATACAAGGACAACAGTGTAATCAATGAGGCGATGTCGGTAAACATTTTTCCTCTCAAGTAAACGCCGTTCCGAATGCCGTTCGGAGGTAAAATATCCAAAGGTTGCTGTGAAAATATTTTATCACTGATGCAACCTGCTTATTCAACTAGCGGACGGAATCATATCCGTATTTTCTCAAAACTCCATTACTTGTAAAACGTACGCCCGACGTGAATGCATGGTTTTTCATTTAAATGACGAATATAGTAGATCAAATATCCGGCGTGGCTCTTTCCACTCGGGACCACACAAACGGAAAATAATTAAGGCGAATCACAGACATTCAGAAAAAATGTACATCCTTGCGATGGTAAAAGGCACCCGGCAGATTACCATATTTATAGGGAATTTTCCTTTTTTCCCATTAATAAAAATGAACATAGAAATGGAACATAGACGCGGTGACTGCGGGGGACTTGTACGAGAGACACGCAAAGCTTTATGAGGGACTACCATTTATTAAAATGGCGAGATTCTAGTGAGTCTCCTCGTGAAATAGGAATAGAAAGAAGCTGCTTCTCGTGAATATGTAGACTTACTCCCCGTTCCCAGTGAGGCGAGCCGGAGGGGAAAATAGGAATTCGCATATTTCCCGGCGACGTGTGCTAGCCGTCCGTCTAGGTATATCCAGCGGCATCGATTGTCCGACGGCGATGGATGAAAATTCACGGGAGTATAAAAGAGTTTTTCCCCCGCTCGCTTTCTTCGTTTGGTGGTCGCTCGGCCACTCTTCTTTTTTCTCTTCCCGGGGGTGTGATTTGGCACACTGCCTCACTCGATACCAATGCTCGGCCGAGAAAGGTGAGAGAGAGAGCGCGCGCGCCAGTAAGGGATGAAGGGACGATGAACGTTAAGATTGCGGCCGGAGAGCAATGCTCCTTATCCCCCGAAATCTCGCCACGCGGCAATTACTTCCGGGAGGATTTTATTCGCACAACTGTAAGCTCTCGCAGGAGCGGCCGGAACTTGTCACGCCCTCGGGCGAAGATTTTTCAGAGGGATGTCTTCCTTTCCCGGGAGCGCGTTCCTTCGAGAGTTGGCCGGAGAGTTATTGCCAGTTGCCGGAAGACGATCGCGACAGACATTCGCCGGCGCGCGAAGAGCGTGTCATCCCTCCCGGTTACTCCGGCGAACCGGACGGGCATTCGCCGGTGCAATTACCAAGGGACAGCCGCGCTCGAAAGAATGATAGTTATTAAAGGTCTCGTCGGGCCTGGAAATCACGAGGTTCCCGGGCGCGCACGCGTTCCACTTTTCCACGGTCATTCAAACTCGGCGGAGATCGCAATCGAGTCACGTGCCGGCGGCTATCGAACGCACACTCGGCTTCGTCGGGACATTCCTCCAATGATAATCGCCGATTCTACCTCCCGCAACTTCCACTCAAATCACCGCAATTAGTCCTACCAGGTGCGCCCTATAATTCCACCAAGTCTCCTTCCAACTAAATCAAACCCCCAAAAAACATTAAAATCTAAAAAATACCGCCAAGTAGTTTAATCCCTCACAAAAATATATTTCTAATTATTAATCTCCTTCCAGCTAAATCGAATCAACTTCCAAAAGACAAAACCACCGCCACTAGGAAATCCCACCAAGCAACCAAGTCCACACTGCCACCTAACAGTCCAACGACGGACGTGCGACGAAAAAAAAAGGAAATTACCTGACACGAGTGTAAAGTCAACATCGACGGCGCGCTCGGGCCGGAGATAAAAAGTCGTCGCGGTAGTCAAATACTCGGGGCAAAACATACATATCACTGGCGCGGTTTAACCCCTCGGCGTCTGGCCCCTTGTTCTCTATGGCCATTCGAAGTTGCCCGATTGCAATCGAGTCACGTGTCGACCATCCCGCACCGCTGGAATTTGCAGTGGGCAACTTTACACACGGGCTCTCCGGCTGGCGCTCGCTGCCGGTAGGGGCTTCGCCCGAAGGAGCGAGGGTGAACTCGTCCTCACCCCTCTCCTCTCATACCCCACCTACCGACATACCTATACTACTACTACTACTCATCGCTCGAGAGTCTTGCACCGGACCCGCTCTTTGCTTGAGAGGATGGGATGCGAAGCCGCGCCTCTGCCGATACCACTCTCCTATCCAAGCAGCAATATAACGCGATACGCACAAATATTAGCACGTGGCGAGAAAGCATGATCGTCGAACCACCGTGTGTGGTCGATGGGATGGGCTTCGCTCGAGAGTCCTGTTTTATTTAACAAGAGGTCGAGAACCAATTGAGCAATTTCCGGGGTTAGTCGTGGGGATTTATTTGGTTTATTGGAGACAGTGGGTTATGGATTATATTTGTTTAATATTGGAGTATGAAGTTGGTAGTAAAGGTGAGGAGGTGAAAATTGTGAATAGATTGGGATAGTTGATACATTGGCTAGTGAAGTTGGAGATTCTCGATCACGAGGTGATTAAATCTTATTAAAATATTCCGGGCGACGTGACGCGGCTGAAGTTTGCGGCTCAAGTTACAAAGTACTCAAACAAGAGTGGCCCGGGCAGTTGCGCCATTCGAAAAAGCCGACTGCGAAGTTTCGAATCCGCAAAGAGGATTTCTAGTTGAAGCGCATAGACGGCCAATAGCAATTACACGGTGCACGAAACGCTCGAAACGCTAACGGGATAAAGTTTGGTAGTTCGTTTCGTCAGGCGGGTTATAGCGCGCTCGAAATATTCCCCCGCGAAAGGAAATCACTTGGTGAGATTTCTTCTTAATCGGACTTTCAGTCCTCGGTGATCCAGTTGCGTGGCGGCCTTGTTTACCGCCACGCAATCGCTTTACACGCGTCCCGAATTTCCACGATCCTCCCGCGCCGGGAGAATCATTTCTAAAAGCGGGGAAAAATGAGCGAAAGGGAACAAAGCTCGCGCGACCAACCGGTCATTATTCCTGTGCATCGGGCGTTTTTCAATATCGAGCCGGCAGCGCGGCGAAATGGTGCGCGAAATTATTTTAATTCCAATGGCACGGCGAAATAGCGAATGCGGCGCGATAGGTATCGGGGGAAAAAAGCGTCGATCGGAAAATACAGCGCGGTGTCGGCTATAAAACAATTTTCTAGCTCGATGCGAATGCCCTAAATGGAGAACTTCATGGAACGGCTATCTCCATCTAAACTCCATGCATGCGCGACCCGATTGATAACGCAGCTAATACACGCTTTGAACTCGAACGACACAGATATCGCGAACGAGCGAACGAGAAACCAAACGACATTCTCTACAAGTCTAGACTCTCTACTTTAACATCCTCAGCGAAGCCGAATTACCAGGAAAGCTCGAGCAGGTTAATTCCATATACAGGGCGGATAAAATGCCGACGAAAATTCTACCATTTCCGGGAGAGGCCGTCGAGCGGACACGTTGACAAGCCGGCGACGTAATGCGAGACAATATCACTAAGCAGCTGGAATCAAGAGGTAAACTCGCGGCGGGTGTGCATCGAAGCGGGCGGGCACATTACGTGCCTGCGTGGAAGGAGCGGCTACGTGTTCCTGCGTTTACGACAATAGCTCCGCGTGTATATCAGCCGGTAGCTGTCATCCGCCGTGCCTCCGCATATCTAGGCTATCTGATATTATATTGGATTATCCCCCGGGCAACTCGGCTACCTCGGAGCTTCGGCAAACACCTAAACCCCTCAAGGAAACCCCCTGTTATCTCGCCGCTTTCGCAACAACTTGAAAACTCCACGCACCTCCCCCTCCCTTTTAAGGGAAGTATCTTTTTATGGATCTTCGCCTGCTTTCACGCCACTACCCGCGCAATCCTCCGAGCGGGGGGCTTTAATTAGCTCGAAATTTCATTTACCCCCGAGCAAAAGGCCCCATCGCGATGACCCGTGAACGTATAATTGCCGGTAATGGTCACGGGCGCACTAGCAGCGAAGGGTCTTAACTTGAATAGCGGCGCACTTGATTCGCGTGAAAGCTCGTCTCAGTGATAGCAAAGGGAAGATAGAATGTCCAATTGGAGATTTTTCCGGCGCGGCGACAGAGTGAGAGAAAGTACCTCGTAGCTCAGTTAGGAATACCTTGCGAGTGATCGATGGCTGATTGTTTCTCGCGGGCACGTTTTAATATCGCGGAAAGCGTTTTTCGGTTCCCGGGGAATCAACGAGAAATTGGACGGGCTTTCGGGAGTAACAAAACCCACCCCGTGCCACGTAGAGCCCATAGATCGAATAGCCGTGCTTTAATGCATTGGACATTCGAGCCGGCCGAGAGAGTATTGCGCGATCGTGTAAAACTAATTTAACGGTTCTCGAAAAAAGGCTCGAGCACGGGAAAGAACGGAGTCGCGAAAACTAAAAGCCGGCGTCGTCCTCGGAGGAATATATGCGAGGTGTAGAGGGGGTGGGGATTCGATCACCGGGGGGGAGAAACGAGCGAGGCGTGCGCGGCAGATTTCGAAAATTGCGTTTTTCCTCCCGCTGAAAGCGAGCGGCCCCGTTCCCCTTTCTGACGAGCATCCCCCGGACGTACGGGGGTGAGTCGGAGAGAGAATGCTCGACATGCCGTGACCCTCGGGGGTATAATTTCGGAGCATCCTGCCGGTGGATGCCGGGGCGCGGCCATTAAGCAAAATGCGCGTCGTGTACAGCTGGCAGGGAAGGTATCATGCATGCCTGAAAAATGTCGGGGTCATACAGATCGTCGATAGCTATCTCCCGTTAGCCCCGGTCCGTCGTTATCTAGAAATGTTCCGGTGTCGTTAAAGTCTCGCGTTCCAACGCCACTCCAATATTGCGAGAAATTTGGAGCAGCCAGCGACAATTTACGCGACACGACGGAATATCTGCCGGAGCGCTGGGTAACACTAGTCGTGCACGCTTGCCACATGAAATCGCCCGTATGCGTCGTCAATAGAAATTCGCTAATACATGAGGCTGACGCTAATTACCGAGTGACTGAAGCGTGGCCCCTCGGGACTATTACCGCTGGTATCACAGGGACGCTCTAGGGTCGCCCTATTGGAAAAAGGCGTCGTCAACGAGCCGCGAGAATTATCGTGGCGATCTTCCGCGACGTTGGAGCGCGCGCTTCGCAACGGTTATATCATCGTCGGTTTGCTTTGTGCAGAGCGGAAAGGGTAGCGTGCCGTTAATTCCACATTTCCACTGGATGCGGGCTCGAATTCCAGAACGTGTTATGTGTGCCCACACATTTCATTAATTCTGATTTTCTTTGGCCGTTGGATAATTCGAATGGTTGCGCATCAGTGCACTCGAAAGCGGCTGGTATAATCGTTGCCAAGTGAGAGACTAGGGCATTCCTTTCGCAGACAGGTTCAGCGGGGGTGAGAAATAAATTGAAGCCTAGTTACAAGATGGACGTATTTATTAGTATCCCATTCAACACTCACACCGAAAGCAGTAGTATAGAGTACTAGTAATTGACGTTGGTTCACTTGTAGTTCTATAGAAAGTTGGTGTACAGGTAGACACATAACAAGGGAACAAGTCTAGTACCGCTGAGGGCAGGCAGACTGCAATGGATTCGAAGACTACTGCACCCGGGTGCATGTCTCTTGTTGCTAGGATGGCTCGCAATCGCACTCCATGGGAGGGGAGGGGGTGGCTCGTAATTATAAAAATAGCCCGTGGCGAGCTTTTGTTTGAATACTACTACTGTGCGCATTCAAAGAACGCGTAGCCGTTCACCTTTTATGTCTCTTATCGCGCGCTGCCTCATCTCGCCATTTGGAGCCCGTCGGAATCCGCCGCGACTATTTGACTGTTCCCAAAGCAACGAGATGCACCGAGTACTGGAACATAGGTGTACTTCTCGTCCCTTCTATTATCTTAACGTTCTTAGAGCTCGAGCAGTACTAGCGATTAGGGTAATTATAACAGCATACTTCCATTTTGTACAAACATTATATTTCCGTCAAATCCTCGGTAACATCAATTCAGATGGAAACCCGCGTAACATGCATTTCATTGTGCGCGGGTAACACGATTCCAACGTACTATTCCATAATACACAAACAGATTGCAATAGGCAGTTGCGAACGGCTTTATCAGGAGAACGTGCCGCTCATATTAGCCGAATGTTATGTTATGTTTTACCACCGGATACAGTATTGGTAGAGGAACATATTCCACAATATGTTGGTTCTGTTGCCTGGGAACGAACTCGCGCGCCAGCGGATTGAGCGGCGCGGGAGGAGGAGGATCAGGGATTAAACTCAGGTGGTATTTCAAGACCTCGTGAGTCATGCCGTAGAGACTAGCGTTCTCGACGTATCGCTGCCACATCTTCCGGCAGGATCCGATCGTTAGCAATCCGATAGGATCCCCGACCACGGCGACGAGACACTTGGCGCGCGTTATCGCCGTATTTAATAGCCGGGGATTGGTCAGGAATCCGTAGTCCTTCACGTTCGTCTCGTAGAGTTGCCGGCAGCCATTCCTCGTGCGCACGATGCTGATGAACACGGCTGTGAACTGTTTCCCCTGGACGTTGAGTACCCGCTCGGCGGAGACGTCGTAGAGGCCACGTTTACGTAACTCCCTGCGTATCATCTGCACCTGTTCGGCGTAGTACGAGAGCACACCGATCGATCCCTCGGTGTACGGTCCCCAGCACTGGACGGGCCACGAGTTCTTCAATTCTAACACGCGGTCAGCCAGCTCACATGCCTCACTCGTGTGAATGTAGCCGGTGGAATGCATACCCTGTCGAAAAACAAAGTTACCGTGAAAACCCGGCTTGCGGTTGAAGGCTCTCAAAGTTTCAGGATTACAAGTTTGCGGGCATGCGGACTGAGTGCATTGGGCAGGGACTTGGCGTGTTAGGCTACTAACGCACCAGGACGGACCGAATGAATTTTGGGATGTACCAGGTGTTGAGCAACGCTTAAAGCATTTTTTAGCATGTACGGGATGCGCTCTCTACTGGATTAGGTTCTTGGCACTTGGTTCTAACTTGATTAGCAATTGAGAGGCGAGAAATCAGGATGTACAACTTGGTTGAATAAAACATGGTGCTACCATATGCTACCGTACCTGTACTTCCTCACCGGACACAGTGAAGAATGTTAGTGGTTTGAGAATTGGGTGCCGGAACATCTTTTTATCGCACGGGCGCACCAGGCCTCCATAAAACATATCCGATGTGAATTGGATGATGTCCGGATGCGCGCGATAGCTTAGGCAAAGATGCACCCTGCAGAGATCGGACGCTGCATAAATCTTGTGGAGTCTCTCAAGTATACTCGTGCCCAATCCGCACTCTTTCGCCAAATCACTGTAAATCTCAGGCGCCAGTTGCATCTGATCACCTGTTAATACCAGTCGAGTGTCTTTCGTCGCTAACGACAAGGGTATCAAAACCTCGCACTCCAAGGCTTGCGCTGCTTCATCGATTATTATATGTGTTGGCGAGAAATTCAACCCAATGAGAGAACTGGCGGTGGCCAGAGTAGTTATGATCAAGCCATTCTCTTCAAGATCCTCCGCAGTAGGGTCCCGAAACATTCCGTTGGCATCCATCAGGGTATACTTTTGGACTATCGGGTGTACCTGAAAGAGAATACATCTTGGTTCTTGCTATTTAAGGCGCTTTCCTTCGGAATTAATTGAAAATCCTATCATCGGAGAAGCCGAGACGATCGAACTCGAGGGACGACTTTCTAAAGAATTCCTCCGGCTGGCGGGAGGCGAAGGGGGTGGGCGTCAATGACATACCGTGTTTTTGGCACGACCCTTGTAGTAGACTCTGGTAGGCTTTAATGCGGGACGCTCTTCCAGTTTGTACCAGACATCAAAGTACTCCCGGACGTAGAGGTCCGCCGCGCTGTTACTGTGCGTGCAGAGAAGTATCTTGTGCTTGGCGTCTTGAATGCGCAGCATACGAAGGGCTTGGGCGATCGTAAAGGTTTTCCCGGTGCCAAAGGGCCCAAGCACCAGCACAGGCGGTAGACGAAAGGCAATGGGAATAGTTATGAGATTCACTGCTCTCCGTTGCCCCGCGTTCAACATGACGTGTACTACCGCGCCGTCCGCAATGTCGTCGAATATACGTTGGATATTGCCTATCATCTCGTGATTCAATTCGTTTTGCATTTCCGCTTTGTTCTCGCCTAAGACGACTAATCCTATGTCCGGCAGGCAGTCTACAGCTCGATGCCACTCGCAGAAGGGTAGCCGCGTGAGGACAAACTGAACTTGCATCGTTACGTCCATATCAGGTACCAGGTTTAGAGCGACGACACAGTGCCTGGGCAAACGCATATATACCGTCTGTGTACATTTGTCTTCGATGTGTGCCTCGAATGCGACCGGCTTCGATAAGTTCTCGGTGCCTAAGATTCGGATGCATACGCTGTTGCAGCTTCTCAGGAAGAGTCTGCCACTCCTTGTGTCCTCGACGATGTGCCGCGTGAGCGGCAACTGCGATCAGAATGTCCATAGATTTTTGGGCGGCGCCTTTGCAATCGGCTAACTTAAATGAGGATTAGTAGTGAGATTCTTGCAAATTACACTCACGACCTTGCCCGTCCCACCGCTTTGACAAGTGCAAGTCGATCGGAAAGATAGTCGTTACTCAATGATCAGGGGTTTATGAATCTCGTTATCGGTTCTCGGGAAAGAACTCTTTATAAGAAGACTAACATTACAAGGGATAGATGAGTGAAGGTAGTACTGAGAATGATAAGAGTGATTCGCACCTGAGCAAAGAGCTCGCCAGGATACGCGTACTTGGCGACGGTGGCACTGTCGCCGACAGACTCCACGATATAGCTGGACAAAAGTCTCACGAGCGCAGTCTGATTGTACCTCGAGATCTGCTCTTGCCTAGCTAGCTCCTCGGTGGCGATTAGCTCGTGCAGTCGACCCCTGTAATTCTTTCTGGTGAGGCAGTCGTCGTTGAGTGTCTCTTGGGTGAGAAAGTAGCTCTTCTTGCACGGGATCGGATAAATCTTGGACAGACTATCCTCCTTGGGATCGCGCAGATTAACCAACAGCGACTTGAACGGACAAATGGTCACAGTCTCTTCTGTCCATCTGTCTGGATTCTGCGTCAATTGGAACTCGGTCGCACTCGCAATCCTCTGCAAGTCG
Source organism: Crossocerus cetratus (assembly GCA_963675795.1). NCBI lineage: Eukaryota > Metazoa > Arthropoda > Insecta > Hymenoptera > Crabronidae > Crossocerus > Crossocerus cetratus. The sequence goes on along the minus strand of OY776668.1, from coordinate 17,110,559 downwards.
GCGTCCGGCGCACAGTCCATGCAGAGTCGACGCAGTGTTACCGGATAACCGTCGAATGCGAAGATAATGTCCTGGCGATATGTACCGTATTCTTGGCCGGAAAAGGAAATGTGGACGATGTACGGAAACCTTGTTAAATCGCCGTCGGTTTCCTTCTCCGTTGGTACATCGTCCTCGGTACTCTCCCACTTGTAATCGCTTCTCCTCCCCGTTTCCTTCGCACCTCTGCTTACCGATCGTATCACGAAATTCTTCGTCTCGCTCATCCCCAATACTATACGCTTTAATGGCTTGCCTAGGGAAATTTCATTACTTCTGTGCGTCACCTTCCTTCTCACTCCAGTCCAGTTTACTTAATTCATTAGGGGGAAAATCTACTCTTTTCTCGTGTTAGTTGATCATTGCCGGGGAGAGCATCGTCGGAAAATTACAGGATATTACCAGCAGCCGTTAACTCCCGCTTAGTTACCACCATTTACGAGCAAAATTCCAATATAACGGACAAAGCATTCCCAAGCGGAATGATACTAATGGTGTCAGCCGGGAAAGAAATTCGCGCCAAATTGATTACAGATGGCTGCCTTGTCGCGCAACCTTGCACGCCTCGCGATTCCGACGAGTATCCGAAAATTCGTGGCAATAAATCGACGTCGGCCGGATAATGCGGACGCCGCATGCTTAGTGGCGGAAGAAAGAGTAGCATGCAGCAGGGAAGGCACGCTCGAAAACTGGCTCCCACGTGACTTACCTCTCCCGCTGACCAAGAATGTCCACTCAAAGGAGGCATTACAGCTGTTCGACCTACAGTTAAGTGCTACGTCGCACACGATGCACACGTCCTCGGGACAAGCGCAGCTCATCACTTCCTCGGGCCGCTGGGAGTTCCGCCACTCGCTGTAAACTCCCGCGACGAAATTACCCTCGGGCTCGTCCTCCCCAGCGCTATTGTTTTGCGCGCTGTCAGCCATTCTGTAGTCGGACACGCAACCCGGCCGGAGGAACTACGCTGCTCGGGCCGATTCACATAAACTACGTCTCGTCGCCACTCTCGCGCGCTACATCATTCGCCTCGCGCAAAAACGCTCAGCAACAAGAAACCACGGCAAACGGGCGGCGTTCGGAGAAAACTGAAAAAACACCGGGATTACGAGGTTCGCACGGGGAACGCGACATTTCGACACTGGCAGAACGCCGAGCACTGGCGCACATGCGCCGCCCACTCCGAGCAAGTAGGTGGCGACACCGTACGCTTCCGGAGCCTGTTTTATCGACCAGGTGGCAGCCCGAGCTGTTTTACCAACAACCGGCTGGCGGTCTTTTCGAATGATGGTTGTTTCGTCGGAGCAGTTGTCGCTGGGCATTCTTGGACGAGCGTGCTGCGATCTGTACTGGATGGAATGCGTACGAGGGATTCTGGGAAACTGGAGAAGTTCGACATTCAGTTATTGAATATGAACCGTTTCACGTCGACTGATAAATGTTAATTACATAGATAGCTTCGTATCGAGTGACGGAACAAGTATGCTTCATTTATTAGTAAGTCTACTGTTTTCTATGGCATTTTCGCGGACATTTAGAATTACGAAATGAGAGAAATTTGATATTCGAGAATTGGGTACGAACAATTTCACATCGACTGCTAAATATTAATTACACGCATAGTTTCAAATCAACTAAATACGCTTGATTTATTATTCATTTTATTGTTTGATATCACGTTTCGTGGACATTTCGAATTGTTAACGCTGACAAACGTTTCCACTAGAGCGCACCGAAGGACTAGAGTTACAGAGTGGTTTCGCAGTACACTGGCTGACTTTATTCGCTGGCGTCATTATCCCTGTCGCCATTACGTACTCCGTTGACTAGACAGTGGATGCTGGCGACGTTCGAGAGGTGTTCTCCGAGAGAATTGCAGCCACAGGTACCTCGTTGCAGCGGCTCGTTTAGCCGCGCGAGCCCGAAACAAATTCATACATCACGCTTACCACGCGCGGCGGCGAGAGCTGCAATCTACACGCTCCACGAGTTACAATTAATTCAGAGGCCACTTGGCGAAATTCATGGGGAAAAATGCGAGGCTAGAGGGAGAGTTGATGGGGTTGGGAGTTGAAATTTTGGCAAGATTCTCATGTAAATCAGGCGAGGTTATGGAGCCCGTGGAAGTGGCTAAATGACGATCGCCATTATCCGACTGGGAGGAGGGCGAGAGTCGTCTGCATCATTGGGCCGTTGAAGTGGAGAGGGACAGAGTGAGGAGGCCAGTCGTAAAAGCTTTCAAACCATCGACCATTTCGTGCGTTGCTCCAAGTATCACTCCTGATACCACGCTATTCCATTTGGCCCGTGTCGTCCGGCGGGAGCGAGGGAAAAATGTCGAGTCCCCGATCACTCCGAGCCGACAGCCAACAACCCACTCGCCCGTTGCACTGCCGGTTAAATAAATAATTCAACCCTCGATCTACATCGCTCGCTGCACGCGCGCTCGCCCCCTCGATCCCCATAATTCGAATTAATCGCCGCAGGGCGCAAAAACTAGACTCAAAACACAACGACAGAGAGAGAGAAAAAAAAATGACCGCGCGTCACACTGACAAACGGAACTCTGTTAAAGCACTCGGTGTAAATGCGAAGTGTAAACCGTGCGAATGGCGAAATGTCGCCGATGAAAACGAACGCGCCCGCCTAAACGTGAAAAGCGAGCGTCCCATTCTTCCCCGCGGCTTTTTTCTCTCTCATTCCTTTTATTATTTCCCCGATGCAACGTAGCCCGGCCGAACTGCTAGTGTTGCGCCGGAGTCGGGCGCGTATATCGCTAATTAAAATCTGTCGGCGATTCGCAGGAGCACTTGGATGCGGGAAAAAGGCCGCCGGGCGGCACAAGGAGCGACGAAAAATGTTGGGACCGCAGGCTAACGAGAGGATTCGTTATTGGCCGAGGGCCGAATATAAAGAAGTGTCGTTATCGCGGCGCCGCCGTGTGCCGCCGCGGCTTCCATCGAGAGAGCGCGCCGGCTGCGGGACTTGCAGATACCCGAGGTTTTAATCGAGTCGGCCCTTTTATAAAGGGCGAGTTAATGCCTTGACAGTGAATGATAGGGAAAGGGCCAGTCTCGCCACTCTATCTGCCCTCACTCTGTTATCAAACCCTGTGCTTTAATAGCTTCGTCCTTTAGTCTGCAGCTAGCAAAGTATCTCTTTCGCCTCGACTGCCGCCGCTGATTTGAATCCTTTGGACCTCTGGCGCAACAGGCCTCCGATCACTCGCCTTTTCCATCCTTCATCCTTCACACAAGATATTCCATACAAGATACAGTTCTTCCTATTAGATAAATTTAAATTAGTCATCGTCATAAGAGAAACAACAAATTTTACAATCTCCAACTACAATAGTTTATTCGATGACAAATATCCGCTGGAAAATTGTAAACGAGATCGCAGGATACAGTTCGATCTCTCAACTGAGGTAGCCAGAGAGCAGTGCGAGTTGCGGGGTGCCAATTGCTCTTTAATGTCACCTCGAAAGGTCATTAGAGAGCGCCGGGGGATGGGGCAACGGTGTACACGTGGCTCGACACACAGTAGCACCGATCGGTTTCCTATGTAACGAGTACCCGAGCGGACTCTCCCCGCCGGAACGCAATGCGCACTTTGCACCAGCTGCAAATGTCAGATGAGCGCAGCGCGCGCGCGGCCGGGGGGGAAAGTCAAGCGCACCTGGCTCGCGTTTATTCGGCTAATTTATACGACAAGCCGTCATTCTCCCTGGCGGCCGCGCGCTCTCGCATGACTTTTAAGAGGATTGCGCAAACTCCCGGAAAACGAAGCCCTTTAATCTATCGCGCTATTAAACGCGACCTCTCGATGAAACTTCTCCACCCGCAGTGCGCGCACGCCCCGAACCCTCGAGAGCTGGCGCGCGGCAATCTTAAGGATTCACTCGGCACGCGAGCGTAAACGAGCAGCAATTAATTGTTTCGAGTCGCAAGACTACGCAAACCTAGGATAAACTTGGGGGAGCGGCGTAAATCAAGCCTGTCAGCGGCTGGTACTCTCGGAAGTCTCCGGGAGAATCGTGGGATGTCGAGGGACTGACAAGCGTACGGAGTTCCGTTAAATACTGCGGTTTTTCGGTGAATACCGAGGAATACGAAGGAAGGACGCCTGATAACTGATAAGGAGGGCGAATGGCATCGGCGTCCGCAGGATCCTGCGATATCAAGGACAATGCCTCGTCGCCCGGAGTGAGAGGAGAGTGTCCCTCCCTATCTTTAGCGAGCAAGTTCACGGCGGGATCGAATGGCGCTTCAATTGTAATTGGACGCCCCGGCGGACAGCGTCGAATCCCGCCCGAGTAAAAAGAACACCGGGGCGCTTTCAGTCCCCGGAAGTTTCATCCTCTCGGCGAGAGTCAGCGGGGCTTTTCTGTTAATTGGGAAAGTGCGGTCCGTCCGACTCCCTCGAAATTAGCTGAAACGGCTTTAAAGCGAGCGGCACAAACACATTACGCCCGAGGAATTATTCCGGCGGCGCGGAGCCGCGAGGGGATACTTTGCCGGGGCTTGCGGAATTATGAGCGCTGGACACTCGACAGTCGGGAGTGTTAAAAAAGGAGCGTCGCTCGCCGGGCGCATTAGGAGACGCGCGGTGTCAAAATCTCCGGAGGGTTTTAAATTTTCATGGACCTCGGCCGTCCGGCGCGCTAAGAGGTAAACTCTTCAACGGCCCGGCATTTCGCCACTCTTTACTGGCGTCCGGAGCTTCCACTAATTTCACTCTCCCGCGCTCGCCGTCTCCGGGCGACGTCTGCCGTAATTCCTCCGCGAGTCCGTGCCGGTGATTTAAAATCGGTGACGATCTCAACGGCTATAATTGCCATTGGAATTTGCAATTTAGATCGGGCGCGATTCCCCCCGGCTCTAGGGAGGGAGGAGCGCACTCGAGTCTATACGTCGAATCGTTCTACGCTCGGCGACTAGAACAGAGCGGGATCGATTAGGGTACATTTAGTATTATCGTTAAATCGGCCGGGTCGATTGGTGTAACCCCTGTATTAGCCGTGTATTGATCGCGGCCTGGTAGTCTCACCAGCGAAATGCACTTGTTGAAAATGGCCCCATTCGCTGTGGTGGCAAGACGAATCGCTCGGATCGGCTTCGTCCACTCTGACAGCGATGGATATATGACGGATGAAATACGTCACTTATCTAAGTAGTTCACGATGCGTAGGCCGTTTCGGCCTGGAATTGGCCGTTTCCATGACGGACTCCACATAGTGCGCACATACGTGTCTACCTAGGGGCCGAGGGGGAGAGCATATCGTGGCAGGCTTAATAATCTCGGCCAGCTCGAGCTCCCATAGCCGATAAATTATCCCGTGCCATTAGATCCCAACAGAATTATTCGATTAAATCTTGATTTAACCAGCAACACCGTCTTCCCTCCGCATAACCGGGCGACGCTCGAGCGATTCCGGACGCGCGACCCTCGTTCTTGTTAATCACGGCAGTTACAGGTGTCGGAGGAATTATTAAGCGCCCCGGTAAGAGAGTCGCCCGCACTCGACCGCGACAACTCTCCGATATATATGTCCGAAGTTGCCGGGGGTATAACGGGGAAATAATAGCTCGCTAATCACCGCCCAGTCAAACACGAGTGGTAAGGGAGCCCGCAGAAATTGGCCAAGTTCTTATAAACTGCCCCTTACAAATCATAGGGCGCCGGGAGAGCCCGGTGATAATTTGCTCGCGGAGTTTCCGGTGGTTGGCCGATCTGCAGTTCCGATGATTAATAAGAGTGGGCGCATGCAGGCACGTGTATACAAAGATGGAGGGGAATGGGAGACCGCAGAGATGAGAAAGTGAAGAGCCGGAACTAGTCGTGGAATAGAGAGGGGAAGGAGTGCGTGTATCATCGATCCTGAGGGTGAGATTTTACCGGGAAACCGAGGCACAATTTCGCGCATGAGAGTACGACTTCCGCCGATTAGAGATAGCCCTTCGCTCTCTCCCTGCGGATACAGAGCGGCCAACTAACTGTTCCCCGCGCAAATAGCGGCTTTATTATCCCCGGGCATTTCGCGGCCGGGGAGAACGATTCCGGCGCTTAATCTTGCCGCGCCATCTTAAATGGAATTCGGTGCGGGCAATCTGCTTCGATTATATCGATCGCGCGCAATACTCCCTCTCAGATCCTCGGTAACCCTCTAGCTCCGATCTCCCGAATATCCGCTGCGCCGTCAGGACCAAAGCCATCCGGCCACCCGGAGATCACCATTATTTTAATTGTGCCCATCAGGACTCTCCGAGCGCGCAGGATCTTCAGGATGCGATCGTGATTTCCTCTGGTCTCCAACCTCCCCGCATCAGCGAATCCTGCGACTTTCTCTTCTTCTTGTTTTACTACAAATCCCCGGGAATGTTTACCAAGTTTTATCCCTCCGACTCTTATTGAACATCGGATCCTCCTATACTCCCTTCCAGGGTCCTTTAACCCGGTGTCCCAGTCTTTTCGTGGGGTTGCTCGTTTAGCCCGGGAGTTAGTTTGCCTCTGAATTCGCTTAAACTGGTAGACTTGCAAGCGAGCGCTCCGCACTTCTTAAACTTCATCGCGGTATGGGTGGGGGGTGAGGGAAAAAAATTAGTCGCGTTAAAGATGGTAATTTGAGTGGGGTGTGGTCCGCGCCCGCTTCAAGCGTCGCCCCTCGTATTTCAAAGGATTAAGTGTCCCTCCTAAGGCGGAACACCTTTTGAAACACGCTCCATTATAATTCCCCCCTTGCCCCCCTTTACCCCCTCTCCCTCTCTCTCACTCTCTCTGGAGTTTCCTTCTCTCGGGCTAACTTTTAATATTTCCGTCTTGATAACTCGACAACAGTGACTCGCGCCGTGAAATACAGGCGTCACTGCGAGTGGAGTTTTCGTTGCTTTTTGAGAGCGGTATTGAGTTGCCAGTTATACGGAGTGCTTAGGGTAAGTGGTAGTAAAAGCTACGCCGGCTGCCTTTCTCCCGGTGGCTCGAGAGAGTCGAGAGCGAGTGTGAGAGGCGGCGGGAAAGAGTCCGCTCGGAAGCATCTCCCATTGGAAACACACGCTCGCTGTACACTCGGCCTCGGAGGAAGAAGCTCCAGGCATTTAAGCTCGGTAGGACGCGCCGGTGGTTATTGGTATCGAAAGGGAGGAATGGACAATTTCATTCCGAGTGTCCGAATCGCCGGTTGCTTTTCCTTCGCGCTTACTTACCTACTTGATAGACTCGCACATTTTATCCGGTCGTTCAACCCAGCGCGCGCGCGCGCCAAGAGGAACAATCGCGAAGAGGAGGAGAAGAGCCATTTGCGTGATCGGTTGGTGCGAGATAACGAGAGAGAACGACGGGCGCGGCTGCTGCGTCCCAGCGTCGCCGCCGCGCCCCATGCAAATGTGATCGGAATGGAAACTCCGACGAAACACTATGTTTCCCGGGGATCTTAATGCAGTGTAATTGGGGCCGTTTCAGGGACGCGTCGTCGCGTGCCCGGCTGATAACGCCCGGGGCACCGTAGGCCCACGATTTCCTATCGTGCCAACCGATAATCACCTTACCACCACTACACACCGAGAATCATTCATGAGCCGCGGGATCCCTACTACCCAATTTATTACACCTTCCACAAAATTCGCATATTGGTAGTCATTATCCTTGCGAAATAATAGCAGTAATTGAGAGCTTTTGATATGTAAATTTTTCAGAATTAATTGAGCTATTAAACACCTTCGGGAATGGGAGCATAATTTACTAAAAGCCACTACTCTGTTAAATTTACAAAAATTAATAAATAAATGAACCTACTCTGTAAAATATTAGATAGTTACTATTTCACTATATATTTGGCTTCTTGGCAATTTTATACTTGCAAGGATAACTCGGAGGACTGCGCCACCGCTTAATCGTGGAATTAGAAGTAGGCGAAGCAGGCATATTCGGTATTGTAATAGGGAGACAAGGAGACAGAGGTGAAAACCTGTCGTGCACCAAGTGATAGAGGGCTGACGGAGATTTGCATGAGAGCGAGAGAGAGAGGTGTAGGAGGGAGAGGCGGATATACCAGCCCGAGAGAGCGACCTCCTTCCATTTTCCGCGTGTTAGAGCCGATCTTCACGAATTATCTCTGTCCCCCGGGGGTAGTGGGGGCGGCTGGCGTCGCATGGAAGTCGTTATCTACGCCAGGCAGTTATTGCTTATTGCACAATGCTCCGGCGAAATGGAGAACAGAGCGCCCGGGTAATTTCCTCGTCAGATTCGCGAAATCCTTTTGTAACCGCGCCCGGATTAGCCATTGATCGGCCGAGAGCCGCATATTAATCATGCACCACCCGTCAGCTCCCCCCCCCCAACCCCCTATGCCTGTAAATGAAGCTGCACTTAACGCCCCCTGCGACGCCTTCCAGAAACGCGTGCAACGCCCCCGCCAGAAAGGGAGAAACCAAGACACCGAGGGCCGATTGAAACTTTTCCATTTGATTTCATTGTACGAGCTGCTAGAGACGAAATTTATTTTAACTCAATTGTCTGAGATACGCGCAGATCGCGCGGGGGGCGGTGGGTAATATCAAAGGCGATCTCGAGCAAGTTCGCCGGCAGTCAGTTCGTGCAGTATAACGTAACAGTAGCTTTTCTCGAAGTTCGCGACTCTGTCTTCTGCTTCTTGCTGCCGTAAGCACCCTCAAAGTTCGCGTACACTTCCCTTTGATATCGGCCGTTCCTCGATATAGGGGGCTCCTCCCCTCCCCTCATCCCCTCGGAACCATTCCCGCTGCCGAGATAAACGGCAACAAATTCTCGGAATGCGGGAACAATGGGGGTGAATGCTCCCTCGACCAGATGATACTTGAGGCATCGATCAAGGGCCCGAGTGCACTGTGTCTTGTGATCATCCTGGCTTCCTTCCCTCGGCCGCGTTCGATTCCGAGCGGTTTATTTACTGGTGGGGTGGGGCGAGTCGCGCAATTGCAACGATATTCACGAACGATTTCCTCCCGGGCGAGAGCAAGTGTCACGGGTATCATAAGTTTCCCGGGGCCTTATCAATCGGGGCACAAAAAATCCCTCCCCGGGGGTGGCGGAACCATCCCCTAGCCTACCCGTTAAATGGGGCTATTTATCGTGCCGATAAATCCCTGCATTGTTTTATAAGGAACGCGGGGCTGGACGGCTGGTATCTAAATTGCGCGCGGTCGACTTGTCTAGTTCTGCGGGATGACTCGGTGCACTGGGACCAGTTATAACTTCGATTCTGAGAGTCTTTTTTTATTGAATGCCTGTCGCGGTATTCGTATACGAAAATTGCGAGATTTATTAAGAGAGTTTTCTTCATTGAGTGTATTATGGAATCGCGGGCAAATCAGTTTTCCACCCGGGAGAAATGTCCGGGGATTTCTCTCTCGAGCAGAAATAGGGAGAGCTTGCAACTCGAGCTTAATTATCGCGTGAGCGTCAAATAGCAGGAGAAAGTTCTACGATAAACAAAACTCGTGTCGGATTCCAGGGAAACGATGTACCTTCCAGCGATCATAAGAAAAATAATCTGCCCCACGAAACAGGTCTTCCTCTCACATACTTCAACCATCACCAGCGGATCCGTCGCTGTAGAAATGCAGACTTCTTGCTTCTCCGGGCCATAACCGTCGCAATTCCCATGCCACCGGTAGGTTCCGCGAGGAAGAAGCCAAGATTGCGGGAAACGGGAAGATTTCACGGGGCTCGCCAGACTGGAGGTTTCCCGGCGGTGGATCGGAGGAAAAAGGGTCGGGGAAAAAAGGAAGCGGAAGGACTGAGGGGATCGTCAAATCCCCTCCAACACGTTTCATTTTCCAGCCGGCCACTCGCGACGAGCGCCGCTACATCGCGCAATATCGCGTGCCCGCGACAAGTGGAGGGAATTGTAACAGTCGGGAATTACGCCCGGCAAGAACACGCCACCTCCTTTTCTCGCCGCGTTACCTTTCCCCGCGATTAGATACATCCTGCCTGATTTTAATAGCTCGGCAACTTTAACTGTGTAATATTAGAGAGTTCAAGCTAACTTCTCACGGTATAGAATGATTTTAAATGATGCGCGTAGTTCGCCAAAGCAAAAGAGTAAAAATGTTCCTTTTTAACACGACATCGTCAACTCACCAATATAAAATTATGGGAAAACAAGACCCAAAACTTCTATTTTTAATAATAACTCAAATCTTTCTTTCTTAAAAGTTTCTTTTCGCGCACTACCCTTGAATTCCAAAGAACCAGAAAGAACAGAGCAGATGTCAGCGCTTGATAAAGTTCGCCAAGTCATACATTTCAAAAAATACCGCAGCTCCAAGTAAGCGGATTCCCGCGGGCACCGCGAGATATTGTAAATAGATTATTGCCGTCGGGAGAACTATCGTGGAATGACCCGGGCGCCGTTGAAAGTGGAAGAATAAAAAGCTCGAGTGTCGGAACTTGTGAGCTCGTATCGGGTGGGAAGCGTCGGCCGCGTTATTCTCGCGAGGAAGCCGGCGAGAAAGAAATGTCGCGACAGCTCTTCCGCGTGGCTGGCGATTAAATTAAAAAGCGTGACAAGGCGGGGACAGCTGCCTTGTTAAAGGCCGGCCGAGTTGAAATTTCCTAAATTCATTAGAGCGCAAACAGCAGCAACAAGCAGACTTTAATATAAAAACACGCAATTAAGAGCCGCGCAAGTAAAGCCCGCCCGGCCTCTTTAATTGCGCTCGACATTAGTTGCTCGCAAGGTGGGCGCATTCCGTTGCTCGGGACAGTGGCGCCTTTATGCCTCGAGTGGTGACAGTCACTTAAATAATTAGCCAATTAAGGAGTTCGGCCGAATGTTGAAAAGACGATGGAGCAAGATTGCCCAAGATGGTTCTAACGAGATGCGCTATGCTTTTCCTTTCAGAAACGTCGAGGATTACGCGAGGGAGCACGAGGAGGCCTCGAGGAACATACAGCAGTACCTGTCGAACCCAATTAACGCCTACCTCCTCGTAAAAAGGCTGACCACCGACTGGAAGAGAGTGGAGGAATTAATAACGGAGGACGTGGGCAAGTCGTTCGTCTCGAATATCACCAGCTCGAGAAGCGACCTGAAATTCCCGACAGACGAGGACCTTAATGGCGCCGCCGTCGCCTTGATGAGGCTCCAAGACACTTACAAACTCGACACCGCACAAGTCGCCAGAGGCGTGTTAAATGGCGTTCAGTACAGCACGGGATTAAGCGGTGCGTACATTTTATTCTCAAGCCCTCGCACTCCACCCCCGCTCGAGTCGTCGAGTCGCATCCGACTCTCGGACCCATTTTCACCTTCATTTCTCCGCCCGACGCCTTCTTAATTCATGCTAAAGGACTCGAGCGCCGAGTTTCCACAGCGCCATTCCGCCACTGGGCCCCTCCGACTCCCCTTTAAACGATTATACAACCCTCCCCCCTCTCCTCCTCCGGTTCTTTCCCGGGATTATAACGCCGGAACTTTAACTTTGCGAGTCCTCGTCGCCCTCAGCCGCAGTAACAGTCCGCGTATACTTCTCCACGGGGAAGTCGTGGACCGAGCAGGGGGGTGGTACCTCGTTTCCAAGGGCTTCTCTCGCTGACTCTCCACCAGGGTACGGATTACTCGAATATTAAGGCGCGCGCGGATGCGCTCGAATTGATCCGACTCGGAATCGCGAATTTCCGATGCGCGTCTCGACAAAGTGCAAGTGTCGCATTAGGAGACTCCTGGTGCAAAAGTAGGACGACCGGGGCGTATATATGCGCAGTCAAGGGGTGGCGAAGGAAACGCGAGAGACTTCTCTCGATCCTTTTTTCGCGCTGAATTATTTATGCGAGCTGCTGCTGCTGGCGGTGCTTGGCGCCGCTCGTCTGTCGCGGCAAGCAGCGAATCGACGACGGGGAATATTGGCTTCCGATGTTACCTGTACTTAGCGATCTTCGTCATGAATAATTTAAGGGGGACCCTCGCCTCTGTCAGCGAGAGAGAGGGACGCCGGCTCCCGTTTCCGTGGCGTGCCGGCCGGGGCCGGCATGGCTCGCTTTCTGATTTTCCACCCCTGGAAACCCCTCGCCCTACGTACACCACCCCCGGGGGTTGAGGGGTGAGGGCAGCTATAGGTAGCTGCAATTGCCAGTACGGACTTCCGGCGCCCTCACGTTCGCACCCTCGGCCGGGCTTCATCCGCCTTTATTACCCCGGCACGTCCGTTTTCAACGCCTTTTGTCGCCCGGGCGCACGTGGTCCTCTCCGCACCCTGCGTCCTCTTCCTTTCGGCGCGGCGCCGGGGAATTATTGCGCCGGTGTCCGCGTCGTTCTCGATTATCGATGCACCGCGAGCCTCGAGTTTGTCGATGAAACGCAAAGTCCTGTGAATTACGGAGATCGCGGTTCTTTGGAGGAGTTTGTTATTATTAATCTGTCGGAGAGTATTGGGGTGAATCTTTCGGAGAAGCCCGCACTTGGGAATCGAACGGCGGAAATCTGAGAATTAACGGCGGCTTCGGCTTGTCTAAAGGAACTTTCACTTAATTCATTAAGGAACAAGATCGCTCCGGACACGCCGAGAGCTACGGAACTAATTTAAGGAGGCTCGCGAGGAAAAACAGCGGCCTGCTGATCCCCAAGTTTTCATCGGGCGGGGATGCGCCCCGGCGAAAGGAGAGCAACCTTTCGAGGCGCAAAAAGGAGAAATTAATTAACAAAGAAAGTTTCCCCCGCGGCTCGCCGCAAAGCAAACGAAAAAGGAAGCCCTCGCTTTGCCGCCAGTTAGAATATTTAATAAGCTCCCAAGAAAGCGGCGACTCGAAACTAGCGAGTTCGCTCTACCAAGATTTTCCAGTTCTCCTCGTGGACGCTTGGGAAAACTGCTCCCCAGAATTCCGACTCTCCACTCGTGTTCAGCGGATTCTTCGAGACGCGATATCCCTCGCGCCGTTCTCCGCGCCAATTGCTCCGCAGCCGATGCAGTAATTAGTGTCAAACTCCCATCGAACTCTTGCCAATCGGAGTTGTGCGCCCGCACAAAAGAGCCGGGACGCGCTTATTAATTAGGCCGGAAGTAGGAGGCTTTAATTAACGAGGGATGAATTTTGCTCATTCAGCGGGCGACTGCTTCGAGCTGGGTCGCCAGTCCTATCATAACCGGGACTACTATCACACGGTCCTCTGGATGCAAGAAGCCATGGACCGCCTTCAGGAGGAGCAAAACGCGACCACCACTTCGAAGCCAGATATATTGGAGTACCTCGCCTTCTCGACGTACATGCAAGGTGAGTCTGCTCGTTATATCGACGCCCTAATGCCTATGCCACACACACACACCCTGCACACATCCACTCAACTACCAGCGTCATCCCCAATGCCGCTCTCGGCAGAGATGCCCCGGCTTAATTGCAAAAAAAAGCTCGCTTTGCAGGGCGCTCGCGCGCGCAATGCGAGACCCGCCCGCCTTTAATGCATTAGAGGGACACGCAAAAATTTGCAATGTAAATCCACCTAATTTTACACGATGAATTTTCATCCGCAGGAAGGGCGCGCGAGCGCGCGCGCAGCGCCCCCCGGTACTTTGGGGAGGGAAACAGCACGCGAGGGCCCGTGTTGGCGGCGCATAAATTATGCAAATAATTAATCGACGATATTACAGGAGCGGCTTGACGGCATTAGCGCGGCACGTCGGCCCATAACAAATTACAAGGGTGCAAACTTTCCACGAATTGAAACGGCAATTGACTGCATCCCTCTGTCCCGTTTTCTCCGTGGCGGGCGGGTAGTCACCGCGAGGGCGGCTAGAAAAGAAAGCCGTCGAAATCGACCAACAACCGCGGGGATAAAAAGCTCGACGGTATAGCGTCGGCCGGTAGTTGGTTGGCCTGGGGTATTATAAATTAGCGAGTAAATTTTTCGTACGCGTGGGCCCCGCGATGTTACACGGCGGTTAGAAAGTTTCCGGACGGCTGACCGCTTTCCAGCCCTCCGGCTCTCGGTCTCTCTCTTCCGGCGAGTGCCGCCGGCAGCCCTTGGCCTGCTCGTCCTTCCAGGAGGGCGCAAAAAGCGCGGCGAAAGTTCGCTCGGCCGGAGAGAACGCGAGTGTATTTAAAAAACGGAATGAAAGAGAGGAGGGAAAAAAAAGAGGGGTGGAAGGCTGCCGGGTGGTATATGCACATGCATTTAAGTTTCGCACGTGAGAGCCTATGCAAATTTCTCTTTTAGCCGTACGGCTCGTTTAGCTCCTCGGCGATATTACGCAAAGGAGGTCTGCGTATAGGATCTTGTTAGGTATAACGATGTCAGAATTTCGCGGGAGCCAGTCTGTCAGGATGTCAAGCTAGTCCTCTTAATCCAGTGAGAGTCCTCGGCCCCGTCGTTTCCGGCCGCGCGCTACCAAATCGCTGCGCTTCTTTTGACGTAGATCCTGTCCGTAATTAAGTTTGCTTTCCTCCAAACAGGCAATGTAGCGCGCGCACTGAGCATGACTAACGAGCTTCTGGAGCTGGTGCCGACCCACGAGCGCGCCCTGGGCAATCGGGCTTACTATCAGACGGAAATCCAGACCAAGATGAGCCAATCGAAGAAGAAGCGCGGCGAGGACGGCCTGGACGACACTGCCATTCCGGAACAGGTGCGCTCACACTGCCGGATTAATCCTGCGACCAGTAACATTGATCTCGAGCTCGCATGTCGTATATTTGTACAGAGGGACGTAGAGTTGATAGGACGATTGGAAAAGAATCTTGGATTTTCCTCACAGCACTTCACCGTCGCCGAGGAGAGGGTCAAGACCTGGGAGGAGATGACTGAACGAGAGCGATATGAGATGCTCTGCCGGGGTGAAGTTTCAATTCCAGCCTCGGTGCGAAAGGTCCTCAAGTGCCGGTATGTCGATCGCGGGATTCCATTCCTGAAAATCGCCCCGTTCAAGGAGGAGGAGGCGTACCTCGATCCCAGGATAGTCGTTTACCATAACGTGATATACGACGACGAGATCGAGACGATCAAAAGGATGGCTCAACCGAGGGTAATGCTCTCAGTCTTTCTACGATAAACCTTACCACGTACCTATCCGCTGGAAAAAAGATTCTCCGGGAAATTGCGAGTCTGATGGAAATCTTGGCAAGTTTCGCCAACCTGATTTCCTTCCTCTTGTTGTTGCAGTTCAAGCGGGCCACGGTGCAGAACTATAAGACCGGTGCCTTAGAAATAGCGAATTATAGGATTAGCAAAAGCGCCTGGCTGCAGGAGCACGAACACAAACACGTAGCTGCCGTTAGCAGGCGGGTCGAGCACATGACGAGCATGAGCGTCGACACTGCCGAAGAGCTTCAAGTAGTTAATTACGGCATCGGAGGTCATTACGAGCCCCACTTCGACTTTGCTAGGGTGAGTCACTTGTTCTCAGACGCACCTACACTCCCTTTTTTATTCAAAGAACCTCTGCTAATCGTGAGCATTGCATTTCAGAAAGAAGAAACGAACGCCTTCAAGAGTCTTGGCACTGGAAATCGGATTGCCACCGTCCTCTACTATGTACGTATTTCTGTGTTTGGAGGATGCGTCCAGTGTTACAGGAACGTCGATATAAATAGCACTATTTACAGATGAGCGATGTCGAGCAAGGCGGCGGCACGGTGTTTACAGCCATTAATATTTCCCTCTGGCCGAGAAAAGGTAGTGCGGCTTTCTGGTACAACCTGAAGCCAAACGGCGAAGGAGACTTCAAGACACGACACGCTGCGTGCCCAGTTCTCACGGGTTCCAAGTGGGGTGGGTATTGTGTGCCAGTATTCTTGAAAGATTCTGCTATTAAAAGTGACGATCTGACTGTTAGGAAATGTACTAATATGATCATTTTGATTGTTTCAGTGGCGAACAAGTGGCTCCACGAAAGGGGTCAAGAATTCTTGCGGCCATGCACCCTGGAAAATCAAGCTACCGACGAGGTTGACGCCAGCCATTGAAAAATTGCCTCCATCATGCGACATTAGCGGAAAATCAACAGAAGAAAAACTAATATCTCTGAGTCGCTGTTTAATCGTTTAAAAATAGGATTCAGAGCGCACTTGATTCTTAATCTTAATGATTTCTCGCGAGAAAGTCGACGAAAGGAGCGCATAACACGCTGCGACATAAACATTCTCTGCTTTCCCAGAAACCCAGTACACGGAGGCTTGAAAGTTAGACACTTCTTTGATTTAGGTGGTCAATTGAATGATTGTGAGTTTTTGTATAGCTGATGAGTATGTGCTTTTACGTGGGAAGAATTTACCGTTTCGAAGGTACTATTATCACTTCAACTATAAGTTTGCAACTGCCGGATTTCACCGGGCTATAAGACATTAAAGAGACCTATGCCCGACTGTAACCATATAACATCAAAAGGGATCAATACACACCGACACCATGTGCTGTGTCCCAGACTCAGCCTCCAAGTTACATGAACCAGTTAATCGATCATTTCATGTTTACGAAGCTCTAGCCACAAGTTTACGTCATTCATTGTGTAAAAATAAAAACACCGGTAAAGCATAAGCACAGGGACTGGGGGTGGTCAGTATGTAGCGAGACACAATGCAGGACACATTACACATAACTCTAAGGGTCTTGGAATAGAACTACTGTCAGGTATGACGCAGTTATACTAAAGCTGTTGTTTAGAAGGCAATAATCGACCAGGGTCTTCGGCATCCGTAACTTGTGTACCATTACGTGGCAATAGAGGAAACTGAGGGCTGCCGTCGGTCTGCCTTGATGCCTAACATTCGCGATATTGTTCCTTTCGTGTTCACACTCTTTTCTGTCGCGTTTTCTTTTGTAAATAGATGCGACGCCGACGATCGTGCGTCTTGTATACGAATCGCTTGTATAAAGGAGACGGAGAGAGTGAAGATCGGCGAGAGACGTTATTAAAGAGTCACTTAATCGTAAGGCGACGAGAAAGTAGGGACTTTTTACCAAGTGATATTTGACTATTATAGCATATAAGTCGCGCGTTGCTCGTGAGCTTCGATGTCCGTTGTTCAACAGAGAAGAATCTTACGAATATCAAGTAGAGGTGATCAATACTCACGTAATCGACTAGTACGTACCGTAGATACTGACACCGTTTTTAGACCTTTAACTCGTGATCGTGAACCGTGTCCGCTGCAAGGACGTATGATTGATTTCACTTCGGATTCCTTTCCACATCCATGGGAAAAATAAGTTTCCGATGGATTGATGTATGGCAGCGGCAAGTACGATTCAACGTTATCGCACGTAATTCTAACTGTTAGGTCACTGATCTAAGTAGCTTGTTGGTAAGCGACAATTTTCAAATGCATATAAGCGCGTGTATAGTTGAATGATCAGGACGTCTATCACGACTCTACGGTGTCCCAGGCACTGTATTTCCTACCTACTGTTTAGTCCATAAGCCCCGTTTATAACAATCGTTACTTTATCCTACTGGTAAGTCAAAAAGTAATGTCACTCAATAAACGTTTAAAAATCCTGAAACGCAATTGTAATTCTCTTGTCGCACGTCTTTTCGCAGTAGATCTACCGCTTCCTTGGTAAACATTGGTGAATTTGTCCCCAGAGTAGCCACATTTACGAACTTCCTTACCTTATCGCGTTAAGACCGTTACGTTATCAACTGCAGGTTTGAATAATGTACCTGCTGTTGAGAAACTAAAGACTCCCCGAAGGAGTACCCACTTGTTAAGAACATATAGGCCTGTCTTCGTTTATGTACTGCGAGGCCTGGTGCTCTACGCTTTGACACCCATGGCAGTATACATAAACAAAGACGCCTTATGTGTCACCTGTGTCATGAACCACTACACTCTTACCCCTTTGCCTAGTTTCATGGGTGTTACAGTGTTCAAGTATAATCAATTTTTCCAACTATTCAACAGATCGTTCTCTGCGGTACCCAACGATAAATATATTATTTGCAGATGTCAGTGTCAGTTACAGTTTGCCCTCACTGATACATGGACATGACACATGTGACAATACTATGTACGTACACTAAATGCAAGTTGGAAGTGTTTTATGGTCGAGTGGTCCTCATTTTAGAGAAATAGCACTCACTAAATGCTGAGGGGTTTAAGACCTTTCCTTCTTAACATTTCTTACACCACTAACATCGAGTTTTTCAGATGTGCCTCGATATCCATAGAATGAGGAAAAACAAATAAAATACGAACAATATGCTTCAGAAAACAATTAGTATGTGAAACAATTGTAATTCCCTCGGGAACAAGGTATTATAAGTTTATAGGAAACATTTGCCTCTTGCTATGTAGGTCGGGAGTATTCGAGGAAGCTGGCTGGGCTCACACCTACACTAGAGCTGCTAATCGATCCATTTCCCGCTTTTCCCCTTCCATTCGCCAATGGTCCCGGGGCATCTCACTTTATTCCGGCTGTCCACCCACGTTGAATTTATATTTTCTTGCATTTTATCTGAAACTCACCCTTTGTCTCCGAAACACGAGCCTTTTCATCTCACGCTGACACTTTTATCAGTTTGCATATGTATGACATACAATACGTCACAGTGGACATCCAACAATGTTCTCTTTCATGGTTTATACATAGTCCTTCGATCCTACGTGTCCTGTGTTCGTCGTAACAGGTATTCATACGTTTCTCGACTTTCCAACCATCTGCGTATTGGAAGTTATTTTCCAAACTTTTCCTATTTCGAGCTCAAATTATGCCGCAGGATTCGAGAAGTTTTTAACGTTGCGCCGGGAACTGGCGCGGCAAAGGGTAAATGGGTCAAATGATTCTGCAATTGCGAGAGTCAATGTTGAATGCAAACAGTTCTTCAAAAGTTTGCATGAATCCATATGGCTTGTTAGTTTTTTGATATTTTTCAGGATCTCCTGCTAGTAGGATCCCACGCGATCCGCGATATTTTCGTAAAATTCTCGGAAGCTCATCCCGCGCAATAGAGGAAGCATCCCCGAGTGGAGAAACGCAATACGCCAACTTGCTCGGAGTCCTCGGGAGTGTAAATTTGTACTTGAAAAATAGCTTCGCGATGAAAAAGCGAACGGGAGAAATATTCCCGTTTTGCCGGAGAAAAACGTTTTTACAGCGGAAGTTCCTCTCATCGGGGGAAAGTGGTAATTTTTCTCCGTTTAAAATTACCCGTAAAACGACCAACTAACGAGCCTGGACTTTCAGCTCGTGGGTTCGAAGTGAAACTCTGTTGTTCGCTCCATCGTTCAACGTCGAGCGGTCTTTCGAGCAGTGATCGCTTTATCAAAGTCCGTCTATCAATCGGTAGAGACGAAGGAGTATGTCATCCGTGGGAGAGTGGAGCGCACAAAGGCTTAAAGGGAACATGATGTTACACGACTTGCCACAATTTCCCAGCATCTTCTCAACCTCACCATCGACACCACCATCAAGTGGTGTCCACCGTTCTCACCTCCTCTCGATTTGTCAATACTGGCAATTGTCAGTGGCGGCCCGCTGGTGTTAATAGATTTGCGCCAGGTCGCCAAAGTTCTATTAATAGATTGGTGATCGATGGTGTATCAATGGGCAGGGTGGGCGGGCGGCTCTTCAACGTCAATACCGAATTGCGGCCGGTACGGAAAACGGGATTAAATTTTAGCCGAGCTGCGCTCTCCCGGAACCTCAGAATCCTCGCGTGGGTTGGTAATTGGTACATCATTGTCCGGATTCGATAATCCCCTTTCACTGGTAATCTACCCTCCGCATCCATGCGGAGGATCGCAAATTATTTAGATTATCTAATCAACACCGCTACTTCCGCGGTTGTTTCGGTACCTTGGGACGATTATAATGAAATACAAGTACCATTTATCAGTCATAACATAATATCACATTTTCCCCATATTTTCCAACAGCCGCCATCACTTTTCACTGTCCAAAAACAAATATTTCACCAGCTACGTTCTTCATTCTAGCAGAAGTTTTCCTTTCTTTCAAATTCCCCAATGCTCTGATTCTATTTATCAACCAAGTCCTTTGACAATGTGTCATATTTCGAAAGCGAACTAGAGCGAAGCATTCGTTTGGTGCATCGAGGGCTTTTCAACAATTTCCGCAGATTCACAGAGCGAAAGCCCATTGTACGCGAGCAACCTTTCCTCTCATCCAAACTGCTTCACGGCTGACGAGCAGTTCACCGAACGAAAAGATGCGAATCGTCCTGACCGTTCTTAATTGAATTGACGCAGGACAATACTATTTACTTCCTGGCCGGTGCGTTCAGTACACAAGGGCGGGCGCGTACAGTCGCATCCCCGGAGCACAAGGACACCTGCCTGACGCAATTTCTCCCATACGCCGGAGCTACATCGATTTCCTCAATACGCCGCGTGAGCGTATATCTCGGAAGCGGATTGTCCGCGGCAAAGTCCGCGGTACTTTGCCAAGAGTTTTCCATCGGCAGGATTCATGATGAGAGGCGAGGTAACAAGCTAGTGGCTGGGAGCGACGGTCGATCAGGGGATGGTAACGAGATCGGCCTTCGGAGATAAGGGGCTGGTTGGCCTGGGAAGGCGGCGAAATTGGGTCACCGGGCTGAGTGCCCGGGAACGAGCGTCCTGGATCCTGAAAGAGAAAGTTCAGGCTGGTAGCAGAGTGAGAGAGGTCCATTGTGAGTCCTGGCATTACAGGACTTCGCTTTCTTGCAATATGACGCAATCGTCGCTCTGATAGAACGCGTTTCTCTGGTGCATTCGACGCTTCAGTCGCCGAGGGGGAGTCTATACAGAAACAACGCGAGTTGATGACAGAGAAATTGAAATGGAACGAGTGACCTGGAAAGCATCCCACTCGCTTGCAATGAGGGAAATCTCGGGGAGTCGACGTACGCAACAGGATCATTTCAGTAGGGGAAGCAACGGGTGACTTGGGCGTTAATAAATGCGAGAAAGACACAATTCTTAATTAAACACATTTATTCGATCTTAACTAACATGTACACCTCGTCACGGCGACCTGCGCGTGACGAATAAATCACTCTATCCTAGAAAATCCCATCTCCCAGGTTCACGCTATGTATCACGCATTCATGAAAGAGGGTGAATGAATTAGTTGTTGATCCAGTCTCAATCCCCAATACTGTGAGCAACAGTCGAAAGGTGATACACGGTACATCTGATACGAGTCTGATTAAATGAATGCATGTCTGTCGTAGTTTCTCCGATTCCGCCTCGTTGCGTATTCACCCAAACCGGACAGGAAAAGTCCAATCGACAATCGAAAATACACGAGCGCCGACTACTGATACCGACAATGGAATAGACTGCAGACTGTTTGGTAGGAAGTTGACGATTAGAAAAATATAACATCACACGGGTGTACATTTAAGTCGGAGTGGTCCAGAAGTTTGTTAATAGACGATAGACGCGAAACTCACGATAAAATTACCGATGGAATCAACCATCTGCACATTAATATAGATAACTTGATTTACCCAATTCTAAGAGTAACACTCATGCCAAGCTTTACAATCACTTGCTGAAGCAACACCAAACATCGGTACCTAATTAATAAATTATGTCCAAATAGATTAGACACACGGGTCGTTCCATTTAGCTTGCTCCCCTTAGACACCAGCAGTTTGCCTTGCAGGTGGTCGAATGATTTGCAACGGAAACCACGGGATTTTTAAACCAATTCATTCTCAGCTTGCAAGTCAGCCCGCTCGCGTCACTGGAATTTGAACCGAATGGAACGAGCCCAGGATGATTGCTCGGTTAAATACGGGTGTTCGATCTACAGTTATCTTAAATGAAAATTTCGTTCCGTCAAGGTGCACGAAGTAGGTGGATTGGTTTGCGGCTTAAAGATCACTTGGACGCGAACCAACCCACGAGTGACATCAACGACCTTCTCCGGTGACCTTCGTGCTTGTCACTGGGGATGTCGATTTAATAATTACCACTTATATCCACGATGACAGTGCCGGGGAGATACATCTAAGAAGCGGCTGCCGCCATCGTGAGTCGAGCCTTATGAGTTAAATATTGGTTGAGTCTTATTACACTCTCCACAGTCGCAAGAATAATCACGGCTTGAACATTGTCGAACGAGTTTGATGTCAACGATATTTTCACGACACAAAGTACTTTAGTGTTACCACATTGATACATCGATTTCAATTTCTGCTAGATTAGGATACTCCGATAACGACATGACGCTCCCTCGCCACCCAGGCAGAGCAACGGGCCTCCTGTCATCTCCGGAGACTCGCACCCGGCCGGGATTGGATTCCTGGCCAAGTGCAGGTCTGCGAGGGCTCTGGATTACTCCAAGGAGCTGATGCTCTCGCCTGGCGAAAGGAGCTGTAGTTTCTTAATAGGAGAGTCCGCTGATCGAGGACTTCTCGGAGCCAAAACTACCGCGTCGTCCGTGAGAGTGGCCCGAGCTTGGAAACATCTAAAAGCTCAGGCTCTCCCGAGGACGAGCGACATGCTCTGCGCTCGACACGCGACACAGGTACAATCGCGCCATCATCGATCTACTGGACAATGGAAAAGTGCTTAAGCAGTCCATCACGATCCACCGGTACTTTGTGTCTCCTCAAGGAAAGCCCGCCGCAAAATTCTCCACACCCTCCTCCTCCTCCTGCCAGCCTGTCCCCCGCTCTATTCTTAGCGCAATTGCTTTGGACAATTTCACCCTCGAGCGAAAGCGACCTTCTCGACCTGTGGATTCGAGCGCGCACCTCGTGTGTCCCGGGCTACTTAAGATTTCCACCGAGAAGCAGTCGAAGTTAAAGTGACATTGACTTACGCGTCCCTTTGACTGTAAGTAACACGTCACGGACAAGCGGAAACCTCCGCCGAGGGCTCCGCGGTAAATTGACAATACGATGATCGTCATTAACTCGCGAATGCTACCCCGTGAAACTTAGTGTCTCGATCGGAGCGTTTCCTTATGAGCTAGGACAATTCTTACGGCTTGCTTAGACTCTTACGCTGGAATTAATGTATAACGATTATTTAGATGTACACATTTGACTTTGCTGTATGACGTCTTACGCTAGAAACAACGAGTCACCGTAATACATACTTTCGATTCTCTTCAAACATTGATATATCATTGGCCTTTAACATGACACTGAAACACCATCGTATCGATATAACATCTATTCGCGAAGGCGTACCCGCCTGCCGCGTGTAAGTTAAGATTGTACTCTCGTGTCTCGGCTCGACTGGAATTCGATCTTCCCCGGTGGAATACCAGCTCGCGTGCCTCTCGATCATGGAAGTGCCATTCGAAGTGGGCTCATTTCATGCCAAATCGATCACTCATTTCCTGCACCATTTTCTATCTTAATGACACTTTGTGAGCATGTTTTGCAGCCCAGATTGGGGTGGGTTGGTCATCATTTGCCCAAATTCGAATTTGGCTGGAAAGTACAATTGTTTGAAACTTTCGGATTTACCAAAACATGCTCACAAAGAAATAAGTGATCGATTTGGTATAAAACGACCCAGTGGCATCCTGCTTTCGAACCCTGTGCTCTCCTCGTCCCTTAATACACGTCTCCGTCTACCCTGAATAGTTAAACCTCATCGCGAGAGCCTGCTCTCTCCGTTCCCTAGGCACGTAGCACAAGCACAACCGACGGTGTGGAACTCGCGAGAGTCCTTGCTCAGAGAGCGAGGTCTCCCCCGCGAGTTCAATGTGTAGATACATACATATAAACATACATACATCGATAAAGTGTCAATATGTTAAAGTGGCGCGCGGTATTCGGGGTGGCTTCCTAGATGTCGTAGTCACGAAACTTCTTCACCGTCTCGCTGGGAGTTGTCGAGTCCCAACTGAGGTCACCCCGCGTCCCGTAATAGATGCTCGCACCTCCCTCCGATGCTCTCCTGTGAGCGTTCGCCGGATGAGCCTTCGTGTGACCCGCCGAGCCGGCTGTACCTCCGCTCGCATCCCCCAGCATACGGTCCTTCATCTTCGGCGTGGTCCAGTGCATCGTCTGCGACAAGTTTTATCGGCGTCCTCGCAATGTTTCATCGAAAAATTCTCCCCCGCAACATTTTCGCTATGTTCCATTCATTCGCGACGTAATATTTTCTGCTTTTTAATTAAGGACTAATTTGTTCATGGGCCGGCTGATGTAAAATTTATGTGCGGAAATCAAATTCGTGGATGTGTTTTATAAGCGTTTGCACGTGTTCAGGTGAATTTACTATAACGCATGTCTATATCTCTTGGCCGAAAAGATTCCATCTGACTTACCTGCTGAACGTTGTCCTTCATGGACTGCCACTGCTTGTAGCCGATAGCCAATCCGCTCCGCTTCCACGCATCGTAGTTCTTCCTTTTCTCCGGATCGCAAAGTATTTCTTTCGCAAGCTGCAACATTGCATGAAAAAAATTGCGTTGCGGTACACTCGACTACCAAAGACCGTGACACGGAAGCGAACCTCCAATGCGTGAGGCGAAATACTCGATACAATAGAACGAAAGAGCCAAGAATGCCGCTAATTAGTCCGTGACGCGCAATGAAAATAATTCAGAGAAAAACGAACATTTAACAGCTGGAACTTCCGCTCCGCCTCCTTATCGCCCTGGTTTTTGTCTGGATGGTACTGAAGGGCCAGATACTTGTATTCCGTAGTAATTTGTTCCACCTGTAACAGATAGCCAAGAGTTTCTCCATCAAGCAGGGATGTCGAGTCGAATTCAATAAGCTTCGAGTTTCAATTGCAGCCAATTGGAAATTTCATTGTCAATTTTCTGGTAAGTGTCTTTAGACGTCAGTCGGGAGTCCAAAGCGACAATTGACAATGTCCCTTATCAAGCCCGTCGCACGAGGGGAACAGTGACTGGGCAGAGAGATAAATTCTCCTATTCGAGCTAGGAGCTCGTAATAACGCGGGAATTATCGCATTGCGAAGAAAGCACTCTGGAGCCTCCCTCGATAACAATTCAACGCCGCAGTGTAAATATCATTAGGACATAGAATATTCAGTAGCATATGGATCGAACCACATTATTTCCAAGCGAAGTCTTGTCTCCAATCGAAAGCATGAAGTCAACCTGATAATTACATTACATATTAAACTTTAAAACCCCTTATATCACAGCAAATTATTCTCTTAAACATATTCAAGATAGCCACGTAATTATCATCGCATTAATTATTTCCAATCGAGCGAGAGTGAAAAATTCTTTGACGAAACCGCTACTAAATATAGTACTCATTTAATACGCACGCTAAGAAGCTTATCTGCAGATAAAAATATTGTGTAATTACAGAGTCCCGTTTTGCTCATATCCACGAACCATCGGCGTTTACTTTCACATTCGCATGGAAAAAGTCAAGGTACTTTAACTTTCAACTACAAACAGCCAACTCAAGTAATAACATTCAAGGGGCCAACAAATACTTCCGCCTAGCCTGGCGGTCGCTTCCTTTGAATCCGAGTTCCCATCAATTAGACCTCGAGTCAGTCTAATTAAACCAGCATTTGCCGCCGATCGAGTTATCCAACAAAGGCGCCCGAGGGTATAATTAATTGGCCGCGGCTCCGAGACCTTGTGCGATTGCATTAACCGCGCAAGCACAGCGGACCAACAACAACGCTCCCAATTCCCATGAACCGTAGCTCGGCCGAGCTCGGCCATTCTCTCTCAAACGCCATCAGCCAACGTTCCACTATACTCAGTCAACCTCGACAGAAACAAAAAGAAAGAAAACACATATCAAGAAACAATCAAGACGATTCTCTTACCGTGGAGTCCTCGGTGCAGGAGAGTATAGCGTAGTAGTCCTCCCCCTCGGTGGGTGTGTAATTGATCGCGTCCTGAACGCTCATCTCTCTCGATGGTCCGGGGCAACCTGCCGCCGAGCCACCGAAATAGCAGCGGGTTACCGCCCCACCGAGATTCGCCGGCCAATCTTCCCAGTGGCTGTTGATGTCCGCTTTCCCAGATGAAAATGGTTCGAGTGGCCGCTGCTTCCGAGCTCCAGACAGAGAGAGAGTGTCGAGAGAGCGAGAACCCGTGGACACGTCCGCTTCTGGCGAGGTCCGAGAGGCAGATTGGCAATGCTCGAGGTGGCTCCAGCTCTCGTCACCTGTTGCCGTGTCGCGCGTCGCAGACTCGCCCGCTGGAGTGAGCGAGCGGCGCACGGGGGAAAACCGTGTCGGAGACCCCGGAAAGACCCGATTCCCGGGAAATTCCGCGCGTGTGCGCAATGGATGTCCTTTGATAGAGGCTCGCCTCCGCCCGCCGCCTCCTGCCACCCGGAGAGAGTCCGTCGGTTGCCAGGGCACCGGCACAGATCGGCTACGTAACCTGCGCAATCGAGCGATCAGACCTCAAAAGGGTTCTAGTTCTGCAATAAAGGGCGCACAGATAGCGAATCCTACTCCCCCCCGACCCCCTTCGCTCCTCAAGGTTCTCTAGGCCGTGCGCAATATCATTAGCCCCGGGCCAGAAAGCTCGCTCGAATGCCTCCTTCCCAGGGACCTTGCATATGCTATCGACCGCCGCTTCCTCTCTCTGTACCTGTTGCGCGGTTGAATCGACTGACTTTTCAATCAGAAGTATCACATAGACAAAGCTCAATTGGAGAGGAGACTGTTTGCTGGCGAAGGAGCGGAATATTAAATCTAGTGTATGCACATTCGATAAAAGGCTGTTATGTCGATAATAGAGAGAGATAGTTTTTTTCAATTGTACTCGACGGTGTTGAAGTGCGTCAGAGAGGCTGAGAGGAAGAGGGGGAAATAGAGAGATGGAAATATCCGAGTACGAAAAAGCACAAACTGGGCCGTGTGTCGCAATTAGCGACAGCTGATTGCGTCGATTCAACCGTCTACTCGGAATTCCGGTTGGCGTGCTCGCTTGCGCGAAAACCACTTTATTCCGGGATATTAGGGTACGAGAAGTTTTGACGTTTCTCTGCTGGAGTTCACTCACAGTAATTAACAATTGGCAGCTTTCGGAATTTCCCGTGGTCAGAGGAAAGAGACTGTTGTTTCCAGGGAATGGGAGCTTGTGAAACACTGGCGAGTTGCTGTCAACGGGAACTGCGTATGACTGAGATTCCGGGGTCTTGTGGCTTTCACTTGCGGTCAGGCTCGACCTTGATTCTCTCGCCTTATCGTTGATCATTACCGACGGAGTAATCGACGCGATTCATCGATTACTCGCGGGCGTCTTCCCGTCGATCGGCAATTCAGAGAGACAGGACTGTGTTTCCCTTCTGCGACTTAACCTCAAGCTTCCACCCACATTTTTACTAGTAAAGTCGAAACAAGTACAAGTCATTTACAAGTTCCAAGTTTCCTTGTTTCTGGCCGGATTGAGAAGCGCATTCATAATACAAAAACTCGTCTCTTAATGTCAGTATGCTAATCCAAGGAAACTCGGTTAAAGTAAAGTTCGTGCCAGTTTCCGAGCGTCGAGTAGCAGCTCGATCCACTAGCCTGCAAGAGGTAGCGCCGCAAACTCAATATGATTGAAATGAGGTTTTAAAGGCGCCACGAGTCTCCAAGAGGTGAATTTATCACGGGAGCGCGTTTCGATCAAGCCCAGGGGAAAAACAAGCTGGCTGGTTCGAGAGCAGGGTAAGGGAAGCAGCGATCGCCCCATAAAAATTCGCCGCATGCGCCTGCCCCGGTTAATTTGCATTGGCGCACTTTAATTTCGCCGATGCATCGGGGTCACGGCAACTTCTGATGGACTTTTCCTCCCCGTCCCTTTCCAGGGAAATGGAGCTCAATCTTGTTTGCCTTTTCCAGGAAGCGAGGTTGGATACTTTCTTGCGCCCGTAAAAGGAAACTTAGGATGCATTTTAGCAATGTAGCTACGAGACCCGCGATAAAACAGAACTTTATACCAGGCCGTAAGTAAGGTTGCATACTTCCCAGGAGCGCACTTGCACAGGCTTCCATTTCTTAAACGCTGCTGCAGTGAAACGGACGAGAATGTGTTGGAAGTTTCAGTTACCGCATAGCTAACTTGAATTCTGAAAGTCCTGTGGATCAACGCGAGTCAGAGGAACACGATGGATAAACAAAAGCGCAGTCTCGCAGGACGCTGGAAGGCGAGAAAGGAGGTGGGCTCGCGAGCATAATCCTGGCGTGGCTCGTAGGTCATTAGAAATTCAAATTTCCACGGGGATTATGGGCGAGGATGAGAGAAGAAGAGAAAGAAACGTGACAGAATGCGCGAGTTCATTATGCATTCGGCTCGTTTCCGCAGAAGACGGCACTGATTATCGGCTTCTTTGCCGGCAGCTGCCCATTGTTTTAAGGAGCCCGAAACCTCCCCCCATCTGTAAGCCACGAGGGGGACGGCCAAGCGTGAAAGTAGGATTTCGGTGCAACTACACATTTTTTCAACCCCTACTTAGCATCGCTCACAAAACTCTAACGAACAAGTGCTTCTGCTTTATTGATCGTAACTATAATCTAAATTTTTACGAGAGCCAATTAGTATCGCGTGCTCGCTCCCCGTAAAAAAAGGAGGGGGCGCTCCAACTTGAATCGGAGAAGGAGGCGGCCTTTTCTCGGTGCAGGCTTCAAATGTGCGAGACACGTGTCGGCCAAATGTCAACGTGCCCGCCAGCAAATCGGCAGACCGTACGGCTGACAGCCACATTTTTCAGCGTTCGAAGCCTGCGGCACGTGACGGCGCAACCCGTCGATCTCAAAAAGGTCAAATCATTTCTTCGAAATTCGCCGCCTGGGAAACATTGCTCCACGCACTCGTCTTTCTCTCGCTCGGGATTTGTGCTTAGCTGGTGCGCCTGGAGATGGAGAAAATCGACAGGTCGTTAGACGCTTATCGTTGCTTGTCGATAACTTGCGATAAGCCCGGACGTTTCTCTGACGACAGTACTTTCGTCGACATTAGCCGCGGTTCTCCAAATGGTTCTTCATCGCACGGACTATCTAACAGTTTAAATCCACTATGAACAGATAAAGCGATTAAAAATCTATTAAATAGATTCGACTACCTTTGTATTCAACCGCAAAGGCTTCGAGATTGATAAAAAAATGTGGCAAAGTGTGTTGAACAAAGTTGTTAATTTACGGCGACCGTGCGCATCCGAGTCTCCTGACTTTCGCGTGGCTGCTCGAGCTCTGAATACAGAATGCAACGAGTAACATATGCGTACACGAGGGCCGGTGTAAAAACAGCGAATCAACGAGCCTCCGCGATCCCTGGGCGCGATATAAGAAAGAACGGAGGGTACGGCGACGAAGGGATCGCGGTGGTGGTTTAATTCCGAAAGAGTTAGAGCCCTTTCCGCGGAGGAAACACACGCTCCGCTCTGTTTCCGTAGGCATATGCGTGACAGACACGCAAGCGTGCACGCGCGGCACTAACCTTACCCCAATAGAAATTCTTGATAGGCCCTTGAGCAGGCCATCCTCGCGCCTGTGTACTTACGCTAGTCTCGATGGAGACCCTCTCGAACAAGTGCTCGGCGCACTCGCTCGCGAGCCGCTTTCGTTTCTCTTCCACGCAGCCTCCTAGTGAAACTAGTTTAACGCCTCTGTTAAAGAGTCGCGTCGATTCTCCCCGCAAGCATGTGGAAAGGACATCGAGTTTCCGAATTCATATCCGCTTTATCTCTGAATTCGTAAATTTAGAACTTCCGGCTGGTGTCGAGGCGGAGAGGAAAAAAGTTAGAGGGTGAAGGAACACGTGTGTCGATTAAAGCAAACAGGACAGTTTGAAAAGAGACTCGAATAACATTGTACTGTGGATGAGAGAGTGTTTTGGCGGGCTGGGCCCCGGGGACTCGGCAAGTGGCGCGCGTCGCGTCGCGTCGCGCCGCGCTCGACGTGCGCGAATTATAATTAGCGCGACGCCTCCTCGAGGTTGCCGGCGAGCTGAAATCCCTCGCCTTTAGGGGAACAAGAACCTTTTTCTAGCCGAACGCCGTCCTTGCCGGCCTCTCGAAATAACGCAGCCCAGCGGCACCGCCAGCGGCCAACACACATGGGCGTTTCTTCGGGGGCACTGCCAGATGCGTGGGTGGTGGCAGTGAAGAGAGAAGAGAAGGAGAGCAGGAATGACGGTCACATGGCATCGTCTGCGGACTCTTCGCTTCTCCCCTGACTTCTCTGTGTCAGTATTCCGTCAAGAGTTCCGCCGTGCCAGTGCATTCACTTGGCGCGCATTAGTGCAACCCCCGAGTGCATCCCACCTGGAGCGAGCAGCGCGGAGGACGCTCCCCCGGAGGGAACCTTGAGGAAGGTTGCGAACTCTCCGCAACCAGTCTCCCCGTGACGACTCTCCTCGCAAGACAGTCTTCCTCGTCCACGTGCCGCGACGACACTTCGCCCCCCGAGACTCGGAACCAGTGATGTGACATAACGGCGGCCTCTTGTCACGGGCTTTCGTGACCGGTTGAAAGCCGCCGGGTTTAATAGTGAATGATAATGAGGCGGCATTGTCGAGAGGACTGATGCGCATTGGCTGCTCTCGCTGCCGGTAGCAGTGCGAGACTCGGGAAACTCCCTCGACCAGGAACGCGAACCGACTTGCCGCGGATGGATGTGCTGATGGAGTGTCTCGCCTGACTCGCCGCGCCAACATCTCCTGGGGACTCGTGCGGAAATATGCTTCGTACAAGCTTCATGAAGTACGAGCGCACTTCCGATGCACGCGAGGCCTTGAAGATAGACGCAGGGATTTAGTTAGTCGACGCTGTTCTTCGGGAGGTTGAAGGCAATGTTAGTATGTTCTTCTTGGTGGTACTTGGTGGGGAGGAGATGCGAGATGAATTGATATTTGTAGTTGTTTGGGTTTTTGGAATTTTTGTAGTGTTTGTAGGGAAGTGCGAGAGGGAAAGAGTATCGCAGAAAGCTCTTGGAATTTTCCTCTCGATTTCTTGGGCTATCGGGAATTCCTGCGAGGCCTGCTCAAAGGTCGAGCGGAAAAGTCGTCGGGAAGAATGCCCGGCGCTCGACGGACCTTTCCACCATCGCACTATCGGCGAAAGTAAACCCCGGCATTGTTTAGCGAGCGATTGAAAATAGTTTCCATAACTCGCGCGACCTTTAAACATCGGGCGCGACCTCGCGAAAGTATCGGCGGCTTACGCAACGCGGGGAGGAAAATAAAACCGTGCGCTTTTATAGCGAGGATAAACTCGTGGCGTGTTTCCCGCAGGCATTTAAAAAGCGCATCGAGGTAAAAGAGCTGGTTAGACCGGCGACTAAAAATAAGGATTTCGTCGATACGCCGACGTCGGAGGCGGGATATTCTCGGGGAAATAGCGAGCACGCTTCGATCAGCTGATCGCCGAGGCTTGAAGAAGAGTTTGTGGAAAACGCGACGGTCCACTCACCCCGTCGAAATGTCAAGCTTACCGCGCGCCGCGCGTCTACCCGGAATTATTCGCATCGAAAACCCGATCTATATTTGAAGCCTCGATCGGAATTCCACTCGTGCGATATACTCGCATCCGCGAGTTTCCCGGCCCCAAGATTTCCATCGGCTCTCACATCGACGCGTGCACCTTGGTGATCCTTCGAAGGGATCCTTTGAAAAAAGTCTGGGAATATTCCAATGCCATTTAGGCGGCCGCTCGAAGCGCGCGTTTATTAATAGACCGAACCTGACAGACGAACTTAACCAGACGCCTGATACTCGAGCTCGGAGATTCCTCTCCGGCGGGCGTCGGATTTTCGTTTTCCCGATCCTTGCACTTGTCGAGCTTTCATTGGCGCTTTCGTGTATTGCGATTGCATCGCGCGCTCAGATGCCGATTGCAAAGCCGAGCGGGTCGGCTGCGAAAGAGCGGCGGAGCAGAGAGATCCTCCGGAGAGTTGCATTACATAAAGGGATCTTTGTCGAGCGGCGAGGGATTCGTTTTTAAAAAAGGATCGCGCTGCTATGCCTCGGCGCCCTTTCGCCGAGAGTGGTTTGTGCTTACGCTTTCTCTCCCTCTCCCTCTCTCTTTCTACGCAGGAACAATGTCGGGTAACAATTGGAATCGGCAGGCCTTAACTCGATAAAAGAAGGCGGGAGGGTCGCGTCTGAGTTTGATTGGACGTACACATACGTGTGCACTTGGAAGAGTAGCTCGGCGATGTCGGTGCCATAAACGACCACGTCCTTATTGTTAGTTGCGTAAGCACGAGAGCGACGCCTGTCGAAATTCGTGTCGCGCGCCGCCGAAATAAGCCGCGCTCTTGTAATTAATACACTGACCACTCATTTCTCCACGGGTAGACTCTCATTTTCATATTGACGATCTGCAATTCGATTCTATCATTGTCTCCTTATTGACTGACAATACCTTTCAACAAGGACACCTTGTTAGATTTGTATTCATCTGCGAAATCCGATACCATTTCTTCTTTTTATTCTTAATGTCTTTTTAAGAGATTTGCATGCGCACTGGCCAGTCGAAGAGCGCAGAGAGCCAGAGTGGAAAATGGAGCAAGTAGGATATGTGGGTTCGGCGGGGGCGAGCGCGCTCGGCTAATTTGCAAAATTGCTCCAATTCACGCGTTTACCGAAACAAGCGCGAGCATATCTAAAGACACGTCCGGCTCGCCGGCGCAAGTGTAATGTGCGGTTTATGTGGATACACGCTTCCCCATGAGGGCACGTGCGCCACCGGAAGCAGTTCCCTTTTTTTTTTTACCGTGCGTAACCGCAGGTGCGGTGCGTGCTCGGTACACAGACGCGATTTAATGCGGTCTACACTCAACTACCCGCTTCTATTTTCGCCGCCCTTTCTTGCCAATCCTGTCAATCGCGCGCCCGACAACCGACACCTCTTTCGGCTCTCGGCTGGCTTTCTAATTGGACGAAACAATGCCTGCGTCTAATTCCATTTCGTACTTCACTTAATGACATTAATTCAACGATAATATAATTAGAATTTTTATGCTTTGATAATTGCATTATTAGAATTAGTAGATATGGTTGCGAGATTAATTTGTACTGGGTGGTTAGTGAAATTATTGGAGAGCATTGGAAATTGAGTGCGTGTAAAAGGGGGGGGCGAGTGGAAAGTAGGTGACATAATGGAGGCAGGAATTGTACATATGATCCGTGCGTGATTCGTCCCATCATCTGATCCATTTGGTCGAGGGGGTAAATCACGAGTGCTCGGTGCTTTCATGGGAACGATAACCCGCGTCTTCCTCTCTCTCCATTTCCTTTCTGCTTCTCTCTCTCTTAGTCTATTTCGCCGGCCTCTCTCTCCGCCTCGCTCTCCCTCTCTCCCTCTCTCCCGCTCGAATTCCCTCTGTTTTCGCTCGCTGCCAGGCACAAGTTTCCTCTCCTCGTCCTCCTCGGAGGCGTTACGAAAATAGTACTTACGCTCATTGCTGTAACAACGCGAAGCAGCCGCAAGTAGTTCTCGAATGCGATCGCGAAAGTTGTAAGGAACTCGGGCAAATGTCTTCCTCTCGATCCTCAGGGACCTCTTTTTCTCTTTCTCTTTCTCTCTTTCGATCTTTCCCTCTTGCCGACAGAACTACTGGGGGAGTCGAGTCGCGCAGCCAAGAAAGTGGAAAGGTTTCTTCCTTTTGCAGTGGCGCGAAACTACAATAGTGACAAACGCTCCTCCGCCATTTTCCAGCCGCTCGGCAGACATATGTAAAGCTCGCGAGCAGACAATAGAAATGTGTGAAGTGTATGTTAACCCATTGTTTGTTATAACTATGTTTCTGTTTAGTAGATACAACGATTCATGTAAATGTTAAAGTAGAGGATTTGTTGTATATTCAACAAAGAAACTTTTTTGGCACTTATTAGCCGAGCAGCGTCAAGTCCTGTAAAAGTTTCATCAAATGTCGAGAATTCACAAAGCTACAATTGAAATTGCAACAACTGAAAGAATCTCTTTAAAGAGAATTTCCTCCAAACTCGTTTCAAGAGTCTCTCCACCAGAAGACACGCTCAAGCCTTGCGCGTCCGGGGTAAAAGCGCAGAGATCGAACGGGGTCACCGGTGCAAATTTAACGAAGAGCGAAATGCGCGGCGAGCAGTAAAATAGGAGATCGAGGGAAGAAGAGCGGATGTAGGTAGGAATGCGAGGGGGCAGATATCTAGCGGCCGCGTGTCCGGCGAGTGCGGCGCGCCAATATCGCGTGCATAAAACGTGAATGAGACGCTTCGAGGCTGATCCCATCCCCCGTGGCCACCCGCTCCCGCCACCATAAACGTGTCATGCCGCTCATGCGACACGCGTCTCACCGGCTTCCCGGCTAAATATAATATTCCCGCGTATTTTCAGCGATGAATGAAAGCGCGCGCTCTCCCGTCCTCCGCTCGGCTGAATCGCCGGCCGCTGCTCGCGCGAGCGATGCGATCGTCTACTGAGGTCTGCTCCGTTGCGAAAGCGTGCGCGAAAGAATCGCGATCTTCCTACGCGCCGAGAACACACCGCTATTTACAGTGATTAAGGGAGATGATTTGTGGACCGTAATTCGAGCTGCTGGTAATTATGATTGCGAGTTGTTTATTCCGCACTCTTGAATCTTTAATGTCGGGTGGACGTAAGGAATGTACCTGAAAGGGTCAAAGATTTATTCTATTCACATTTTAAATATGTCTAGTATATTTTTATTATTTTATTTTTCGTTTTTTATTAGATTATTAAAATCTTTAATCAACAATTATTCATAAATATTTCTAAGAATAAATCTTTGACTCCTTCAAGTACATTTCTTACGTCTACCCGATGAAAATCGGTTAAAAATGATATAAAACACCGATTGCATCCGAAAATGGGAGTGTGAAAATTGTCTGTTGTTATTTGTGTCTGGCGTATTTTTGTAGAACAATCTCACTGAGATCAAGTATTCTGTGTTGCAGGGTGCCGAAGCTGTGATCCCGTATGCAGCCGGTCAACATGGCAGTCGGTGAGTGTCCTACCTGCCACTCCCTCTCTCTCTCTCTCTCCCTCGGTCCAATCCGCACCCACGTATCCCAAGGATGCTTCCACATGCGGCTCACACTCCTCACGCATAATCACGCGCTCACGTATCGCACGCTGGCTACCGTGTATTCCACCCCAAGCGCGCGCGATCCTTTCTCCTTTTCTGCCGGGCTCCACTAGCGTAAGCTCAGAATAAATCTCGCAGGATAAGAGCGACGCTCATCCTTTTCTCTCTCTCTCCGCTCTCGCTCTCTTAAAACAAGCAATTTATGGAGCAACTCCCGCGCCACCACCACCCACCGAGGCCAATCTGCCGGATAATATTTTACATCCATTAAGTCACCAGTTTTCCGCGACACCCTCGCTCACCCCGGCGCCCTTCGTATCGTAAAAACCGCTGAAAAATGGCAGTGCGAGTTTTAGTAACTTTAACGAGCGCGCATTCTTCCCCCTCTGGTTTTATTAAGAAACATAAATGCAAAATAAAATTAAATAAACTGCGCATAAATAAAGAAATAAAATGAAATAAACTATACTTGGAAATCGTTTGCATTTCACTGGTAGTCACGTGATTCTTATCTCCCGCGGGAATTCCGCGCGATTCCTGGGATTACGATTACAATATTTCCGCGCTGGTGTTGGGTATTCAATTAGTTTAACGTTAAAACGTAGTGGAGGGTGTGTAATTGCAGAGAATGCGTTTCCAGGAAACTCGGATCGTAAGTGTTCCGCTTGGCACTCGGTTCTCCGGTGAACCCGATTCATCTTCGAAGAGTAATAACGCGTGGTTGGTGAATGGTGGCGAATTTCCGGCGGCGTACGTCTGCTCCTTGGACTCCCCACTGTTTACGGGGAGGGGGACAATACAACGTCCGGTCCATCCCCCCACTTGCAAGAACCATTCGAATCGTTGATGGCGTTCTATGGACATCGCGCCTCGTGTATCTCTCGCTGAGCAGTCTCAGGTGGCCTTTCTATTCGACTAGTCGTCAGAGGCTCCCTCCAATCTTTACCAAACTCACATTCCGCGTGTAAAAGCGTGTGTCTGCGATAATACCTGGTGCGAACAAGTAGAAATCCGTGCACGGGATCCGAGTGCTTTGAAAATGTCGCGATCGCGAGGACTCTAATCTCATAAAAACCTCCAGTTGTCAAATCAACCGAC
Organism: Crossocerus cetratus; assembly: GCA_963675795.1. NCBI lineage: Eukaryota > Metazoa > Arthropoda > Insecta > Hymenoptera > Crabronidae > Crossocerus > Crossocerus cetratus. Next base: position 17,074,514 of record OY776668.1, on the reverse strand, counting down.
AAAAGATAATCAATATCGAACCCCCCAAGACTTTGAAGTTCTCCAGCACTGGACTCGGAGAAGGCGGATGGCTCGTGGGGCTCTATGAGTCCGTATGTTTACAGACAACCCCTCGTACTTCTCGCTGTCGAGCGGAGCCGCATCGTCGTCGGCGAGCAGCGCGACGACGACGTCGACGCCGACTCCGACACCGAGCTCGACGCCCCGCAGCCACGGCTTCGGCGCCCTCTTCCGCCGAAGGGGTTGTAAGATGGGAGCGGCGCCCTCGGCGGCATCCGCGTCCACCAGCAGCAGCCTCATCCACCAAGAGAGCAACCGCAGCAGCGCCTCCGGGGGATCGACGCCCTCGACGCCCACCGACGAGCGCGTTCCCATGCTACCGCGAAACGGAAATACGCACTGCGCTAATGGCTCGGCGCCCGGAACTTGCTCTAATCAGAGACGAAGCTTCCGAAACCTCTTCCGCTCGGTGAGCGCGAATGCGTCCGAGCAGGAGAGGACGCAACAGTTCTTGAAGGGCGACCCGAGACCCTCGGACGTTGCGCCTCCGTCGCCCTACTTGCCGCACAGGTATTTTTTATTTTATTGGTTTGGGGAACTGGAAGCAGAAGGTTCCGATACCTTTTAATCATCCACTTCACATTTGAGTTCAAATTATTTTCATAATTCGTGCAATTTGATATTATAAATAAACTTTCAGTACGTGGAGAAAACTCGATAAGATTCTTTTATATTTAAATTACTGAACATCGTTTAATTTTAACATTTTCCACGGTCTATATCCATGAATGGCGATTAAAAGTCAATTGAATCACCCTGTATACTTTGTGATCGCAATAAAACGGAATATATGTGTCGCAGATCGCACTCGCACTCAGAAAACGACAGACGAAGGCCCAATCGCAGTAGGGCAGTTCTCAAGTCCGCCAGTGAATTGTTATCCAACGACATGGTCTACTGCGGCCTGGCGAGGGACACCAATGTCCGCGACGACGATGACAACGACGACGAGTCGAGCGTCTTCCTCGGGGCGGAGGATGCGAGGTTGGTTGTCAATCTTCCGTGAAACCCAATTGCGACTATCAAAGACAGAAATTGATTGACCACGATCGACGTCGACTTCCAGGTACTACAATCTCTCGGCGACTCTTCCGAGCCCGGGATCGGCAGCTGCCGGTCGCAGAAGACACTCGATCGGGACCTTTCTCGGTAAGGATCGAAATGCGCCAGCGCACCCGGCCAATTCGGCCAAGAGACATCAGGAGAGGAGTGCCACTCTCGTGGAACCCGACACGATCGCTCCCTCGGCGCCCGTTGACACTGTCGATGCTGGTGCGCGCACTGACGAGAAGAGAAACAGAGCCTGCAGCAAGCCCAGGCGCAGGAGACACAGGAGCTCGTCGAGCAAGGGTGAGTCGCCAGACGTATCCTGTTTTGAAAGTTATTACCGAAATCTTGACTCTTTCCTGGCAGTGAGATTCTCGTTAGTCCAAGGGCTCGTTTTAATACAAACTACTTGGAGGTATAGGACGTAAGGGAGATGCCAGACTTGCTCGAGTCGAAGATATCGAGGCTGAAAGAATAGAAACTTAAGTTTCAATGGGAACCTTTGCAATGAGCCTATTCAATTTTCAAAAAGCAAAAGCATTCTTTTATCCTCGCTAGTCGAGCGGCAGTGAAATAATTGTCGCCACTCGAGAAAGAGTGCGTACGCGCGTTCCCACGAGGCGGATTTTACTTTGTGCCGCCCGCATGGCCGCCAGTCGGAATCGCGCACAAAAGCCTCGTTACGGATTCGAGACGCTGACACAAATTCGATCAGCCTACGCGCCCAGCCAGCGAGACTCGCGCCAAACACCGCGCGCCGCTTGACCCTTATCCAATCTCTCCCGCAGCGCCCCATGGATTTTTCATTATCCCTCATTATTTCTCATTGAGCCACGATTGCTCTTGATTATTGCGCTGTTCACTCTCAATTTGCGCCGATTCATGCCAACCTCGAGATTTTTCCAGCCCTCGCGTTGGTTAAATGAGTGTGTGGAGATATGCTTGATTCGGATTCCTATAATTGGAATCAATGTAATTGGATAAAATAATCTTAACATCAAAAATTAGAAAAATAATCATATTTTTTTTTAAAAAATCTAAAAAGTGTATGTGTGGATTAAATCTTAATTAATTTAGAACGCGATTGGAAAAAGATTTTTCAATTACGTATGTGGCACTTTGAATGGTATAATGAAATTGTGTTTGATATATTAGAGATTGGCCGATGTGAAATTTATATGAGTAGAATCTAGAAAGATGACACGTAGTTGGTACGCGTTGGGACGCATGTGTCGGTCATTGGTGCAATGGTACAAAATGCAGTGACCTGCCGGGGCGATTGGTCCCGCGTCGCGACAGATTACGCATTACGCGATATCAGCCTAATGGAGTTACATCCGGCCGCCAATTCGTAACGCGCCGCGTTGAACGAGTAGGCGGCTCGAGGCGCTCTCGCTTTTCGAAATTCGAACGAGGATTCGCGCTCGTAGAGGATATCCGGGGAGAGCTGCCGATCGCCGCCCGCAGATAACGATCCCACCGGCAGTCGTTCCTCTTCTCGCGTGCGCGCACGCTCGGAAAGTCGTCTGAAAGCCTCCGAGGTAGAGACCGACCGGCGGAGGAAGGTCGGCCCGGAAGCCCCGGACTTTTAGTATTCGTCCTACGAAGCGGCGACCTTCCGCGACGCAGCCATCGGGGAGGATCGCTAGCCTCGGGAATATACACGCGCGAGCGGAGCCGGCCGGGTTTTACGGCGTTACGTGAGTCGTCGATAACGAGGACCCGGTGAAATTAATTTTCCACGTGATTCCCAATCGGATGTACACGTTGAACACGAGCGTCGCACGTGCGCGTCCGCTGCCACATACTATAATTATAAGAGCGGGGGCTTTCGAGGTTCAGCCCCTGTTAATTGGTTCGGCCTGCATCGCGCGAGAGAGAAAGAGAGAGAGAGATAGTGAGATAGAGAGAGAGAGAGGTCTAATCTTAGTTGGACGATTTTAGTACGACGTAAAACATGCAGCCACGCAGTTCGCCTCGGTACACATAATACGAAACACGTGAGCCGGCACGCGGACTATTTTTATTTCCCCTCGAAATGAGTGAATACGACCTGACATTTTCACGCGTAATGAAAAGCCAGTGGAAATGTAACGCGATCGACGAAAGAGATATTCGATCGATGATCGATCCGAATCGGGGGAGCTGTCGTCGACCACCTCGGGTCGAACCGGAAGCCCCCGCTCGTTTGTTGACACGCTCACGTCCCTCACGCCTTTCCGACCTGTCGAAAGGATACACTCCACTTTACTATATTTTTCCGCCCGCCAGCAGGATAAACTTGCCACGCGTGTATGCGTGTCGGTGTAGACGCGGGGTGAAACCGGTGCATCCGGCGCTACGGAACCGCCGCATCTTGCATCCGGATGCGCTCCTGCTACCGCAACAGACATTTATATTCACACACGCGTGCGCGCTCCTGCCCCCGGGCCGCCGCGTGAAAACAAACCGTGGACCTTCTGCTTCACAGATTTATTTGGCCAACGGGTGTCGCGCGATATGTTGATCGCGCTGGAGGATCTGCCGATTGTATACCTTTTGACGCCTGCACGCTGGAGAATCCGATGAGGGAAAGAGATTGTCGAGTCTGAAATAGAAAGGCGGAGCTTGACGAACCTCGAGTTTTCCCAATAGCTTTTCTATTAATAGTTGGTGGAGCTCCGATCACGCCCGATCGCCGAGGTTGTTACACGCGTGGAATAGGGCAGATCGAAGATGGCGAGGTTGATACGCGTGGAATTAAGCATTCGATCAACGCGGTCGTTTCCATCCGCGTTTATATTTACCGGTTATACTTCCTGGTGGCTCGACGAGCACGACTCCTCCGCGATTTCCTGTCCCACCCTGCTCCCTTCCGGAAGCGCCAGACTCGATTTCCTTTTTCCCCGCGCGTAGCGGGACACTTTGTTTATTATTGAATGCTCATTAGGCCGATCGAGCGGAGCGCATTAATAGAGACGAGCGCATCCGGGGCCGAGTACCATTTGATTTCATTGGCCAGTGACCGTTCTAACGAGCCCAGATGCAAATCGCCCGCCACCCCAGCACCATCTCTCTCTCATTCTCTCCCCCCAATTAACAGTGGAAGGGCAACTCTTCCTTTCGCGCCGCCCACTATTATTTTTAATTATCCTTCGGTCGTCCTTCGTGCTCATTAATCAGATTAATTGGAGAGCCGGCCGACGGGTGAGTCGCGAAATTAAATTAGCCGATATGCATCGCTCCTTTTCTCTATCTGGGTCAGTCTCGCAGCGGCTCCCTCTCTCGTCTCTCTCGTTGCTCCGCGCGTCGATACGGCCGCGAGTACATGTGCAAACATCCGGTGCGCCGGTGTACCGATGCTAACGAGACCATCCGCGCCACCCTTATCGAGTGATTCTCGCCAGATACCGCTGGGGGATATATCGCGCTGTCGGTCCCTTTACCACGTAAATGAAAACAAGCGTTTCGCGCCAGCCGATTCGGTCGCGCAGCTTTGTTTTCTCAAACACTTAATTTGTGAAGGCTAGTTAAGCATATTCCGTGATAAGAGGGTTTATTTTGCTGTGCGAGCGCCAGGACTTGAACTGTGCCGATCGCAGTTGCAACGGCCCGTCAAGTATCTAAACGAGTGCTGATTGCTCAATACGCAGTGTCCGGCAAGCCCGATTATTTATTCGGCGCGCCGGAAGTCCGTGAGACCTACTGATCAATAGTACACTGGGCCGAGTTTCGGGGGGATTGTTAGCATCGGGGTGCGCGAGGCTAGCGAGAAATTCATATGAAATCTCGAAAAGAACTGAGTCACTGTGGCCCTCCCACATACAAGACGCCTCTATTTCTGTTTTCACCGGGCTTTCTACCCTTTCATTATTTTTATCTGGCCAAGCCCACTGCTTATTTTCGTGTTCATGTGCACTTTCGCCGACTCCGCCGACATTCCCCGTTACTCTCTCCTCTATTTTTACGTCATCCGTGAAAAAAGCATATCCCCCGGATTTCGCGGACGGTGCTTCTGCCCTGTCTTATGGGAGCTTCTGCTCGAGATCCCTCGCCTTTTAATAAACCTCCCGACACCTTTCATTTTATATAAGTAGAATAAGTCTTTGAGCAAAATCCGACAGCCGAATTATTTCACACGTGCCAAGTACCAATCAATTTTTGCGTAAAATAAACAATACACATTATTAAATTAAATCAACTTTTTCAGTGAAAGTACAATAGTTGGAGAATAGATTCACACTCTCAGAACAGGACTACTCTAATATACAAATCATTACTGAAAGTAACTAGTAATTAGTAATAAACCAACTACTCTATTATAGTTCCACGGCGAATTTTACCCACGAAGTACAGTTACACATTTATTAGAGAATCACTCGAACACGTGAGGACGTTGAAATCCGTGTCGCCGCTTATTTGCTCTTTGGAATCCCCAGGCAGATACGCGTCGCTCGCGATAGGAAACGAATATTTATTTTGGGGGAAGATCCTGTATCTCTTGACAGGCGCATATCTCTCCTGGCGGCCGCACAACAACCATCTGCGGCCTGTTTTCTGTACATCATAAAAAGGCGAGGGGAGTGGGGATGACTTGACAAGTGGTTAAGCGGTTTAAGGGAACAAATTGTGAAGTTTGTGTCTTGGGTAGTATCCCACGGAGGAGAGTGCTGATCGCGCTAATAGGGACCGGATTAGTTGACGCTAGATTTGCATCTTTAATTAACTCCCTTAGCGCTGTCGGAGGGTTAGTCGCTTAATTCCTCGCGTCTTTCCATTGTTTTGGTAAGAAGAGGCCGCCGCCTACGGTGCCAGCGTGACTCGGCGATATTCAAACTGAAACTCATTAGAGCTGGTTCCTCGACTCTTGCCGGATACCCGGACACACCCTTTTCGCTTCACAACCCCGCTGCTTTCACGCCCTCGTCCACTGGACGAGCAGCCAATTTTCACGTTTGAAAGGACGTAGATTCACTTTAAGCTAGTAACAGGAAGCGACGGGAAGAGATGAAACAGTCATTCATGATCGAGTGACGAGTAATTATAATCGATTAAGTCGATCACGAGGATTAATTAGCCCTCTTCGATTCCCATGTTAATTGGACAGCGCATCGTCCATTGCATCATATGCAATTATTAACAGATTCCGCTCTCAATAAAACTACAAAGATCTAGTCTCGAAGAAGAAATAATTCATACGAACCTCCAATATGAACCTGCCAAAAACGCGCACTCGGTTCCACGTTCACAAGAGCGCGAGGGCGTCGAAATATACCGCGCGGTGGAAGCTCGCATGAGGGATCGGCCCCTTTATTATCTCCGGCTGAAATTTACGAGCGCCATAGATAAATTATCCGTCTGTCGCGCGGCTACGAGGCCCACGTGCACGCGGCCGCGCGATAGTTGTAACAAATAACCGGGGCCGAGCGATTTTTTGGTCAATTCGTTGGTGATCTCCAAACTGACGAGCTAATCCCCCGAGCATCTTTCTTCCTGGCGGCCGTATTTTCCCTCCACTCGCCGCATCAATCCTCCCGCGGGCTATATATCTCTCGCGGCCGAAAATCTCCGCTTTTCACGCTCCCATCAAAGTCGGCCGACGTAATCCGCCGGTGCGGCTGCCGCTAGATTTCCACTGGTAGATGAGCTTTTTAGTTTCGAAGGTAATGAAGTATGGAAATTACGTGGAAGAAGTTGCTCGCTCCCCGAGTATGCAGTGTTTAAGTCGACACGCTTTGCGCGCGGTAACTACCACTCATCGAGAAATGCAAAGGGCGCACATTAATCAGCGCTTCTCCGTAACCGGGGAAATAAGACCAAGTGAAGTAACAGCGAGAAGATTGAGCGAGCATTACCTTTAAATGCGTCGCTTCTTTAAAATCATTTATTAGTCCTTTTTTTAAATTCATTATATCAATACATTATATTAAATCCATAAATCGATCAAATTCGAGGGTAAAAAGTCGATTTTAATTATCCGCATCACCCTGTACATTAAATTAAAATATTAAAAGAACTTAATTTGTGCTAAAATTAGAATTTAGACTAGTTCAATCCCACCAATTACAATTTTCCGCAATATAGTAACACTTTTATCTTATAAAATCTTCTAGTTAGTACACACTTCATCCCAATTACTCAAATCTAGTTAGTACACACTTCATCCCAATTACTCAAATCACTTATACCTGGAAAAGGAACTCGGCAGGAAGACTTTTATCTTCCGTCTCCCTAATGGATAAATAATGGAATACCATTTTGTATCAGCACGTTTTCACCGAGGCGCAACAATTCCATTACTCGTAACAATATTTCTAATCTACTGGCGCGAGTCGTTCCTTTCCCATGTAAGCCTTTTTGCGCCGGAGTGCCTTTTTGCCCGAGGCGCTGACGAGGATTGAGTTCTTTGCCGACGTCGGCCGTTAATTAAATGGAAATGGGGGAGTAATTAGATGTGTACAAAGATCGGCGCTCGCAGGCCGCCGAGGCATGCGCGGTAATTAGTCATATTTAGCGGAGTCGAGAGATATAGATCGAGGATTCGGGGAACCTCGAGAGGCGAAGGTCTGGCTCGAGGGCCTGCCACTCCCGCCACTTGCAACATCCACGTCGCCGGGATTCGTTTATAGGCAGCAATTCGCGCGAAT